>JALIZF010001668.1:0-561267 GCA_029948255.1 Telmatactis stephensoni | reverse complement strand
GTTTCCAAACGATTATCAGTTCGAAATCAAAAAAATTAAACTGGAAACATATAATGATTCGCCGTTTCCAAACGTTGAGGAACGAAGACACTCGCAATTTAAAAAAATCAAAACCAAAATCTACACAATTCAACAATTTAAGTATGCTTCGTTAAATCCACGAATGGCTATAACTCATGGCCGATGGCCGTTTTCAAAAGCTCATGCATTTGTTATGAAGACCAACTCGGATCGAATATTTTGAATAACTTCGAAATCAAAACATAAATTAAAACAATATATAATGATTCGCCGTTTCCAAACGGTTAAGGAACGAATGCGCTCACGGTTTTAAAAAATCAAAAGAATATAATTTAATTCGCGAAAAAATAAACAACATAAGAATGTTTTAGCTTTGTAAAATCCAAAGTTAAATGATGTGATGATTTAGCCCATGATTTATGATCATCATTTGTATTATCGCCGTTTTCAAAGCACATACTGTCATACAATTGTTGCTATGGAGATAAAGAAACTGTCGTATCAGCGGTAATTCATTGGCAAGTAGAAATGATCTAGAGTGTCGCGTCAGATATCTCTTCAACATGCGCTCGCTTACAAGAAATTTGTGGCTCTTTCGAAACTTTTTTTTATCATACGTTTATTTGGATCAACTTTTTTACAGTTTCATAATTATGTTTTGTTGTTAAGCGTTTTATTTATGGCGAAAAGCCAGTTAAATATAACAGCACATTTCAAGAAGAAACGCTTGAGTTCAAGCCGAAGTGGAAACGCTGATGTATAACTCCAAGTTGCGAGAATACAAATAAGGATTTGTTTGGTCAGTTCCAGAACTACGGCATAGAAGCAACATTCAAACAGGACAACTATTCATGTCACAGATCGAAATGTCGTTCCTGTTTTAAGATCTTGTGGTCGAAAACAAACATCATGTTGTTGTTATGTACGATCTGAAGTTGGGTGTAGTTCTTGCCAGTCGCATCTCAAAGGTATGCGGAAATGCAAATTATACGAACATTATGGTTATTGGACATCTGAAGGCAACAACAACAACGACGATGCCCTACACAACAGTATTTGTTGATATCAGAAGAAACGGCCATTGATATGGACATGCTAAGGGATTTGAACAGTTTGCTAATTGTTGGCGCTGTGCCATTCTCACATACGCTTCGTCATTTAATAGACGTTTTGGCTTGAAGCAAGATAGTTTTGAACAACATGAATCCAGGTAAACTTATATCCGTATCGCTTAGTTTATTGTAACAGCTTTTTTTAAAAGGGTTGAATTTGGCAATTAACCATGGCCAGGATGAGTATGTTGTAAAGATTTAAAGATTTTGTAAGTTTTGCAATGATCATGGTATTTCTTTAACATTTTGGGGGATCTTGCAAGAATAGACCTTTTGAGCTTCTTATGCAAATTGCCCATTTCAGACCACATGCCATTTCCTTGAGAATTGTTCTTTTATGATGAACATGATAAAATATTAATTAATACATTAAAAATATTAAATCCCAAGAGTAACATCACATGGTCTGCAATGGGAAAAACAAACAACATAGCTGAAAAGGAGTATTATTCCAAGATCTTTGAGTTTTAGATTTATTACTAACCCGTTACAGCACTTTTCAAGATTACATAAGATCTTGTGAAATCTTTATAACAGCTTGATAATGTGTAGTTCAGAAAATATCCATACCCCCCCACAGAGGGTTTCTTATTTTGAGATTTCCATACTCCCCAGAATTTCCATTTCAAGGGTTCTCGAATAAGACCCCCCCAACCCCTGGAATTTCCATGATTATTCTACTTGGCAAACTTTACTACTCCCTAGAAAAACCCCAATGACCAAAAACGTTCATATTTTACCACAGGGAGCCCAAGCTATACTTTTGAGTGATATCTAAAGAGGAGAAAATGATTTAAAATAGAGTTGAAACCTCTCAAATGTTGTTGTGTATTATTTATTAGATCTAAAAAACGATTTAAAAAAAAATCCCTCTCTATAGTAATAATATAATGGTAAGGGTGAAAACTTCGCCTCAAAGATCCCTGAAAATTCCTTCTAATGGCTTGACAAATATTAAATTTTTGAACACAAAATCAATGGGAAATTTTGTACCAATGTGATGATAACCTGAAAAGACCCATTTTACTATTACAAAAAATTGTTCAGTAGTATTTTTGTAACTTGCACCATATTATGTCATTAATTAATATAATTTTTTTTTATAGAAAAGTTCATGGAAACCTAAAAGGACAATGGAAAACGTAGAAATTGTTTAGATAGAAGACGACTGGAGGAAGGATTTCTTATCTTTGCTGTACTTCAAACAATACATGTGCACCACTTGGAATTGTCACACATTCCATTTGATAAAAATGAGTTGGCGAAAATGATAATTGAGCCATTTCATATGTCATTTTTAAAGAAATGGGGAGGTAAAATAACTTTCATTTCTAAAAAATAACCATAATTAATAACGTGATATTATATTTTTGTATTAATTACTATTTCTATCTCATCGTGTAGAAACTGACAAAGTGTGTTTTTGTTTTTATAATAGAGCACTCTTGTGGCAAAACTGGATGTAGAAGCGTCATCATCTTAGATGGCAATATGAAAAATTGTCGTCAAGTTTGTTCTTGTAAACAAACCACACAACTTCAGTTTGAAGGCATGTCTGGTGGAATAACTGTTGGTGAGTTATACATGGCTGTAAATAAGTTAACTACATAACACGCATCTTGTATCTCTTTTGAAATAGATTTCATTTTTTATCTGAAACATATCTAAAACCCATTTAAAAAATATACATGTATGTATCTCAAATATATTTAAACCATGATTGACATATATATATATTTCAAATACACCAAAATTGGAACTGCAAAATATGTATCAGCCCAAAAATATTCTGCATATATATCTAAGTAAGGGGGGTAGAGAAGAGGGGGGGAAGGAAGACAACATTTCAATAAAGATAGACAATATTCAGTTAAAATGGCTGCGATTTTAGGATTCAAACGATTATGTGGGAGATTTAGGTCTTTTATGGGAGACCAAGAGACAAGGCCCAAAATCATGAGACTCCCAGATTATCTGGGAGGGTTGGCAACTAGCATATATATACTCATCTTTCATATATTTTCATAGGATGTATTAATACACCATCTAAAGGATCCCGGTTATGTAATACCCATTTGGAAACAGCTTCAACCTTCAGGAATGATGCTCACATGATGGATGATATTAATAGCAGCACAAATACTTCAACAACAAATCAAGAAAATGATGAGGTTTTGCCAATAGCAGTTCTTAACAGTAAAGAAACAAGGAATGGTAAATTTTATGAAGTGAGTACAATGTATAGTTACAATTCATACCCTAAAGATTACAAATTGTGTAGTCCCAGAAAATATCCATACCCCACCACAAAGGCATTCGAAATTCCTGAGGGTACGGTACAGGGGTCAAATACCCTTGTAAAATCCAAAGGACAGGGGTAAACAAATTGAACAAAATTTCCAGAGGGTTAAACTTATAACAAGCTCACAAAAACTTACATACAATAATTCAGTTCTTACACATTTTTATCACTTGTAAACAAATTTTTCCTTTGGAAACGATAAATTGAAGAAAACAACCTTCGATGAATCCTTAGATGTGAACTCGAAGACAACATGGCTGCTAACATACGTATCCAGTCCCCGGACACAGGAAACCCAATGTCTAATACGCTTTAGCTGCTAACAAGTTTTTCCTATAAAACATGGTATATCTTTTGAGAAATTTCATACTTATTCATAAGAAATAACCATTTTTTACAAGGAATCCATGATATCCTTTTAACTAAGTGCATGAATCAAAGAAATTTCACATGCCGCTGTTAATTGGCATTCAATTACAGAACCATTGTAAACTTCGCTTTATAATCAGCATATATAGATACAGTAAAATATTCTGCTTCATTCAAACTGTAAGAGTTTTAAAATTTCAAACTTTACACTTTATACTTTACTTTAAAAATGTTTAATCTTATGCGAACCAACACAGCAGCTGCACATGGCTGCGGGTGATCGATTACCAATTATTTACTTGCTGTCAAACTGTGAAGTTTTTCTGTTAGCTCTAAACTACTAAATTGTAACAACAAATTTTCCGGGAGGTATTGAAATGTGGGTTTCCAATTTTTGGAAATTCTAGAGGGGTAAAATGAAGGGGGGGGGGGGGGGTGGTTTAATATCATAACATGAAACATGGAAATTTTGAGGGGTAGGGGGGATGTTATACGAAATTCCCTCGTGGTGGGGTATTTATATTTTCTGGAACTACACAATAGGTGATATTACAATGACTTCCTTATGGCTATTTCATTAAAAAAGAAAAAGATATTAACAGAATTTTTTACAGCTTTTTGCGGAACTTAATTTTCCAACTTCATTTATCTTGAAACAAACAACTTCAAATATACAGATGAACAGAAAGTGAACATTTTTTTTTGAAATAAATTTTCCCTTTGAATTCCTTTCAAGAATGCATAAAAACTAGGTTCCAAACAACAGAACTTGGAGCAATAATAATGTCTTCTTGATTGAACAAAAAAAACTTTTATTAGGATTTCTATTTTTTGCCTGTAACTTTAATAAGAATGCCCATAAAGCTGCTAGTTAATTACTTTTAAAAAACTCATTAATAATTCATAAGGCAAACACAATGAAAATCGCCACTGTGACGAGTGTCTTTAAATCTGATAAAGATTCGGCCTAATTTACATAAACTTTAACCTCGATTTTCTCCAAGATAAATGAAGATATTTTTGAATTTCTTTTAGAGAACCACTCTAATATGTGTTGGAGTTTTTTAAGCCGTATAAAGAACTCGAGATCGTGTTTTATCGGTATAAAGATCCTCGCCTACGGCTCGGATCTTTATATCCGATAAAACACTCTCTCTCGTTCTTTATACATTACATAAAAGTCAAGTGCAAAACAATGAAATCAACCCTTGTCACCTAGACTTTTTGTTTGTTTTTTGAAAAATCTTAAATATATGCCAGTTATATGTATTGTTTTTGTTTTATATTAATTGTTAAAAATGATTATTAACAATGAAACTAAAGCTTAATACAGCTCACAAAATAACCATTAATGACAAGAAACAATACATTTTTCACAAATATAAAATTCATGAGATTTTTTTTTGGTAATGAAAAGTTTTTAAAACACACTTCTGAATTAATCATTATAAGTACTTAATACATTTATTTATTATTTTTTAGATAAAATGGAACAATGGTTTAACATCTTGGGTGAGAGATTCCAATTTGCCACTACAAATAAGAAAGAATCTACAGGATGGCTATGAGTATAAACAAGTTCAACAACTGGTTACAGAACTTGGACAATCAAGAAAGCAATATGTAAAAGCTGACATAAGTAAACCCCCTTATCCACTCAGAAATGATCAAATATTTGAAAGGTACATCTACATGCAAATTCCTTAAAAATATATTTTAAGAAATATGCTTTTGCATCCATTTCATTGTTATTCAATATGAATTTTCAAAAATAACAATAATCCCACAACAATTCATTTGTATTTTTTTCCATTTGATATTGATCAGTTAAATATTAATTAACTCATCAATAAAGATGCATTTGAAGAGATTAAAGATCAAAGCATATTTGTTTCCTTTAAATATTAAGAGGTCATCATTCATGGCACACCAATCAGGGACCGACTCCAAAATTTTTGTGGTAGGGTTTATAAAAGGGTTTTTTGATTTTGGAGTGATAATAAAAATCAGTCAGAACATTTTAGTTCACTTAACAAACTAAAGGGTCATCATCATGCCACTCTAACCAGGGTTTAACTCCAAAATTTTTTTGGAAGGGATTGTAATTTTGAGAATCAGCAAACCTTAGTCCCTGTATGTGAGCTACTATAACCTTTCTTGTGCCAATATGAAAGTGATCTAAAACAAGGTATCTGAGATGGATTTTTAGTTATTCTCTGCTTGGAAAAATGCATGGTACATTCCTCACCAAACAAACATGCAAGCACTTTCAGATCTCTAATGATTTAAATTTATATGCAATCCTCCCTTTTTTATGTTTATTATAAATTATTTACAGTTTTTTTTCCATCAAAGTAGCTCTTTCGTAATTGAAAAAAAGTATTTTAATCCAAAGCTAATATTAGTGGATAATAATAATAATAATAATAATAATAATAATAATAATAATAATAAAATAATAATAAATCCTTTATTTGATGAGGGTAGCACTAAATAGCCAAAGGCTAATAAACTTGTGGCCCTCAAAAATACATGGTATGATTGCCATTATTGATTTGTCTATTTCTCCACATGAGGACATTCTTTATTCTCTTTTTTTTTAACTTTATGTGTTCCAGTCATGGGTTTGCAATTGAAGAAGATGAAGATACTTATGTGCAAGATGATGCTGCTTCAACAAAGCGTACTATCAAATGTGGTACTGAGAAGGGCAAGCATAAGTGCAAAAATGCAAAAACAGCTGGTAAGTCTTTTCTTAATAGAAAATTTGAAATTGCAAAGAAACAGACTTTTTAATTCAAAACAACTATAATAAATTATCTTCAAATGATTGTGTTCTCCAATCAACCTCATAATGCATACAGAAGCACATACAAACACACACCAAACACACATACACACACACCATGCACATAAACACACAATGCACACACTACTATTAATATCTTTCAGCATTAACAGTAAACAAACATAACCACCTAAATTTGAATGAGGCTATAACAGCCACACTCAAATATAAAATATTCTCTTTTTAATTTCATTTTGGGTATCAATTTATTATGCAGTTGTAAATATATTATATCTTTCAGCTCAATTAAAAAAAAATATTGAATTCCATAATTAGGTATTTTGGTGTTTGAAAAACCATGTGGAGTCGTTATTGATATACGTGAGCTCTTTGGTAGTGAAAGCAAGACTCAAGTTTATGCACATTTGCATACCTTATTGTCTCAAGATCATATGAAAAACACAGGTTTGGAAATTATGTTCTTAATTATAAATATATATACCTTTCTCAAATAACTTGTACAATTTGCAATTTGAATATGAGATTGGTTGCATGGATTATGGGTTAACTTTTTGAATGAATATTTATGTCACTGAAAGTTAAATAATTTTGCCTATATTGGTTTTCATGATGACTTATCTAGCTAGCCAATTATGTTCATATAAAAGAACAATAAAGAGTACTAACCGAAGTTGTGCATAATCAAAACTGTTAATAGCAATATTCTCATTAATCTCAGATAAGATCATATATATGTCAAAAGCAAATTTGAATAGGTCAATATACATTAATCTATTGGTAATAGACTAGGTACAGCTATATGTAGTCAATCCAAGGTATACCTAATTAAAGCTCATGAGTTCATGTCAAACCTTTGACTTAACCAGAAATTTAATACTTATTGGCCTAAAGTTTCAGATACAATTGAAGTTCGAAATTATCTTCTTTTTTTGTTATTGTTTTTTAGGGAATAATATTATATGATAAAATCCAAAGCTATTCTTTGTAGAGATACATGCATGGGCAGGAATTTTACTTGCCCAGCTGTGGATATAGATTCTAAAGTAACATATATAGAGTGTTTTATTTGTTTCATCATAATTTTACGCTAAAAAATTTTGCTCCAATAACCACATTTTCACTTTAAGAAGAACATATTTTAGTAATTATAAAAACAATTAATTTGAATTCCTTTTAATTAAAAATTAGTTTTAACTATAAAGTATTTATTAAAATCAATAGAACCACTTTATAAAATTTATTGCTACGTATGGTTATCATTTCAATGATATATTACAGAGTATTATTTTAATAAATCAACAATTATTTTCTTACATCCAAAATTGCCTCATTTCATCTGGAAATTCAAAATCATGTGCTGTAAATTCAGTTCATGATTTTTTATATCTGTCAGTGATAATTTACATCATTTTTAATTTCAGAAATTATATGCTATGATGATGCATGCCATCTTAAAAAGTTTGCGCAAAATCCCTTACGATCACAAGATACAACAACTGCACAGAGATTGTCAAATATGGAGATTGTTTGTGACCGATTCCATTTCAAGAATCACACTGATCGCTGGTGCCGGAAAAATTGTAATCCATATAATTCAGATGGATTAAAGGTAAATATACATAATTTTTTATAATTCCTTTCACTAGAGCCAGAATGAAAAAAAAAATTATTTTATAAATAATTATTAGCCCCAACTCCATCAATAATAAATTAAATTAATATTGCTTTAAACAATAATTTCATGTAGTAAACAATGCACTTCAATCCATTTAGTACATTTAATTTATTAGTTGGTAAGCTATTATTTGCTAATAATATTTGCACTCTACATACATTTTTTGTATGAACACCAATTTCTGTTAAGTATATTTCTAAACAACCTAAATAGACGATTTCACAGTTACCTCAGCCACAACAGAGTTTAATGTATTCTTTAGAAACTCACTACAGCTCATGAAAATGTAAGAAATGTACACATCAACCAAACAATAAACACACTTCACAAATCTACTGGCTGAAATCATTTTCTAAACAATAACACACTGTGTCAAGGCTGTGGTAACCATATAATGGCCTATTGGTTTTTATTTTGTTTTTTTTTACCTGATGATTTGCCCTTAAAGTTCCTACAACATCTAGGAGATTAGTATATATTTCAATATTTTGTATTTCAAAATTACTCTTCAAATTAATATCATCATTTAACCATACATTAGAAAATGATCACACTCACTCGCCCAATCAACGCTTAGTATTTTCGTGCTTTATATTTTATAGAGTAACTAATGGTGTCACGTGGTGGGGGTTTTTCACAGGGAAATTGTGGGGTAAAGAAAACAAGTACAATCAGTGAGCTTTTATAACTAGTATTCTTTATATAAAGCATACTAATGAAGTCTTTAGCATTCTTTTGTTTAAAGAGTTCATTAGTATGCTTTATATATAGAATACTGATTAGTTATAGAAACTCACTACAGTACTGTTTTCTTTATCCAACAATTTTCCTGCATTTCAAAACTCCACTATTTGACATCTTTAATTACTTTACAAAACACAGAGCATCAAAATACCAAGCGCTGATAATCATTTTCAAAATTTTTCTGTTTCATGACCAACTTAAATACTTGTAAATAACATTTTAATATCGATATACGTACATGCATCAAATTTAAATTGTCGCAGCAAATTCTGCGCCCTTGTGGCCTTTTATCTAATGCTCGGGACTCTATATCCCATGGAACACTCGTGTGCATTCTTTAACCCTTACTTTTTTGGATATGAGTGTTTATAATTAATTATACAAAAAAATTACTGTGGAAAATACATATAAATTTTGACTTTTGCAACTTGTTTTCATAAATGAAACATACGATTTTGTAAAGATTTTGGTTATTTAGTCTAAGACCACTTCCTGTAAACATAAAAGCATTTAGGTAAAAATCCTTAAATGTTGCATCTCATTTGCAATTTGAAATTTCAAACGTCCTTATTTTCTCAGAAAATATACAACCATTAAATGCAATTTTATTTGAAGCTTTCATTTCAATATACAAACATTCAAAATATATACTAATCTCATAGACGTCATTGGTATTTTAAAGTGCTTATCACCAATATTTCCTATTTTCAAACTCTGTTTTTGGTAGAGCGTATAGTGTATTAAACATTATATCTTGTGTTTCCTTACTCCTTATAGGTTTGAAATGACAAAATGCAATTGTGATGACTTAAGAGAAATTATCATTTATTATACAAAAACAAGATAATATAAATGGCTTGTATTTTTAATTAAACCTTTTTTGTCTTATTTGTACAGGAGGTGAACACGGAAGTTTGTGAACAACTTTTCTCGTGGCTCTCCAATTTTGGAACCATCACAAAGCATATGAATCGCTGGAGATTTCTATTTTTAATGTTGTATGTCCTTGATAATCACAATCAGGATGTAACTTCCAATTAATAACATTCAATTTTAATATGTTTTCATATAATATATTATCATATAATTGTATATTTTTATACAAGAGTTATTTACATTGATTTCACTTTACTTTACTTTACTTTTCAAGGGGAAATTTATGCTATTCATGCATACATGATAGCCATCCATATAATATCATTATTTTAGGTATTCATTACACAGTGCATTTACTACCAAAACAAATAGAGTGTCAAAACCAAAAGGAATTGTAGTGATTTTTTAAACCATATTACAGAGATGAGATATCAACCATGTATCTACTAATCTGCCCAGTAAGATCTTTATTGTATGGTACACACATTTTTGGGGTATTCAGTCAATGAAAATAAAGCATCTAGTTACTGAATAATTCCATCTCTCCTTTTGGTGTGACAATCTACAATTACCATTCATCCTTATAACAACCTTTGTTTGAAATACCTTTATACCAGTAAAAGCATCATTCAATCACATGATCATTTTGAATGACATTATATTTCATATTTTGTAGTGACAATGTTTCAAAATTTTCCAATTAAATTCACTAAATGGAAATGTACATAGCTCTAAATTTCAAAACTTTAAATATACCACAGCTTTTGTATGTTGTGAACAAAATTCCCCTCATTTTATAATGTTTGATACTTTACACATGACAATATTATAATCATTGTAGTGAATTAATTATGTTATGATTAAATAGATGAATGCAGTTGTTCATTTTACAACCAAATTAATATACCAAAGAAACTCCTAGTCAGTTTAATTGCCAATATTATTATTTAGAAATACCATTTAAATAATAAACAAGAGTTCATTATTTTAAATTTTAGAATGAATAATAGTGATTTCAAAAAGAGAGAGAAAAAATGAAAAAATATATAAAGAATTAATGAATGAATGAAACAAACAAACAAACAAAAAGAAACAGATAAACAAACATAAACCAAAAAGAAAGAAAGAAAAGAAGAGAGAGAAAAGAAAGATAGAAAAGAGAGAAAGAAAGAGACAAAGAAAGAAATAAAACAAAGAAAGAAACAAACAAAGAAAGAACAAAGAAAGAAAGAACGAACGAAAGAAAGAAAAAGAAAAAGTGGAGTGTAACATTTTTAAGGTCTTTACTGTGTATGTTTTCAATATTTCTAAGTAACCTCCTCTACTTGATCCTAGCTTCATGTATGCCCACTCCGGAAAGGGACTTTTGGGGTTACTGAAATCCTCAAATCTGTAAACCTGCATAAAGGTTTATGGCAACTATATAAAAAAAAATTTATTAGTCATCTTTAACGAAATTACATATGTCAAAGATCTCTATCTACCATCATAGTGATCAACATACTCATTGTATTAGTCATAACCTGGTATAAATAACTATATTTTTAATTTGGAATGCCTTTTTACATAGGATGTGAACACCGAGGTTTGTGAGCAACTATTTTCCTGGTTGTCAAAATTTGCCACCATTACGAAATATATGAACATGCAGATGAAGATTTCTCTTTCTCATGTTATATGTACTTGACAACCATAACTAATATCTTATTGATAGTCTTTAGCGGTTCGAGAAAACTTACACTATTTTTTAAAGCAAGGACAATAATTTTAATCTTATTTATAGTATGATCTGAGTTTTATTTGAACTGAGGTAAAAAAAACTGATTAAGTGTAATTTTTTGTTGCAAGGTCTCCAGATTATTAATTTGTAATAAGTTTTGATGTTATCCTTTCAGTTCCTTACAAACCATTCTATAAAGATAATAGTGTATATTTATTTTCAAAATTCTTATGACTTCCACAAATGATTACAAACACCATTTTTGAAAATGGCAGTATAAATCCAGTTTTTTCTTTTGACCATTAAGACGATCTAACGCATGAATAATATAATAATCCAAATTCGAATTCTATTTGCTAAGTGTCGGCACATGAACTATTGATAAATTTGTGCGAAAACCAGTACAATTAAAAGTTCTTCTATTTTTTAACGTTCTATTCTAAAGAACAAATTACATAGAAATTGAAGCTAACATTGACCATTGACATCGATATTCAAAGTGAAGTATTTAATAAAACCAGTTCTATTTCGTGTAATATATTGGTGAGAGTTGGTTGCTGAGACAAAAATCACATCACCAAACAAATAAGGAGACTTTGATGAAACGCTCAACTTATATTTATTTGAACAAACATGAGAATTTTAGGCATTACATTTCATAAATATAAAGTTAATTGATTGGTGAATGTGCTCACATTCTCCAATACATGATGCAGCAACTTCAGAGCTGTTTAAAGTAAGCGGCCGATTATCGCTAATCCAGGTTAAAGTTTACAAAAACAACCGATAGAATTAAACCGGGATTAACGATAATCAAGCTTTGATCGAAACCGGGACCACAATGAGTGTCCAAAATTTTGGTATGGTCTTATATGCAATATAAAACCGATCGATCAAACAAAAGCAACCGATTCTAAGAATATTCTTGATCTACATAGTCTTCTAATTATTAAGAAGTTTAAGGTCTATAACTGATAATTTCCCACAGTTTCTTTTTTTAAAATGTGTCTCACATATGATTGTAATCACAATGCCTTTCCACTTAGGTAAATGTATAGATTTCTGTGCATATCGTAGTAAAACCATCTATCTTTATAATTGACATCAAATATACAGTTGGTGATGCGCTCTATCTGATTCAGACGTTTCTTGGCAGATTCCTTTGTTCCCCAAGCGGTAGAAGTTACAATCCATTTTTGTGCTATGGAGGGCTCGCATCCATTGCCAATTAAAAACAAAAGCATTTGAAATGTTCCTGTATCACTTAGAGGTTTCCTCCAAAACATTTCCTTGAATTTTTTTGGCCAACATGCCATATTGTAAAACACGTCTCCATTTATGTGACCGTAAATAGAAGTTCTTTCAGCCCCAATTTCCTCTTTGGTACAACGAAACACAAATTCCATATACGCTGTCATACTTTCGTGATCCATATTGGTAGTTTTTTTCAACTTCAAAATCTCTATACAAACAACACAGTTAAAGCGCTTTCAACTTTGTACCGGAAATAAAAACAACTCAATGCTCTGGTCGATGCCAGTGCCGCTCTCAAAGGACATTGGCTAATAAGCACTTTTAATTTTGCCGCTCTTCATCGTGATTGGACCATTTAGTAGTTATTGCTTGCAAACCAGTATTGCTTGCTTCACTTGACGTTTGACATCGAACTCATATTGAGCTAACGTGCCATGGAAAAACGAAATATCGAAGCCCTTTTCGAACAATGCGAAGAGCTGGATCTAGATTGGACTCTAGTACCTCCAGCATTACATCGAGTAAGTATTTGAAGATTTAACATTCAATATATACTTAAAACAATGAATATAACGTTTCATTTTGCCTTGCAGGTTTGCCAGTTGATCGGAAAGGGATTGAAACAAACGCCAACAACAGTCTTCCTTGGACTAGAAACACTGGTCTCATATTGCATGGGGCACACATCTGTAGAAGTTGATGGAGATTGGAAAGAACCAGCCATAACTTGGTTGACACTAGCCATTCCAACAGGTTGGTATCACATTTAGTAATTCTTGGTTCACTATAAATACGCTACTTTCACACTTCACGCCTAACCCCAAACACACTGACTCGCCCCTAAATAGCTTCGCAAGTTGTCACTCAAAAACTTTTAGAAGAAACATTTCAAATTCTTTATGTTAAATCATAACAATTTCCATACAATGTATTCAGATTTATCTCACACGGTATTTCAGTCTATAATGTTTTTGATTTCAACATATTTCACAGTTTCGGCGGCACGTACTGCTTGAGGTTTCGGGTAGTTTTCTATCTGCCGTTTATAACATAAAATAACTGCTCAATCGAAAAAATAATATAAATCCACCAGAGTATCAACTTTTTTGAAGTAAGAACTTGCAAATTGGCGGTTTTAGTTTACATTCTAGTTTGTTAATTTTGTTTTTTTTTTCCCGCGCTTCAGTTTACCAGTTCAGACACCAATGCGGCTGCTGCAATCACGGCCGCTAACGGCGTGTTTATAGTATAGATCGAGCATGTAGTAAGCGTTTAAGAATTGATATGATTAGATACTTTTTTGAATAACGGTTTTGCCAGCGTCATAACACTTATATACTTTTCAAAGTATTAAGCTCTTACAGACTTACTAGTACCTAGATTTAGAAGACATGTTTAACATATTGATGACACTACTATACGTCATGACACGTGTTCTCTTGGAAAATCCAAGATGGCTGACTGACGTGACAGATAGTAACTTTTGAATTCAATCTCTGATTCAATGCATGAAGTGGTTCGAAATAATACAAAACTACACATTTTGGAATCTGGAAAACTATCTATCTCGTTGTTAAGAAACAATTCATTCACTGACTAAAATTTTTAGTGACTCTGACAGATGTTAATCGTAAGTTGCTTCTGTTCTACATGCACCCTTCGAGTTCAAATATTCATTAGTCGGGTTACCTTTTTGTTAATCTATCTATCTATGTATTACGTCGCGTTTGTGCACTTCAAAAGCTCAAAAGTCGTGTCGTAGTCAAATAATATTCAATACATGGCGAACAAGTTTAAAGTTATAAGCAGTAACGAAGTCGGACATGCAAACTACTATTAAGCTTATGTAAAATAAGCTTAATAATAATTAATTTCGTGATCATTATGCCACATGTAGCAACTAAAGTGGATGTTTTATAATGTAGAGACATTAATATATGGATTTTATAGCAATATCAATCTTCATTAGTCGTTAATTCAACAATATAAGTTTATTTGCCCAACATGCCGAACCGTGAAACGTCTGAGGTCTGTAAGCTTACTACTTTCTGCCGGAAAAAGGCGGCAGAGCAAAAGCAAAATATTCTTGAGGTTTCGAACTTTATCATCTTACTAATAGCCTCTATCGCAGAGAACACAATTTTTTGGATTTGTGCGTGTGTGTGTGTATATGTGTGGTGCATTTCTCATAGAAATATCGAGGTATATTTGATTGTTTTGATACTACCATGGAAATTGAAATGAATATGAAATATTTAGGGGACATCCAACTTTATTTATACATTAGAAAAGGGAGGGCCACTCAAAATCATACAGGCCAAAAATAAAATGCACCAGCCCTCCACCCTCTAGTTATTGACCTGTCCCTTAACAGCCTAAGTAAGCCATCCAATTTATTCCTAATATACTTGCCAGACACTTCATTTCTTACTTTGATAATCATTTTCTATGACAAAAGGTTTTAAAAATCATGTAGAACATCTAAGACACTTTTAAAGGCAAAACAATATTTATCAAATAATTTTTAACAAAAATTTATAAGGTATCAAGTACATGTAACT
The DNA here is from genome assembly GCA_029948255.1 of Telmatactis stephensoni. Taxonomy (NCBI): domain Eukaryota; kingdom Metazoa; phylum Cnidaria; class Anthozoa; order Actiniaria; family Isophelliidae; genus Telmatactis; species Telmatactis stephensoni. The sequence continues at coordinate 545,824 of JALIZF010001668.1, read as the reverse complement.
ATCATGCTTTGTAGTGTAAGAAAATTACAAGTGGTTCATCAGTATTTCTCACTTAATTGCAGCTCTATCAATCTGCACAGTTCCATTTCACCTTTGGACCTACATGTATTATAATTTCAAACTAATGAGGTCAATTAATGTCAGTATTTTTGTTTGTATTCTTAAATGTAGGACGATGCAAGTCTGTGTTTCATCAGTGGCTACGTGATGTAATGACCGATGTTGCAGATTCCCTCCAAATACATGGTACGGAAGTAGATGACATGATCCTTAGTCATTGTACCTGGGAGAGGTTTGGAGAAAGGCTTGCTGATGGAGGTGCCAGACAAATGGGATTGTTCGATGAATTGACATCCTTTTTTTGTACAATGAACATGTATTCTTCACAAAAGAATTCTGTGTCTGATAACAAGGAGTATCAAGAATTTCTCTCACTATTCAATGGTAATTCAAAGAACAGAGAGACAAGTGAGTAATATTAATTATTTGGACAGTAAGTACCTTCTTTTATGTAATCTCTGTGGATTAAAAATACACTAATTTGTTGGTAGGCAACCACTCTTAATATAATGTCGGAAAACTTAACATTTTGCCAGCAATTGAATAATGGCAGTTGAAAAGTTTTATAGCTTTCTATTTTTCATTCACATTATTAAGGGCACTGCCTACTATTGGAAAAAATTTTGAAAAATTGTTTAAACTACACTTTTCTGGAGCAAAATGCAATGCTGATCCCAAAAATGAAAAGAAAATATGGTTGTCCTGCACTCAAGATAATCAGCATTGAATGAATGCCAATCACTGAATTTTTTAGGCGAAATTAATACCTTGCATCCTAGCTTTTACATATTTTGTTCATCAGGTCTCAACAAAAAATTTGTGTAAGTTTGATAAAAATTCCCTACAAAAATCCAATTTAACATAGGCTAAAATAATGAGCATTTTTTCAAAATTTGATATAACATAGATTTTTACATGCATGTATTAAATTGAGCGAATAAAAATTATAGGGTCCTGTGCAAAATCAGCTTCTTTCATGCACATGAAGTTGCTAAAAATGCCTTCCAAAAGTGCCTCATCATGAAATTGATGTGACAATCCGGGTTCTATTCAAATTTTGTTGACAAAAACAAGTGCGCGCTCACATTTTTTCCTAAAAATAACCCATTTTTACTCATTTTTCTAATCATTTTGCTTGTTAAAATCATTGAGGACATTTCTGAAACAAAATTTTGTCAACGACGCTTAATTTTTCAGAATTAGTGGCCATTTGGCAGAATCTCCCGACATCCTGCGCAAAATGTACGCAGATAAGGCTAAAAATATCTATGGTAGCCAAGGGACCATGGCCAAATATCGTTTGCCTCGTATTTAAATCTGCCATTTTGAATTTTTAAAATATCTGCTGAACAAACATATAGCTCAGCTCGTCCCTTCGGGGCTCATTTAGTTCGCAAATCATCAGAAATAATTCAAAATGGCAGATTCAAATGGTTTCATACAATATTTTGCCATGCACTATAACTTGTGGTAGCCAGTCATCTTAAATTTCATAAGAAAACTAAATCACTTATGATATTTATTCTTTATATATTAAAAACACAATATTTCCATCATTTTTTAGTTACTGGAAATGCCAACTTCCATATGAATTGCCAAAGTTTCACCATGTTGGGGTTTACTCAACCGCATTCAGCTGTGCCTATCATCAAGGATATGAACAACTCTGCCAAAGGCTTCACATCACGCATTCTGTGGCTCTTTCCAAAACCAATTTTCTGTTCAATGGCGGAAAGAAAATTAACAGAAGAAGAAAGGGAGAAAGTCAAGACTTTCAGAGATCTTTTGGGTAAGTATATCTAAATTTATTTTGATACATACACCAACAAACATATATATTTCTTCCATAACCCATTATCGTCTGATGATACATGTTTGGTGCCATAAACAAAATGTTTTTATTACATCAACGTTATAGGGAACTTCATGTTTCTACTGAATTTTTTTTGTAATTCATTTTGTTTCACGTTTACACACTGCACTGTCAAAGCTTTTGTTTCACGATAGTGATTTCATTTTCAAGTTCAGCTATAATTAGTTAATTCTTAAACACTACATTTGGTTGCCTAAAAGAAATTATATAATAATTGGCATATTACGCACGCTCTGATTGGTCAACAACCATGTGTGATTAGAATACACACACATAGATGGCATCATCGCATCTTACGCGCGCTCTGATTGGTTGGATATTTCGATACATATTATTTAGAACAGATAGATTCCATTTATCCATACGTCTGTACTCTAATCGATGCACAGAAGACGTCAAAATATGGTGAGAACAACAGTCACGCCACTCGACTTCGTCTCGTGGTGTACTTTTTTGTTCTCACCACATTTTGACATCATCTGTGCATCGATTAGTCTACAGACGCACGGAAAAATGGAATCTATTTGTTAAATTATAGCTGCTATAACTTATAATTCAAAAAAAGATAAAAGCTCAAACACAGTGACTTTAAATAAGCCAATAGAAATACACACAGATAGATTTCCCTGCTAGCAGAGTCTCTCTTGTTACGGTCCTGCAATGAAAATTGAGAGACTCTGCCAATCTAAGCCGTTTTCTTTGTTGAGCATGCGCTACGGTAACTTAGCAACGCACGTGAATATTTAGACTTTTGCACAATCAACACATTTCAGTTATTCCCAAAGCATTTATTTTCCGCAGATATTCAATAAATCTAGGGAAAAACTATAAAGGATGTCAAACGGCTGACAATTTATAAGAAATTCAAAAGAAACATTACATATTTCAGGCAAAAAAACGTTCCCTGAATGCGTGAATAAACAACAGCTAATTAACCTCAGGTCACTTCTGCTCATTTCACAGATTTCCTTCAAAACATTGTAAATGGTTCCAAATTTTGATCTTGCATTTACGATAAAACTGAAAATGTATGTCTTTAGTCGATTTCATCCACAAATGTTGAAGTTTCAAGACGGTTGAACCTTGCGTGACAGCAAGACTTTTCTTACAAACATACATGCCACTTTACTGTCCAATCACAACACAGCCTTTTCCAGTTAAAACCTAGCTAGCAGGGAAAGATAGATAGCACTGTGATAGAAATCTATTCAACAATTGTTAGAATGTACCTCAAAAGCACAGTCATCTCTAAATTTATAAGCAAAGTCAAGATACATTAAAGGTACACTGGGTACCTTTGAGGTACAGCAAATTTGTAACTCAAATGTACCTCTAGTTTTTTATACAAAGTTAAGGCACATTCAAAGTACAGTACATTCAATGTTCCACTAAGATGTACCTTAAATGTTCCTTTATTTTTCCATGTTAAGGTACATTCAAGGTATACCATAAGATTATTATACCTGAATCAATATTTATACCTTATGGGTATTTTGAAGTACTGTAAGTTGAGGTATATATATATACAAATGAGCGTAGTAGCACCAAACTTGCAATACACTTCAAATATACGTTCAAACTTTTTATTCTAAACATGTTTTGGCATTTCACATGCCATCTTCTACTAAATAAATATATATACCCTTCAGTACCTCATTTTGTTAACTGGAAGGTAATTGTTGAAATGCTTTTGGAAAATAATAACTTTCAACTTTCTTAGTTTTGAGTGATATGAAAGATTATACTTTCTTATTAGTACATAGAAGTCATTTGTATTATTGCACATCTTTTCCATGAATGGCTTTTATTTACAGTGAATTGATATTTTTGTATTCTAGTAACATTTCCTGTTTATTTTCAGTACAATTCCTATGTTGTTTGTATGAATTGGGAAATTCTACGTACAAAATATCTGAAAACAGTAAAGTCAAGAATGTGAAGGTAAAATGTTATTGCATTTATACTCTCTGATAGGTGTTCATACTTTTCATAATTTGCGTACAAAATAGTCAGTTTAAAAGTGGAGCATGTATGCGAAATCAGTCAAATACATATTCAACATTTTGCATTTTAATTCTTTTTGGAAAGTTTTGTAACATTACAACAAATCATGATATTGTTAATCTCTCCAAATTTTACATATTGGATATAATTATGTGTACATAATATTTATACCAATACAAGTACTTGGTGCATGGTTCATTTTCAAAATATGTATTAAGTGTATGCATGTATCTTTTTATCCTAAAGGTTAAAAGAAGAGAATTTTCTATTAGCAATGATGCCCAGCATGAATATAATGCCGTACATGATGATTGGGAAAAAGTGTGTGAGGAACACAAGTATGACTCCTTTATTGGAGGTATGTGATCAAAAAATTCAACATTACCACATAAAAGTATTTGAAAATATAATAAAGTTGTGTGCCCACATTTTCTATTTAGAACTCAAAATTTCAAAGTCCAATAATTCTAATCTCAAATGCACTCTATTCTGCATAGTCTCCATGGTAGCTCTTTTTATAGTCTTGTCACACCACACGAATCCTCCCCACAAACAATGCTGACCCTAGATTAACATTTTGTTCCCTATAATTAGCCAATCAGCTTCTAACTTCCAGTTTCAGAAAGTCTGTCACTATACCATGGTATTCTAATTATTGTGCTTTTGCAAAGAATATTTTTAAAATTTCTTGTTTAAATGAGCAACACAAAACTATCTATTATAAATATTTTGAACGAGAAGAAAAGAAGAAGTGTTTTTTTTTTGTTATCAATCCTTGCGAGAGAATTTAAAGATCTAAATACTAAATATAGCATTAAATTGTGTAGGGTACGTAAGCACTGGTTTTACGAGTATAATTGAATTAAACCTGGGGTCACTATAAACAAGAGCTATTTTAACAAAACTTTTTCAAAAGCCAGATTATCATTTGATTTGAATCTCACATGTCCATTGCAAAGTTGTACAAACAAGAGAATTTTGCATATCTGCTATATGTACTTGTTAGAATTGAAACATTTGAAACCAAATTTCTGATAGTAAAATTTTAGCTCTCATTCATTATAGTATCAACAAATACACAGCTCAATTTTGGAACACGTTTGCTGATGTATCTACTGCAAAGGGAACAGAATTTTGCTGAAGTCATGCAACAGCAGTTTGTGGGGAAGATTTGCATGACGTGACAAGCCTAAAATGGCTGTCAAGAAGACTATTTTTGTATAACACCAATATTGCTCAACAGCAATATTTGTCAGTACACTTAAAAATTATAAAGAGCATATTAAAAAATTAAGGAAATTAGGCCATGTTTCCACTTCCTGACTAATAAAATAGTCCTATGAGTGAAAATTTTAAAGAGACATCACAGGTTTTTATTAATTGTTATTCTCAATAATTATATACTTAGTATTAAGTTTGGTACTTACACATGAATTGTCACAATTTCAAATATACTAATTCAGACAAACCTAACAATTTCACAAGGAAGTACATATACATTTTCATTTCCAATGCAAATTTACATTAATTGTCATCTCTCTTTCATTTCATGTATTTTTATTCCATACACCTTTTTGATTGATTATTTCTTCTGTCACTATAGGTTTGTATGCGAGAGGAAGAGGTCAGGTCTTAAGACTCTCTGTTCCAATTCAACTATTGTTGTTTCTTATTGAATATAATGAACAACAACAACGTCAACAACAGCAGCCATCGACTTCACAAGTACCCACATCTCAACAACAGGAACCCGTATCTGAAGATGACGACATTATGGACCTGGACTCCACATTGGATTGTAATCCAAATCCAGAGCCTAAACCCTTGATATTCAGAGGGGTTGATATCCCACATGTGGTGTCCAATCAAGCTTTGCAAATTTCTAAATCAATAGTAGACACCAGTATTCAACAACAAAGTAAGCATCTCCATTTTCATTTCAATGCAATCTTTAATACTAATGAACTAATAGTAAAAAAAATTCTATTAATTTTAAAACTAAATTGCACTAACAGAAACTAATTAAATAGTGTGAAAGCAGCCTACAAAACTTGTGATTAAGTTTGTCTGCGAAACAGTTACACAAATCATGTTCCATTACCCCCACCATCATACCCAGATTTAGGATACACACTGTGATTGGCTCTTTATTACAAAATTTCCAACTGGTTTGAATTTCTGTACTCAGAACTTCTAAAATGACAAGCAAGTTAACTTGTTTCCATGATTTTACATGTGTTATGCTTCTTGAGGTTCTTAAAATTCAAATCCTTTGTGGATGTTTTATAAGACTTAATTTTTTTTTCTGTATTTTTTGTGTATGTATGACTATAAATGAAGACATTGATAAATTGTGTTATATGTGTTCAAAATACCTTGTAAAAGGAAGTCTAATTAAAATGCCAGGTGCATGCTGGAGAGTCTCAGCTCTTTTACTTGACATGTCTGTCCTTCACATAGCTATTATTACTACTTGTAAATAAAGCAAAGAGATGTAATTAAATCAAAATACAACAGAGTTGCAACTAATGGTCTTCAACTACATATTCATTGGGCAAATGAACTAAAGAGGTAAACAGAAGATGAAAATGCTGGAAACCGCCACTTTTACCTTTGCTGCATGCAGTCAAAATTATTATGGCCTTCTACAAAATCCAAAGATAAAAATATATCAATGATAGAAGTGACAATTAGACAAGATTTTTGACTAACCATTGAAAGTGTTAGAATTGAACTAGGTGACAGTCAATCAGAAATACCTTTATATATCTTGCAAATTCATTGGGGGCCCAAAACACGATTTGTGTCGCTGCTTCACATACAAACTTAACAATGATTTACTAGGTAGTCATGATGTGATGAGCCTCTCAATCCTTTGCTATAGCTGCATGCCAACACATGTACAAATCATTCACTTTGTGCTCTCTCATTACTACAACTTACAGTTTTTTTTTAATTTCCTTCAGGAATCCTGATTCAACAGCAACCAACAACAGATCATCCAGTGGATCCACTTAAACCGTTACTACGGCAGATTCTACAAACCGAATCATCGATCATCTCATTTCCAGTTTTAATAAAACAGGGATTGTTCAGAAAGGCAATCTCAGGTGAAAGTGGAAAAGCATTAAGTCAAACTTGCATGGATAATCTCAAGACATACAATGTAGGACACTTTGAAACAATTACACCTGCTAATTCTTTAAAGGTATGTAATTATCTACAAATATTGGCTGTACTAAAACATGAATTTTAATATTTGTGACAACTGTTATTAATATCAACAATAAACAAATTCAAGAAAATTAAATCGATAAACAAAGATTTATAGCTTTAAATTTAAATGGAAAGAAAATTATCATTTTTCGTTGTAGTTCTTATTTTTGATGAAACATTCCACTCTCACTTTTTCAAGAAAATATCTTCTATATTAGTCTAAAATCTATTATTAATAATTTATTATATAGCAAACATATAACGCCACTCTCATTGGTCAATTAACAGGCCATACATTTCCCATATGGACCACAAAAATTGAAAGAAAGATGAAAAGTTTGTTCATTGCTTTTTTGCATGTTTGGCTAACTGTTTAAAAAGTCAAAATCTCATTGATCAAAACATTTTTTTGATGGCTGTGTTATAAGTGAGGTTACAAACGTGGCAATGAATAAGGACATTCATGAAACCCAAGAAATTCAACTTAACTGGGAAAACATTTAAGGATTTTTGTGCTGATATAAAGGCAAATGAATAGTTGACAAATTTATATACCTTTCACTGACATGAGATAAAATAAATTGTCCTTTGCATTTTTCACAAACAAGTGAAGAAGGCGCATTTTGTAGTTTTCACAAATATAAATCTTTTCCATCATCACTAAAGGAAACATGTCCAACAACTTCATTTATAGTAAAGGTTCTTCAACACTTTTACTGCTAAGATTTGTTTACAGATATAACCAATATTTTCTCCATGTTATTTTTGCTCCGTCTTGGTCAATCCATGAAAATCAGTCTAGCTCAACTGATTCAGTCTTTCAAAGCCGGTTTGTTTCTTTGACTATACAATACACCAAAAGCTCCAAAACACATATTCAGTGTATTTCTGCACAAGACTAATAAAGTAGTGTTAACTAAAAACCAAAGACATCAATTTTTGTATTTCCACTTTGTTAAGTTCTGTATTCCGTAGTCTCGCTTTTGTTGCATTCTGACAAAGATTCCCAATTAACACTCGTCTTCTCCTGACAGATGTTTTCACTCCAGAAACTGATTTTGATAAAATATTTCATTAAGGAATATACATTAAGCAAGATAAACTTTAACTTTAGAATGACAACCAAAGGAGATGAATGTTCATGCATTTAATTTAACAAAACTTTGACAAACTGTAAACCATGTGCTCCAGGCATACTTAACTGTAACTCACAGCATCATTTTACAAAAAATTTTTAACCAATAAACACTCTTGTTTTCCAAAGCCAACTGAGTGCTTGATTTAGAAAAAAAATTGATTTTGGGAATGCAAAAAAAATTAAAATGCTATTAATAATAATAAATATCTTATTAACCTTGATTACTTATGTTATAGAACCTCCTTTTTTTCCACCTTTTTATGGCCCTTGCACCAAGCGCTCAAGCCATAAAACAGTGGAAAAAAATTTGGTCCATAACTTCCCGTAAGGCCCTTGCACTCGGATAAAATAGGTATAAATACATTAATGCAAACAAATTTTGTTTGGAAAAGAAGAAGCAAAACCACTTCAATTTATTTAGCACACAATGAACAGTAAGAAATAATTGAAAATTGAATCATACAACAAGTTATTACAACCAAAAAACAGCAAAGAAAATTGTGAAAGTATTGTAAATGAGGTAAATTTAATAAAAAATAAATATTAAATCTCACAAAACATATGTTAAATAAATTATAAGCATTTCAACAGACTTAATCTATTTGTCCACAATAAGTGTTTCATATATCAGAGATGCAAGAATTTCTTCTATAAATGTGTAATGGGATTCAATATTTCTATGTTAGATCCACAGAAAGCTCCAAATATTGGACTTTTTAAAGAAACTATGAAAGTTAATGTTTTTAAAGTCTATTTATTTTTTATTTCTTTATAAAGCGCAAATTCAACACTACAGTTTTCAAATTTATGTGCTAGTCTATGATGTAAACAAATACATTAACTTGCCACACGCTCCACTTTGTTGAACCAACATTTTGCTGCACAAAAATTATAACAACTTCATATAGACCACAAAGTTTGTTGGTTTCTTCATGAACATTTTATTCTCTACCATTAAACATTTATATTTTAGCTGTTATCTTGATTCTTCATTAAGTCATAGTTAATGAACTATGGTTAAAGTAAATACTTTACGGATGAAAGAGCAGGCACATACAGTAATCTTTAGCACAGAAAGGTTAACATGTCTTGGTGAAGGACATTGAGTCCCATCCCTATAAAACATGGATTGAATCCATCAAAATCAAGGGAAAAGGTCATTGTCTTCTTTTGTAAAAACAGTTCATCTGATAACAATTTCATATTTACCTGAAATTACCAAAATAATAAACATTTATGATATTTTAACAGCACCCTATAACTACATTCCTTTTTGATATCTAGGTCAACTACTTTGTGAAAGCAAGACCACCCAATGAGGACAACCAGGAAAATATCCTGAATTTTGCGACCAAACTTACACCCTTGGGTTTAAGTTTGCAGACATACAGAAGTTGTTTCAAAGAAACAGGGGATGTTTTGTAAGTACATTTCCATTTCTGCAATTTATCCTTCCAAATATAGAATGATTGGCACTCTGCCATGAAAAAAAATATATTATTTAGTATAACAAAGAACATGGTCTCAAATTGATAAATTTAGTATAACAATTGCATAATTTTCTTTTCAGGGGGTCTGTAAACATTTTTTAAAGCTTTTAACCAAATCTCCATTTGGCTATCTATGTAAGGGTTATAAGGACTACTGACACTAATCCCACAGAAATTTATTATGTAAAAAATAAAATCATTACTGATAAACGAAAAAAAACGTAATTGTTGTCTTTAAAATAATACAACCAATCTGCAAAACCATAATTTCATGATTGCATTCCCTTTGCTAACTCCTTTATTAAAATGCCTGTTTCTATTTACTATCTCACATGTTTAATATGTATTATGTACATTTTTTTCAGTCAAAAACACCAACAGGATTACCATGCCAAAAAAAACAGTCCTGGTCCTTCACCATCAAAGAGACCCAGGGCTACCTGACCAGATAATTAATTTTCAGTTTTATATATTGCAATGTAGCCTGGCAAGAAAACATAATATAAAATAGAAGGTCTCCCTATAGAAATGACCTATACGACTTTTCTAATGATTTTTTCCTTGGTCTAAAATGATGTGAATTAACTTTTCCTATACCAAAAAATCAATTTGTGGACATCCATTAAAAAGTCACTTACTAGGTCATTTTCAAAGGGAACCCATCAATTACTTTTAATACCAATACTCCAGTTTCTAATATTCTGCATTGCTCAGTGTTATCCTCGATTGAATATCATTAATTCTTAAGAAAAGACACAGAATTAACATTGAGTTTTATATATTGTAATGTACATATTTTGAAATTAGTGTAATTATCTATTCCATTGTTTTGTTCATATCGAAAACAATTTTAATAAGTTTACCATTAATCGCCTTAATTGGACTCAAGACCATGCAGTGTTAAGATAATTTTCAACATTCTATCACTTTAGAGCTTTAAAATTAAATTTAGAATAATATTATAATTATATACTTTTGTATGTGGCATTGTTCATATTTTAAAATTACTATTATATCAATTCCATTGTTTTGTTAATTCATGTAAAACAAAAATTTTCCCCAAGTGGAAAATGGCTTACTACCTTTGTAGTAAGTCCTCATTTATATAAATAAAAACTTTTTTATAACTATAGATGAATCTATTGATAAATTTCATTTAATCTTTGTTGTAAGTCAATTGGAAAAAAAAAATTAGTGAAAACCCAACCAAAAAATAACACCTGGTAACTGGATACAATTTCATGTAACAATGACAGTTTACATTTAAAATCCAATGTCAGTCTGCCTTGCACACTGCTAGCTAATATATAATTTCGGTTACACGGGAAACCAGCATTTCACCAATAGACAACATTCATTCAATTTGTAAAATGCTATTTTACCTTTCGTACCAATGGTCAACATGGTTTGGTTCCCTTGGGCTGTTAGCATAATGTAATATCCATTACACAGGAAACCCATTTCACCATTCAACACCATTCGTTCCAATTGTAATTGCCCTTTACCATTCGTACCATTCGTACCAATGGTGAACATAGTTTGACTCCCTTGGGCTGTTAGCTTATGTAATATCCATTACACAGGAAACCCGTTTCACCATTCAACACCATTCGTTCCAATTGTAATTGCCCTTTACCATTCGTACCATTCGTACCAATGGTGAACATGGTTTGACTCCCTTGGGCTGTTAGCTTATGTAATATCCATTACACAGGAAACCCATTTCACCATTCAACACCATTCGTTCCAATTGTAATTGCCCTTTACCATTCGTACCATTCGTACCAATGGTGAATGTGGTCTGACTCCCTTGGGCTGTTAGCTTATGTAATATCAATTACACAGGAAACCCATTTCACCATTCAACACCATTCGTACCAATGGTGAACATGGTTTGATCCCCTTGGGCTGTTAGCTTATGTAATATCCATTACACAGGAAACCCATTTTACCATTCAACACCATTCGTACCAATGGTGAACATGGTTTGACCCCCTTGGGCTGTTAGCTTATGTAATATCCATTACACAGGAAACCCATTTCACCATTCAACACCATTCGTTCCAATTGTAATTGCCCTTTACCATTCGTACCATTCGTACCAATGGTGAACATGGTCTGACTCCCTTGGGCTGTTAGCTTATGTAATATCCATTACACAGGAAACCCATTTCACCATTCAACACCATTCGTTCCAATTGTAATTGCCCTTTACCATTCGTACCATTCGTACCAATGGTGAACATGGTTTGACTCCCTTGGGCTGTTAGCTTATGTAATATCCATTACACAGGAAACCCATTTCACCATTCAACACCATTCGTTCCAATTGTAATTGCCCTTTACCATTCGTACCATTCGTACCAATGGTGAACATGGTTTGACTCCCTTGGGCTGTTAGCTTATGTAATATCCATTACACAGGAAACCCATTTCACCATTCAACACCATTCGTTCCAATTGTAATTGCCCTTTACCATTCGTACCATTCGTACCAATGGTGAACATGGTTTGACTCCCTTGGGCTGTTAGCTTATGTAATATCCATTACACAGGAAACCCATTTCACCATTCAACACCATTCGTTCCAATTGTAATTGCCCTTTACCATTCGTACCATTCGTACCAATGGTGAACATGGTTTGACTCCCTTGGGCTGTTAGCTTATGTAATATCCATTACACAGGAAACCCATTTCACCATTCAACACCATTCGTTCCAATTGTAATTGCCCTTTACCATTCGTACCATTCGTACCAATGGTGAACGTGGTCTGACTCCCTTGGGCTGTTAGCTTATGTAATATCCATTACACAGGAAACCCATTTCACCATTCAACACCATTCGTTCCAATTGTAATTGCCCTTTACCATTCGTACCATTCGTACCAATGGTGAATGTGGTCTGACTCCCTTGGGCTGTTAGCTTATGTAATATCCATTACACAGGAAACCCATTTAACCATTCAACACCATTCGTTCCAATTGTAATTGCCCTTTACCATTCATACCATTCGTACCAATGGTGAACATGGTTTGACTCCCTTGGGCTGTTATCTTATGTAATATCCATTACACAGGAAACCCATTTCACCATTCAACACCATTCGTTCCAATTGTAATTGCCCTTTACCATTCGTACCATTCGTACCAATGGTGAACATGGTCTGACTCCCTTGGGCTGTTAGCTTATGTAATATCCATTACACAGGAAACCCATTTCACCATTCAACACCATTCGTTCCAATTGTAATTGCCCTTTACCATTCGTACCATTCGTACCAATGGTGAACATGGTTTGACTCCCTTGGGCTGTTAGCTTATGTAATATCCATTACACAGGAAACCCATTTCACCATTCAACACCATTCGTTCCAATTGTAATTGCCCTTTACCATTCGTACCATTCGTACCAATGGTGAACATGGTTTGACTCCCTTGGGCTGTTAGCTTATGTAATATCCATTACACAGGAAACCCATTTCACCATTCAACACCATTCGTTCCAATTGTAATTGCCCTTTACCATTCGTACCATTCGTACCAATGGTGAATGTGGTCTGACTCCCTTGGGCTGTTACCTTATGTAATATCCATTACACAGGAAACCCATTTCACCATTCAACACCATTCGTTCCAATTGTAATTGCCCTTTACCATTCGTACCATTCGTACCAATGGTGAATGTGGTCTGACTCCCTTGGGCTGTTAGCTTATGTAATATCCATTACACAGGAAACCCATTTCACCATTCAACACCATTCGTTCCAATTGTAATTGCCCTTTACCATTCGTACCATTGGTACCAATGGTCAACATAGTTGACTCCCTTGGGTTGTTAGTTTATGTAGTATTCATTACACAGGAAACCCACTTTAAGAAGTTATTCACCTCAGTAAAAGATATCTCTTATACAGTTACCATTGGTACCAATGGTACTATTGGTACCATTGGATATACCCCCCTTTTAAAAATTTAAAACACAATTTTTTCCAAAGTGATCAACATATTAATCTAAGGTAATATCCTAATATAGTAGTTGTTCACTTATCAATTGCACCATATATTGGGATCCCTGTGGTAATTCACCATTAGACACCATTCGTTCCAATTGTAATTGCCCTTTACCATTCGTACCATTCGTACCAATGGTGAACATGGTTTGACTCCCTTGGGCTGTTAGCTTATGTAATATCCATTACACAGGAAACCCATTTCACCATTCAACACCATTCGTTCCAATTGTAATTGCCCTTTACCATTCGTACCATTCGTACCAATGGTGAACGTGGTCTGACTCCCTTGGGCTGTTAGCTTATGTAATATCCATTACACAGGAAACCCATTTCACCATTCAACACCATTCGTTCCAATTGTAATTGCCCTTTACCATTCGTACCATTCGTACCAATGGTGAATGTGGTCTGACTCCCTTGGGTTGTTAGTTTATGTAGTATTCATTACACAGGAAACCCACTTTAAGAAGTTATTCACCTCAGTAAAAGATATCTCTTATACAGTTACCATTGGTACCAATGGTACTATTGGTACCATTGGATATACCCCCCTTTTAAAAATTTAAAACACAATTTTTTCCAAAGTGATCAACATATTAATCTAAGGTAATATCCTAATATAGTAGTTGTTCACTTATCAATTGCACCATATATTGGGATCCCTGTGGTAATTCACCATTAGACACCATTCGTTCCAATTGTAATTGCCCTTTACCATTCGTACCATTCGTACCAATGGTGAACATGGTTTGACTCCCTTGGGCTGTTAGCTTATGTAATATCCATTACACAGGAAACCCATTTCACCATTCAACACCATTCGTTCCAATTGTAATTGCCCTTTACCATTCGTACCATTCGTACCAATGGTGAACGTGGTCTGACTCCCTTGGGCTGTTAGCTTATGTAAAATCCATTACACAGGAAACCCATTTCACCATTCAACACCATTCGTTCCAATTGTAATTGCCCTTTACCATTCGTACCATTCGTACCAATGGTGAATGTGGTCTGACTCCCTTGGGCTGTTAGCTTATGTAATATCCATTACACAGGAAACCCATTTCACCATTCAACACCATTCGTTCCAATTGTAAATGCTCTTTACCATTCGTACCATTGGTACCAATGGTCAACATAGTTGACTCCCTTGGGTTGTTAGTTTATGTAGTATTCATTACACAGGAAACCCACTTTAAAAAGTTATTCACCTCAGTAAAAGATATCTCTTATACAGTTACCATTGGTACCAATGGTACTATTGGTACCATTGGATATACCCCCCTTTTAAAAATTTAAAACACAATTTTTTCCAAAGTGATCAACATATTAATCTAAGGTAATATCCTAATATAGTAGTTGTTCACTTATCAATTGCACCATATATTGGGATCCCTGTGGTAATTCACCATTAGACACCATTAGACACCACCATTCACCATTCGTATTGAATGGGTATGTTGGACAACCCTCATATCCACATCATCTGAATGCACATAGTGAAGCATCTCTTTTAGTCCTTCTTTCGTACAGTCTGGTAGCTCAATAGTTGATTTAGACTCTGCCAGCTGCCCGTAAAACATGGCTTCAAACACAGGACTACTTACAGCCAGCATGTACTTGTTGGCTGGAACAGTGACTTTGACTCCATTCGAGTCTACCACCGAGAACTCCACATCACAGAATAAAGACTTCTCGAATGCGTGCTTGGTACGTTCTTTGATAGTAGACAGTTTAGTCTGCCAGTTTGAAGGCTCCATTTGACTTTTTGAGTGTAATATATCAAATTGAGCTGCAAAGAGCTGTGCAACCTATCACTCTCTAGCTATAGTTAGCTTGTGCAGCTCAGGAAATATAACCTGGCCAAACTCCTCGATCTACACAGGAGACCCATCTTTGCTTCGTGAGGCAATATTTTAGCAATTTTGATAAAACAACTTTTAATTTTGCGAAAGTGGTGTCAATCATTTTTTAAAACAGTGTTTAACTAAATTACCAAATACTGATAACATACTAGTTATACAATGGTTTCGAGTGGATCGAATATCCACACAACCTTTAGGCGAGTGTATACACCTATTTCAAAAAAGCTTGTCACCGCTAAGAGCGATAGGCGATAGGTAAGGGACCGTTCATTTTTTATCAGGAGGGGGGGGGGCTGGTGGTTTTTGGAATTTTTGCCCCAAAAAGTGTCCGGCCCCCTCTCTTTGTCATACAATTTTTTAAATGGCCCCCCTCTTAGTTCATGTTTCATGTACATGACCCCTCCCCCCCCCCCCCCCCCACACACACACACACACACTACCACCACTACTGAAAATTATGCAATGCTATCAAGAGATCGGAATATGTATTTTTGCCTTTTCATTATCGCAGACGTACTAGGATAACATTGAATTATTCGTCATCATTGCTGTTATCCTCATATGTGTCTCAAAGGAAAATTGAACAATATTAGAGAGTAATATTACATAAGTATATATGTGAGCGCGAAGCGCGAGCCGCTCACCTGAAACTTCAAGTAAAGATGTTTCCAGAGGCTATTTTCTAAAAGAATTTTAAATGTTCTTATGGTACAATGTGCGAAATACTACATTTATTTACAAATTCGAGCGCGAAGCGGGAGACGCTCGGCAGAAATTTGAAGTATATATGTTCACAGCTAGGTGAGAGGCTATCAGTTCCAAAAAGGATTTTAAATCATCTTATGAAATGTGCAAGTCACTTATTTCAAATGTGAGCGTGAGTCGCTCGGCAGAAACTTGAGGTGTATATGTTAACAGAGACTTATTCCCAAAAGCATTTTCTCAACGTGCAAAGACATGTACTATTAATAACTGAATTTAAGTACATAAGTTTACAAAGACTTCTTCCTTAGTAATAGGATTTGAAACACGTACCATTATGGTGCAAGTCACTAACTACAAATGCGAGCGCGAAGCGCGAGCTGCTTTGCACAAATTTGAGGTAAATCTATAATTGTTCGTAAAGACTGTTTCATAAAGAGATTTGAAATGATCTTGATGCAATGCAGTGTAACTCACTCTACACTAGCTTGTAGTGTTTGGCATTGTAGCATGGCTGCAGTGTAACAATTTAGAATGTAATTGGCCTTTGCGAGCGCGAAGCGCGAGCCGCTAAACAGAAATTTTGCAAGAAAAGTACTTCGTGGTGGCTCCGTTTTGGTTGATTTGATAACAAAAAGGTGCTGCATAAACTATTTTTTTGCGTGACCCCTCCTCAGATAGCCAAAACGTTTTTGCTTGGCCCCCCATTTTATGGCCATTTTTTTCAGGTGGCCCCCCCTCAAAAACCACCAGCCCCCCCCTCCCGATAAAAAATGAACTGTCCCTAATAGGTCATTCCAAGACCGCAAAGCACTATTGATTTCAAATTAATTTACATATGAATAGCCAAATATTTGATGGAAGAGTGTAAAGAAAGATTTAGGATGGCAGTTAATTAAGAAATCAATAGTACTTTGCGGTCTTGGAATGACCTATTACCTATAGCCTGCGTCACATCCGGACTTTTCCTCCGTTAAGTCCGTCTGCGAAATAACGAACAAAACCGTGTTCTGAGACCCCCAGCAAATAGCAGGATTATAGATAATAGATCCTGATTGGCTGATGCATTTTTCAATTCTAACGAGACTCGTGATTGGCTCGCTTAATGTTCGTTGTGTCGATGTTTTGACACCTAGCATGACCCGGGGTCAATCTCGTAATTTCTCTTTGAGAGAATGTTTTGTTAACTAAGGCTATTATTTAACAATATGTTCAATTGGAATGTTTCGAAAGTTTCCTTTTATAGCAGGCAAATCGATGTATGTAACTGGTAGGTTGTTTTGATTGAAAAATCTGTCTCTGTTTTCATAATCACTGTAAATCTAACGGAAGTGTTGTCATGGCGAAGACAAACACACCAGTGATCATAGAGCCAATCACGAGTCTCGTTAGAATTGAAAAATGCATCAGCCAATCAGGATCTATTATCTATAATCCTGCTATTTGCTGGGGGTCTCAGAACACGGTTTTGTTCGTTATTTCGCAGACGGACTTAACGGAGGAAAAGTCCGGATGTGACGCAGGCTAATTACCTATTGGCTATCGCTCTTAGCGGTGACAACTTTTTTTGAAATAGGTGTATACAAAGACTACAAGTGACAAGTGGGATCCACGGTATACCACAAGAAATCATTGTATAACTGAACTTGAGCTAAATATAGCCACTTACCGCAATGCCTCATGGGAAGAGAAAGATGAGTACCGCCGAATGACACTAGTGAAAAACGTCTGCGCATGCGTGCATATTACGATGTTTTCTTAAGAAATGTTTGAGTTTTAGCCTGAAATGAAATGCTCGTGTTCTCGGTGTATACATAAAATTTCTCTTGTATACTTTTGTGAGACAAAGATATTGTATTTATGAAGACATTATGTTAATACTGGCCCTAAGTTTCAAGAATTGATCTTAAGTTTTGACATTTTGTGAAAACCGTTGTTCGGAAGGCAAGAGCAGCAAGTGATAACATCTGCGCATGTCTCCAACTTCTATTGTCTTGGACAAATGGATAATTTTGAAAGGATTATTTCTAGCTGTTCGTACTTCTGCACTCGAATGTAATGCTCCAAAAAACTTTGGGGGGACTATATACGACTCTCTTTATGATAGAGGTAGCCCTAAGCCAGGTTAAAACCGTACTTGAGGCCACTTCCGTCCAGCGGTTCGCGCATACTCTTCATGTTATCACTTGCTGTTTGAAGGCAAGCGTAAAAGCGAAATTTGCATAAGTTACAAAAGCACGAAGACGTGACTACGAGCATGCGCAGACGTTTTTCACTAGTGTCCTGCCGAATATACAACGGCTTTCCTGCATTCTAATTGGCTGTATTTTCTATGATATGTGGGATCAAAGATGGTAACCAACGACGCTATTAATGTATTTATATTACTGAATAAGTTGTTGTAAAAACTATGTACTTATTGCAGGCTCATAACATGGTATATTTTCGTCTCACTGATCCCGGGTTTTTACGGAAATTTTGATTCCTGAGCCCATATTTTTAGACATTTTTGATCCCTGGTCCTTGGTGCAAAAAACTGAGCTGATCCCTGATCCTGACCCAATGTCCCTGATCCTCGATCCCACCCATTTGATCGCTGAGCCCTGGCCTCTTATTCCTTTATCCTGGCCATAGTTTGGAGCTTGATCCCTGATCCCATATACCATGTTACGAGCCTGTTATTGAATGAATGGGATGACTGCAAGGACGGAAAAATATTTGACTCGAGCTAATGTAGTACGGCCCCAGTACTAGACAGTATGAAAATAGCGGTTCTGCGCCCGGTGCGCGCCGATGCAGGGTGAGTCACGCGACGTTGAATAGTCAGTCACACGCCAGTGCGGGCTTTGTCAGTCACCTACGGGTTACTAGTAAGTAAGTCACGCACCGGCGCCGTAAGTTTGTGAAAAACCTCTTTGTTTCCACCTATGCAGTGGAAGTGAGTAAAATGAACTTCATGAACTCGATATTAAACACTGCTGTGGTTTTCAAGTCAAAAACAGTAACGCGTTCATATATATTAATTACAGCTAGACGGGGGAAAAAACTATGCAGCATTATCGTCAAAATGTACCGAAGCTTACCGAGTAATCAAAGATACAGTTTTAAAAAGTGATCCCGGAATGTATTGAAAAGGGACAAAAATAATACTCTAAAAGGATGTAAAATTGAGGAACGAAAATGCGAAAAATGCATTCGTGACAAGGCGCTTGGACTAATGGCGCCTGTGCATGTACACAATGAATAAGCCTTGAATAAAAAAAATGAAGCTATGATTACATTATAATTAGTTCTACGTTTTTGTTGAGAAAACTGAGCGATAACTCATATACCTAAATCATCATCTGGTCAAAACATTGACACTTCTAGCGGTTTCATTGAAAAAAAATTACGTTCCCAATCCTAACTTTTGTGTTTGATGTGTTGTTCTCTCTCATGTGACTACATATACGAGGGGTTCTTCTCCAGTACGCCAGTTTTTCCTCCTTCACGGCAATAGTCAACATGTGAGTTGAGTATTGTATGCAAAATATTTGATGTACAGTTAGTGAGCTAGTGTGGGGAAAACTCGGAGATCCTCTGAAATCCGAGTATCAAAGAGAGCTAGATTATCATCGCATGATTATTAATTGTGGAGCGCGACATATCAGATGTTTTAGCATCATTATCCAAATCTACCATAGACGACTCTTCTTAAAAGCCTGGTACTCCTATGGAAATGTTAATACTGGGACGATCGAATATGGATGTTCCAGAACTGTATTCCACACTATTGGGCAAGAGTGCGAGCTCTAGTTGATTGTCTTTTTTTTCCTCAAGCATGTTACGGCCTGGGTTATAAGGCTATTCGGAAAAAATTGAAATCCTAATAATATCTCTACTAATATTTGATGTACTAAAGTGTATTTTTGATCCAGAGTGACAATTCATTTCCTTGATATTTTGATACGTGCATGGTCGGAATTTGGTGGTCACGTGATCCCCAGCAGGGAAAAACAGAAAATTAAAAATGGGCCGGTCAGAAATTAACAAATTGAAGCAGTGGTTTTGAGTTGTCTGTCCTCTTATTGACACACTCTTGACGCCATAAAATGTTCAAAACTCAAGTGGAATCACAAGCGCAGCGAGTGATTTCACTGCAAAGTTTTGTACAACAATTATTAATTTGAGATAAAAGTTAAAAAATCCTTATAAAACGGGGCAACAGAATTAAGGAGCGCGCGCGCCGAAACGCATTTATAGCAGTGTCTGCCCTGTTATTGACACACTCTAATCAACCATTCAGATCGCGCGACTAGTATCAAGCTCGTGTTGTAAAATCATTTTTGAAGATCTTTTTTTATGCTAAAATATTAAGGACAGTTAGACAAACAAACCTGGGTTTTACACGGATGTCCTCATCTAAAGGGTGATGACGTCTGAGAAATATGGAAATTTGTAAATATCATGTTTGCTCACGTGACCACTTTTGCTAAATATCTGATTAACAATCAATGTTGGACGACCACACAAAGCTGTTACTAAAAATACTCTTAATAAGCGCCAAGCACATTGCGCGTACGTACACCAACACCAGTTTTGTTCTCTTAGTATTATGAAAAAGAAAACAAGAGTTATCCCTACTACATAGGGGCACCCTTTTTCATGTGAACGGGCCCTTAGTCCATTTCTGGATTATGCGCGTGCATGATGCATTGAACAATTTCTTTGCTGCGCGCGCGCCCAAATCTGCATGTAACTGCAACGTGCAACAACATAACAGTAGCTAAAGTCATATCCATGGAGATTTAGACTGAACTGGTTTGAATTCAGGAAAAACATATAATAATTATCCAGACATAATTTTATAAATCCTGAAAATACAGACTCTTCTTACACTGCCTTCAGATGCCTGAAAACAATGGCTGCAAGTTGGTCTTGAGTCCTAAACTTTGTCTACAATTGTCTTTTTTTGCACATTTGTTTGAAAATGCTTTTAAGACATCGCGTTTTCTTTGTCCACACCAGGGCAGGGACAAGTTCCATATGCCAAATGTCCACGAAACGCCTTTCAGCCTGCGCAGTTAACTGAAGAAGCCCTTTAAAATAATTTTTGCCGTGAATTCAATCAAACGTGTCAAAGTCAACGCAAACTTGTTCAGTCCAAATCTCCATGGATATGACTTCAGCTACTATTACGTTGTTGCATGAGGGCCCAGCTGCATGCAGATTTTGGTGGACGCAGCAAAGAAATGGTTTGATGCACTGTGCACGTACATAGTCCAGAACTGAACTAACTTTTTCTAACAAAGAACACTAATTTATAGTTGAAAAATTTAAGACAACCAAATATAAATGTTTGTACTAGAACGAACTACAAAATCAATTAAAACTCCCTGTCAACAGTACAAATGATATAAGTCTATTTACATATAAACTGATGTTTTGGATGAAAATATATGAAAGCTATTGTTTTACACACACAAAAATGTTCTCTTTATACTGCTATATCAACACTTTTATGTCTACCTATATCAATGCACACCTTAGACAGATCTTGTTCTTATTTCATAGAAAAATACATCAACTTTCATCTATAGGCTAAGTGGACAAATGACTGATAGACACAAGAGTAATGTAGAAGTTAGGTTCATCAGAATATTTATTAGGATTGCTAAGATAATCAATAAAATAAACATGATATAATTCTATGTAAACACCAACTGAAGCTATGGATAAAAATGCCAAAAAAGTGTACAGTGAACTTCCTCAATATGGACACCTCTCTAAGGCGGACACCTCTCTAAGGCAGACACCTCTCTAAGGCAGACACCTCTCTAAGGCAGACACCTTTGCTTGGTCCTTGTAGAATATCCCCATATTCTCTGAAAAAAACTCCCTCTAAGGCAGACATATCCCCCTAAAGCAGACAGTGGACACTTTTTATTGTCAAATATGTCAAAAATATCCCTCAAAATGGAAGCTTGCAACAAAATATGTAACTAAGGTTGTTGCATTTTTCAGTACTGTAATGTACCGAGGTACTAAAGTTACAAAACAAACATTGATCATATTCAACACCTGTCTCACAACAGATGTTATACGACCATTGAAAAGTCATATTCTGTTATATAATGGTCTTGTATTGCTGAATTTGGTATCAGATTTGTGGGGTCAAATTTCATAACTTGAAGGACTCCCAAAGGTGTCTGCTTTAGAGGAAGTTCACCATACATCTTTCTTTTTTTTTTACATCTTTCTTTTTTTTCACATCTTTCTTTACATAACTACATATTGCTTTGATTTCCAAATAAACAAACAAAAAAACATATCACTAAGAGACTTCTGAAGGCATGCACCACTTCTTGGTTGTGGGTCAGGTTAATCTTGAAAAAAACAAGGGTCCTCCACATCAAACTTTGGAGACGTCAAACATGTTAGCAGAAAAGACTTGTTTTTAGCCATCAGTAGTAGCATTACATACACACTAGCTCTAGTGGAAAGTTATAGATGCTGTAAAATAAGTTTAGGAATTTGTCCTTTAACAGTACTCTTGAACTTTGAGGTTTTGTAAGTAATTGTTACATCATTAACAGTAACAACATCTTGAGGAGATTTACCAATGTAAGGTGATAGAGATCCAACAATTTTAACCCTTACTGTATACACTGCACCCGGATCTAGCTTGAGAGGCTCAACTAGGTTAACAATGTAGAGTTCACAAGTAACTCCATGCATGTTTTCGAGTTTATCACATCTACAGCGTATACGAGGAAAAATACATTGTCTTATATTGTTTTTGTAAACAGACAAAGTAACAAAATATGAGTCACCCTCACCAAACATCTGCACACCAACAAGATTGACAGTTTTATTAGTTGTAAAAGCAACAGCTGCAACATTAGTGTCATCTTCAATCTCAATTTTGCCAAAACGTGTGCCTGGGGTAAATAGACAGCCTACATGTCTTCTCTGTCCACTAAACTTCTGTGTTGATGTTGAAATACCATTGAAGCTCTGAAAAAGCTCAAACAATTCACATTTTTTCAAAATATCACAAGGAAGAACTATTTCAGCAAATTTCTTTTCATCTATGAGAGGAAATCTTATGAGTCGGATGATCTCTTCTCCCAGAATTGATCGTTTAGTTTTACCATTGCTTTCTAAGCCTTGCTCTTTTATTCTCTTCCCAACCCAATGGACAATGGCATGGAAAAGATCCAACTCATTGATGTTGAGACTATCTCTGACAAGAATTTGACACAGCAAATCTTTTGATACATTCAGAAATGACTTAGATGATAGGATTTTTTGGGTTTCATTGTCAACAATGCTCCATAGATGTTTCTGCAAGTCTTCATCACACATTTTCTGGACTTTAGGTAAGAAATTCAACACATGTCTTGTATCAATAAAATCCTTGCATTTTTCCTTGAGAGATGGAATCATATAAGGTCTTATCAGCAAGGTACAACACCTCCAGAACATTACTTTCTGTAAAGTTGATTTCATCTGTATGCACAAAGCGAAGCATCTCTTGTAGTCCTTCTTTCGTACAGTCTGGGAGTTCAATAGTTGATTTAGACTCTGCCAGCGGACCGTAAAACATGGCTTCAAACACAGGACTACTGATAGCCAGCATGTAAGTTACTTGTTGGCTGGAACAGTGACTTGGACTCCATTCGAGTCTACCACCGAGAACTCCACATCACATAATAAAGACTTCTCGAATGCGTGCTTGGTACGTTGTTTGATAGTAGACAGTTTAGTCTGCCAGTTTGAACGCTCCATTTCACTTTTTCGATGTCTGTTTATCAAATCTAGGTCAGCGAAGGTCAGCGTGGTCCTGCATGCAGCGTTGGCTTGTAAACTTCTGACTAGGCGTTCCTTGTGGAAAATGTGACCTGGCCTAAAGCTCTTACACAGGAGGCCCCTCTCAACATGTTTAACTTTTGGAAATCTTAACAAAACAATTTCTGAATCTGTTGAAATAATGAACGAATCTTGTTGTTATACTAATCAATTCATACATATTTAACTGTACTTTATTCATTACAAAAAGTGTTCTTATATTTGCACAAACATTGACCCTTTCAAAATCATCGAACCTAAAAGCTGAGGCCGAAATGACTCCTGGGTACACTAGTAATATATGGATATTCATGTTTTATCTGTGAATTCGCTACATAATTGTGTTGGAAATACCAAGAATTTATCTCGGTCACTGTTTGAAACGTCCACGTCAACGCGCTTCCTTTCGGTCTCAGCTTCTGTGCTTTGAAAGGGTCAATGTTTGTGCAATTAGCTATATACTTACCGTTACAACCCGATGACATAGTGGCCACGCCTCGAAACGAGGCTGTATAGCCACAAAAACACATCACTCTAGTATTTGTGTGTTTATTTTGTAATTTCCATATTTTGGATATATAATTATTTGATGCGTGTCAAAAAAGTCGAACTGTTCACGAGATAGATTCCCACACCGGTGCAATTTAAACAAAAGTTCGCATTTTAATTCATTATATCTCTAAGTAGACCTTAGATATACTTTTTCTTTCCGAAATTGGCATTATGAAATATGATTTTTTTCGGCTTCAAATTGAATCGTCAAGGAAGATTAAAATTGCTATTAAGTTACTGGCGTATAAAGAAATTCATTCGACGGGGTTTCGAGAAAATGGAAAAAGTGTGATATTTTGAAAAAGCGTCATTAAGGACACGTTCATGATGTTTTGTGTTATTTTTATTTTATTTTTTTGCAAGCCGGATTTTTTATAAGCTACACACCTGTGCTTTGGACAAAAGTATTAAGAATATAGTATTAAGTATTAGGCAATGCTGGCCGTACAACTGTTTTTAAATCAGTTCAACTGCTCTGTGATGCTGCGTTTGAGCATAAACACCTTTGTTGTCATTTTTTGAACCGTTGTTGTAACGTAAAATCGGCACGAAAGATTTTCTTTTGGCAGCTTTACAGCATGGCTAAGGACCTAGTAAGCTTGTATATGAGGTTTCAAATAAATTGTACGATTAAATAAAATTTGGGTTAATACTTCATGGCTGAATGTCCACATAGTCGCTCTTAGTTAGGTTTCAGGTAAATATTAAGAAGACGACTATAGGAAGACGACTATATGGCATCAGCCATGAAGTACTTACCAAGATTTGTCAAAGGAATATATAAAAATAGTCTCGTTTGAATATCGACTGACATCGGCAAATGCGGCTATACTAAATACAATTTCGAGAAAACGCCATTAAAATTTAGAATAATTGAAGTCGTTTTGGCGAGAAGGATGCTAAAATTGATGCATTATTGGCGCTAGAGAGCGAGTTAAAAATTTTGCCAATTTTCGCTTGAATTATGTAGGGGCCACCTTAAGACGGCTTTAGTAGGGCATACAAATGGTGGTAATTAGAGGCATTAGAAGGCAAATGTTTATGAGTAACGATGGTCAATTTCATCTAAAATTCAATTACTGCGCGCCAGTGACTCGATAATGAGGCAAGGAAAAGGGGTAAATTTACAACTAGAAGAAAAGTGCAAAAATGAGTAAAGTGACATACAGATTATGGCCTCTAAAAATACATCTGGTCAATATTTTGACCTGTTACTAGGGGGCTTTGGTAGACGAGATGTTCATCTACCTTCAAGAAGCTTTTTTTCTTGTCTGTGATTTGAATTCACGATGGGAATAAAGTTTGCATATGTCCTAGTTTTTGGATGGTTTTGTATGCGTTCAGTTACCGGGGTTTGCGGACAGAGGTGATACCTGTGGTGATGGGTGCATTGGGAACTGTACCAAAGCGGCTTGAGAAATACCTAGAAACTATGGGAGTGAGTACACCCATTGAGCTAATTGAGATCAGGACAGCGTTGCTTGGTACAGCTAGAATTTTGAGACAGGTGATAGAGATCACCTAAGGAAATGAAGGGCAGATATAGGTATTCTTTGACAGTTTGTTACTGTCCAATGCCTATGAAATGCCAGCAGAAAGATCATAAGCTGTGAATATTATGATATTCATTTTTCAATAATAATAATAATAATAATAATAATAATAATAATAATAATAATAATAATAATAATAATAATAATAATAATAATGGAAACTTTATATTTATACAACAATTACAAATCTCTCTACTTACAGGCAATTTGCAATTGACTACTCGAGTGATATATGCATTTATAAATGTAAACGACAAATAATAATGATTAAAAATATATAATAATAATAATAATAATAATAATAATAATAATAATAATAATAATAATAATAATAATAATAATAATAATAATAATAATAATAAAGGTATAATGGAGATATGTCTACTGAGTAGCCTACATTCTCCATACCTAAAAACTATATAAAAATGTGAAAATATATCGTATAACAAATAAAAGGGTATGTATATTCTGTTGTTCAACGTTTGACCGTCTATTTCTTGCTCTTTTCTCTCTCTCTCTCCCTATGTTATCTTATCTTGGGGCTTGCATTACATTTAGCGTTTCTATTCGGTATCGTCAGTTAAACAGTCCATCTTATTGGATAAAACTTTTGATGAAATTATCATAATTTCTTATTTACTGTCTGATTTCCAATTAAAGATAACTCTTCTGAGTTTAATCACAAACAAAAAAAACCTTCTTTGCGATTAACATTGAAAGTTGGAAGTATTCCACGTATATGAATACACTTACAGTATAATATTGCAATATTCTGACGTCGAACAGAGAACTCACATTTTCTGCCAAGCTATATAGAAAGTTTGGTAGTTCTTACAAGGTCCATTGTGGCTTAAACAGAATGGATGTTAGGGCTACTTTATTTTACTTGATTTGGAACCTTTTATGTTGTTCCATGGTCATCAATGGTCAGAATTATGAGATTATCCACTTCGATGCAGCCAACGCCTCGACACTCACACGAGATGCAGGACAAGGCTTTTTAAACTTTGACAAACAGATGAATAAATATTTGAACATCGCACCCATCAAAGTCCTTCAAGTCAAGACAGAAAAAGTTTGCTCGCTACGCTGTGTAGCTGAGTTGCAATGCGTGTCTTTTAACTTTGCCAAGTCTGCCAGTTCCAGTGGAGAGTATCAGTGTGAGTTGCTTCCGACAGACATGTTCAACAATCCCGACAATTTAAAGAACAACGCAAACTTCCATCACTTTGCTTTAAAGGTGAGTCTTATAATAGTATGCAGAAGTATTCCGCCTGTTCTAATTTTTTACTTATTTTATACATGAAATCAAGACCAAATGTTTATCTTCACCCTGCAAGAACAAAGGAGTTTGTATTCCAAACTACAGCACCGATACCTATATCTGCAAATGTAAAGCACTGTTCGTAGGGAATCATTGTGAAATTGGTAAGGCATTTTATATAGGTTACTCCGAGACTCATTTTTGTTTGTTTGCTTCAAATTAACTTGTTTACAGAACGCCAATATTTTGACATGAATATCTGGCAGCATATCTTGTTAATCCCCTGAAAAATTCAAAACGAAAAAGTTCTTTTTGTCAAAGGTTTTTATTTAAAAAAAACAATTAAAAAAACAATATATATATATATATATATAATAAGAATTCTCCTCGTTTATTTGAGAAAATATCAGATGTTGTGGCTCGATCAGTATACGTACAAACTCTTCCTCAGATGAAATTTCAGTTCCTTATAAAGTGCATGGCGACTCTTAGCTTTTGTAGTAAAACAAGAGTAACATGTTATGATCAGTTCTCGATTCTTGTTGTCAAATTTCCACACTTTAAATTACAATGCGGGTAAGAACTAAGGAGCTTTCTATTGTTCTGCGGCATATCGCTTTTCCCACGGCAGAATTTCTTGGTTTCAAGATAGAAAATATACCATTCTATGGATAACATGTTTTCAAAATAAAAAGTACAAAAACTCCCTTTGGAAGCCTAGTTTCTTTTGTCTTAAAAGATTTCATCATAAGCTTTCGAAACAATACCCAAACTACGCTTTGCCATGTTCCCCACGTTGAAGTTTAGTCATAATAAGACTAGCGAAAGTTACAGTGTTAAATGGAAAGCAGCTGATAAATAAAATCGAAGTAAATGTCCAAAATCGAAAAGTTATGGGAGATTTTCATATTTTAACCAATGAGATAAGTGCTTTAAACAATACCATAATTAGGTCCCGGCCTAACGGTTTTTCATGTCGTTAGGCTCCCTAGTTTTTGCGCGCATCGTCACTTAGATTTGATCGCCATTAGTGAGAGACAGTCTGAAGGACAACTTTGATAGTACACAGGAAGCCCAAACTCGACACAAAGTTTTTGTTACAAGTGACATCGCGCAGAATGGCTTTTGTAATTTGAGGACATCGGACAGAATTTGGAATTCATTATAGAGAACCTATCAATTATTCAGCACAGTTGTCCTCTAATACCCTAGAGAAATTAATGACGAACAGTGTAAATCAGCTGAGTTATTCATTGAAGTTAACACCTTCTTGCTTAAACTTATCAATAAGTTTGTCAGCTAGTGAACTGTAGAGCGATAACACTTAAACCGTGAAATAACTTAGTAACTAAATAGAGACAAATAGTAGCAAAACCCTTTGTTTTCTATTGTTTCATTAGTACTATTTGTACTTTTTAGTTATAGTACTTGTTTCACGGTTTTAGTGCTATCGCTCTATTAAAATTTGTTCCTTCCTATTTGCTATAACGTGAAAGAATTTAAAATTCCTTTGGGAATTCAAATGAGTGAGTTCACTTTAAGTTACAATGCGGGTAAGAACTAGGGAGCTTTCTATTGTTCTGCGGCATATCGCTTCTCCGGCCCACGGCAGAATTTCTTGGTTTCAAGATAAAAAATATACCATTCTATGGATAACATGTTTTCAAAATAAAAAGTACAAAAACTCCCTTTGGAAGCCTAGTTTCTTTTGTCTTAAAAGATTTCATCAAATCATGAGCTTTCAAAACAATACCCAATCTACGCTTTGCCATGTTCCCCACGTTGAAGTTTAGTCATAATAAGACTAGCGAAAGTTTTTGTTAAATGAGAAGCAGCTGATAAATAAAATCGAAATATTAAAATGTCCAAAATCGAAAAGTTACGGGAGATTTTCATGTTTTAACCAATGAGATAAGTGCTTTAAACAATACCGCAATTAGGGCCTAACGTTTTTTTATGCCGCCGGTTAGGCTCCCTGGTTCTTACGTGCATCGTCACTGAAGACTGAACTAATTATCATGAATAGCAAAAAATTACAAATCTTTACTTTTTTCCCCAAGGTAGAGGGTTTTTTTGCAAATGATTACCATGAGAACTCCCTTGTATACAACGGTAATGCGCAGAGCTTTGGGGTGTAAAAGAGTCTGAAACTGCACAAAATTTGATTTTTTTGCTGTTTTGTCCAGTTATAAGATAGCATTGCCAACTTTCGGGGAACGCATTTGCGGTCACTTCTGATTGAAAACTTATCAAAGGGACAAGAACATTCTAGGAGTAATTCCGAGCTGTAACGAAAAGAAAAAAAATGTTAGGGCCTATTTAAGGCATGGAGATAGGGTCACCCTCCTAGTAGGGTCACCCTACAACAGAATATAATATAATATAATAATATAATATAATAACAACAACAGAATATTCCGAAAAAATATTTGAATAATAATTTTCAACCAAGTGAAAATATGCAAAGAATGACAACACGTCCATTTAACTGTACAATTTTACGAATCGTATCAGCAGAAATGTTATGTTTTCCATTGCACCAACATTTTATATTTTACAGCTTTCTGAATTTCGAGTAATTTTCGGCATCATAAACGAAATTAAATAACTGACAGTGAACCTATCCCATAATCTCTTCCATGTTCTTCATCGGACTACCAATTATTCTAATTTGAATAACTCTTTTCTAATTTATTCGAATTATCTCCACTTTAACCTCCACTTGAAATACCCGCCATTTTAGCTTTTTGCATGTGTAGATCCGGCTTACCTTGTTCGAACTTACATGCAGATTATATCCAATATACCAATTTTTTCGATTTTCCCGCGAAAAATGATGACGTTATTTTTCGCGCCAAAAATATCGAAAATCAAAAAAGTAAAACAAACAAGTTTTGAGATTTGGTAAACTCTTCCATTTGCCTAAGTTTCAAGAAATTTTCGATTAGATACCAAAAAATTCTACCTAAATGAAATATTTCAGACCCATGCTAGCCCGACGTGCATATAAATGCACGAATCCCCACTAAATATTATCATTTCTTAAAAGTTTTGTCACCTCGCTTAGCTACGGGAAGGTGAATATACCTCAGTTTGAGTTATAAATACTCCCTTCAACAGGTTGTGCCAAGCCTTTAGGACTAGAGGATGGGACCATACCAAACTCTGCCATGACAGCATCGTCCAATTATAAAGGTGACCTTAAAAGGGCTTCCCAAGCACGTCTGCGCGCTAAAACGCATTGGACTCCCAGTCGTGGAGCTGGTGAATGGTTGCAAGTAGACTTACGTAAAGTTATGGCAGTTACCAAGGTCGCCACTCAAGGAAGCTCTAAAGCTGATAAATGGGTACGCAAATACTCCATCAGCAGTAGCACAGACAAAAAATCTTGGCAAAAGTATGAAGAGAATGGAGTTGTGAAGGTATCTTAGTGATCTGTGTTTACTAGATATGACTTCATTTAAAATTTCTTGTGACCAGAAAAGCACTGAGGGCGGCAATATTAGTTTTGTATTTTTAAAGAACACTACATACTATTGATTGACAAGAGTAATCGGCTTGGTGCAAGTAATAAATGACCATACCGATGAAGTAAAAAATTAAACGAGACTTCCCTGGAAGTTGATTGGAATTTTACAAAGTTTCAAATTCCATCACATGAGATATAGCAGCAGGCATGCGCAAGTCAGTTTTTGAAGATCGAATAGTATAGGATTGGTACATACTCAGCGTGCAACTATCGAGTTTTGGGTGCACGCGGGAGGCTGCTAAGCACGACAGTAGAGAAGAGTAGCATAGCTGAGTACGATTCATCTAGCTTGTTGAGTGCTTAAGCAACCGACCAAGTGTACCCAAAATTTGATAGTTGCACGCCAAGTGTGTATCGATCCTTTTATATAACATAGCTAAACGCAAAAAGGGGCAAGTTTTCAATACCGTTTTATTTTGGTTTGGAGCGCGCAAACATACTTGTTGTCATATTATCGTGCTCGCGTACGGTCCAAAAATTATTTTTGTTCGATTTAAAAAAAAAACTAAAATGTCTATCACTGCACTTTTTTTCTTCATTTTTATCAAAACTATTAAAAATTCACTGAAATTATGTTTGATTTTCGCAAAGTGAAAGTGAGAGAAAGGAGCTAAATTTTAGTTACTTCATCAACGTGCGTCAGCGTGCACACATGGGGATTTGACAATTTTTTGACATCACCAACGAGGTAGCTAAACGAAGAACAAATGCTGGTCGCAAAAGCTGCCGATAAATGCGACATGACAAGAAGGACTGGTTTTTAGAAACAAATATGGTGCACGAAATTGTAACATTGGTGATGTAAAAAAAATCGCGTCGCCTGAGCAAGCAAAAAATCGCCCGTGTGGCCACGGCTTTAACGGTAGCGTAAGCTCGACAAAATATATATCAACTTGAGGAAGCAAAACTAAATCAATGCGCCCTTGTTCTTCGATCGAGCTAGTTCAACGTTGGCTGAAGTAACAAAGCGCGCGTCTAGGTGAAAAGTATCTCCTTCCAAAGTGCGCCTTACATATGTATTTTTGATTTTTAGATATTTAATGGAAACTCTGATCGAAAAACTGTTGTTACAAACAGTTTTAAAGAGAAAATTGTCACACGATATATCCGTCTAATTGTAGAAGTTTATAATGGATGGCCGGAATTGAGAATGGAACTCTATGGATGCAAGTTACCCTGAGTTTGCCGCTTCGTGCTCACTATTCATGCAACAAGAGAAAAGTTCAAAAATAAAAATCAAAGACAAGAATCAAAGTGAAAATTGCTGATCAAGCAGTATAAGCTAAGGTACGGTAATACGAGCAACAAAATCACCCATCTTGTCTCGCAACATTGCTGCGAAACCAGTTGAAGAGCGACGCTGCGCGCTTTTCTTCCCGAAACTGACAAACTTGTCTCGCAACAAAATAGCTTGCTGCAAGTTGAGTGAATCCTGACTTCTGATTGGATCAAACACGAATACGAAGAAAGCCATTTCGCAGTTTGCTGCGAAACAAGTTGACTTTGGGGTGGTAATACGCGCAACACCATGAAATTTTATTGCAAAAAGCTGAGCGACTGTACGTTGCATCGTTTCGCAACGATGTTGCGAGACAAGTTGAGTGATTTTGTTGCTCGTATTACCATACCTTTAACTAGATCATGAATTACATGAATAATCAGTATTGACAATATTAGAATGATGATGATGATGATGATAGTAATTATGATGACAGTATTATAATATTAATGTTAACAGCACAGCAACAGTGTATAAAACAACAACAACAACATTTAGATTGATGATGATGATGATGATGATAGTAATGATGATGACCATGATCAAAATATTAATGTTAACTAGTACAGCAACAGTATAGAGCGAAAACAATATAACCATGAAACAAGTACTAACTAAATAGTACAAATAGCACGAATTAAACAACGGGGCACAGAATTTCGCAAAGTTGCTTCATGGTTTTAGTGTTAGCGCCGTATCGCTATTTGCACAAAAATTGACCCTTTCGAAATCATCAAACCTGAAAGCTGAGACCAAAATGCCTCCTGGGTACACCAGCAATATATGATGTTTATTTGTTATATCTTTGATTACACGCTACATAAATCGCGTCTGGAATACCAAGAATTTGTCTCGGTCGCCGTTCAAACCGTCCTCGATCGATCGTACACGCGTTTCGTTAAAACACCCTTATCAATAGATTTCCCTATGTTCATTTCGGTCTTAGCTTCTATTTTTGAAGGGTCAATGTTTGTGCAATAAGCAACATTAAACCATACTATCAACATGGTTGGATATAAGCAATAAAAAACTGTTTTCCGTGTTTGATAGCCTGATCAAAAGACGCGTGATGTTGGACGAACACGAGAGAGCGTAGTGAAGCACAAGCCGTAGGCGAGTGCTTTCACAGCTCAGCTGAGAGGCTCGAGGACAGGGCGGAAAAACGTTTAATAGCCTCTCATTATAAGAACACCATAGGTTTTTTAAGCTCAATATTTTACGCACATGCCGTTTCAGACACAAAGAACAAACCTGGAAATATCAAATAATATCAAAATTTGGTGCATGCGTCTCTGAGATCTAATGCCCTGTACTTTGGGAGAGGTGAAATTTTCATCATCAGAAAAAAAATTGTTTTAATAAATATCCCTACGAAGTTTTACTGTAACGTGCATGCAGTTACGGTTTTTCATGCTTCATTATCAGTTTATGAAAAAACTATGAAAACAGCCGCTTAGCTGTTTTTTCCGGCTATGTCGCTCTCGATTTTTCTCCCAAAATCACGTGCACAAGTGTTTTGCAGTTCAAATTATCATACTCGGAGCCACTCGGAAGATTAACAAAAGGCAAACAAGAGCGGCATGAATATGAATGCTTGGAATTATTTACTTTTTGATGCGTTAAAGTTCAAGCGCGTTTTATTCAAAGACGCTTCCATAGAAATCGTTGAAGCTGAGTAAGAGTGAGGAACTTGATCTAGATTTTATGAAACAATAAATGCGGTTTTGTACAAAACTCTAGGTTTTCCAAAAAATCAGGTTTATGAAAATCGCCATGCTATAAATTATTGAAAACTCCGATCAAAATGATTTAAACGTCATTTGAAAGAAATCTATCCCTAGACTTGCTGTGGAATGTTTTTTGAAATAAGGTTTTTTGCCGCGACGCATTTTGTGATCAAACAGCAGAGGTGCACCTCAAACAAAACCCAGTCGAGCCATGCACCTTAATTAAGATAGGCCGGACTTGATGCATTGTTATCCTCTCAAAAATGTGTTACTATGTGAATACCTCAGTCTTAAAGTCCTTATGACACATATTTTTTTATTTTCAAACTTAGTTATTTTTAGAGAGCATAGTGAAGATCTTTTTACCCAGGTTTTCCTTACCTCGTATTTATTGAGATATGAAGGTTTCAAATGTCAAAATGCAAATTTGATGACGTAAGAGGAGGCAACGCTGCAAACTTCTCATGGGTTTTACAAAAAGAAGACTTCAATTCGAGAGCCAGATTTTTCACTAAACAACAGGCTTTGCCAATTAATGGAAATGAGTTACAAATGGAAAAATACAAGTAATTTAAATTCTCTTGTTTTTGTATAATAAATGATTACTCCTCTTACGTCATCACATTTGCATTTTGAAATTTGAAACCTTTATATCTCAGAAAATATGGAGTGAGGAAAAACAAGATTAAAAGATCTTTACTAGCTATGCTTTCTATCAAGAACTGAATTTGAAAATAAAATTTTATCCGTCATAGGGACTTGAATTAACTGAACTTTACTACTCTACCCTTCTTAACCTATGCTTTAACTACCTGGGGTAACTCATACCAAACTAATCCACTCACTACCCTTCCAAAAAAAGGCCATGATCGGATCAGGGGTGGATCCAGGGGTGGTGAAGTGGGTAACTAGTCATCCCCATATCTGAGAAACCCGATGAAATACGTTATATTAATCATTTTAAATTAGTCTTGGCATCAATTTTATTGGGCTTGAATCGCTATGATGAGTTTTAACGTTCTAATGTTATAGCATTATTTGTTTTTGGTCCCAAGCCCCTTCTCGTCGATTTGATGTTGGTGACTTTTTCGTGCGCTTTTTGCGTTTCCTGTGGCATGATCAAAAATTAAAGAAAAGGTTCCAAGAGTTGTAATAGACCAGTTTCGAGTTCCTCTTTGCTCAGGCTAAGCCTCGAATCCAAGTAAAATATTTATGAATTTTAGCAAAAAACCCGTGGAATTCTAAAGTATTTTCTTTGTTTGTTCATTGCATTCCATCGGACTGTTGCTAAAATTCTATGGAATAAATTTCGCGTAATCGAGGCTTAGCCTGAGCAAAGAGGAACTCGAAAATGGAGTATTGCGCTATGGTATATAAATAAAAGAAAATTTGGGCAATATTTCGGTCATGCCTGTTTGTGGGCGATACTTTGCTCTTCGGTTGTGCTTTTGACCGTTTGGATAATCTTGTCAATTAGTCCCAATAAATTGAGTCCCCTCAGCGCAGCTACGCAGTCTACTGTGGACCGATCAATCACTTTATAGCTGCCTTTCACATTTTTACCAGGAGTTGAGGACACTAGCTCAGAGACAAGTACGCTACCGCATCTCGCCCCTGGACGCGAGTACAATTGTTAACAAATCTACAGCGTCAGCGATAAGTGATGTCGAGAAAGTATATGTATATAGCTCCTTGATACTTGCTGGCGAATATCGAATATCCTTGACAAACAGCTGTTCGTACAAGACAACATATCGTTTCAACATAAATGGTTTGAGCAATATTGGTGGCTGGCTTATAGTGCAGATATATTGTGTTGACGGGTGCCATGGTTGGTGTTTACCGTGCGTTTCGATTCGTTTTCAAGTAATCTTGAGAAAAAAGCTCTGGGGCTTCTGTTAATACTCCATTTAGAAAGTATAGCAAGTCTAAAGAGTATTTTGATAGTTATGAATTAGCTAAAAGCTGTCACAAGAATTGCATGGAGCGTGGGTCTTTATTCCAGCCCAGGTACAGAACATAGAACAACGTATTCATTCCCAGATCAATAGCGTAGCAACACAAAACGTTCAAAGAAACAAGGCTATTTCAGTTTAGTTTCGCCATTTTTTGTGTTAAGCTCTGCAGAAATCCGTAAAGAAATCGACACATGGTTCCATAGTAGAGTGATAACATTGCCAGAATAGACCATTTCACGGTTGTCGTGGCTCAACCTCAGCCTCGACAGCGTGTAATATATTCTTTAGAAATCGACTGTAGCCCATGGTAAGGTAAGGAATGCACACATCAACAAACAATGGAAACACTTTAAAATTCCACGGGCTGTAGTCCAATTCTAAAGAATATATTACACAATATCGAGGCTGAGGTTGAGCCACGACAACCGTGAAATGGTCTATTGGTTGGATCAGTGGAGCACTTTCCGCGAGTTTGCAATAGGTTGAGAAATCGAAACAACTGTCTTGCAGAGACTGCTGCTGATTAATGGAAGCACGCAGTTGTCGTCCCTTTCCTCGGTGTTATTTGTGAGGAGATAATGTATCGTTTTAGCAAGGAAAAGAGAGCTCTCTAGCCACCAGCTTTTCGCCCTAGTACCTCGATAGTACCTTCAGTCCCAGGGGGAGACTTCAATGTAAAAGGTCGGGTATGCTCGTCGGAAAAAATAAAAATACCCCTAAAAGCTAAGATACCGGACGTTTTTTAAGAAGGGCATGGCTGGACGATTTTTAACCCCCAAGAGATACTAGCGACAACAAGCTAATGAACATTATGATGATGAACATAAAATTGAACGGTCGACACGCTTTTGTTGGGCAAATTTCTTCTATTTGAGAACAAGATAATAAGCGATATAAGATGGACTCTTTAATTTTGATATCCTAAGAGAGACCAGGAAATGCTAAAACTCTAAACTTAAATTTTAACACCCTAAAAGACACCAAATCGCTGATTTTTGCCCCTAAGAGATACGACGAGCATACTCGATCCTTTTACAATGGAGTCCCCCCCGGGCCTTCAGTAAAAGTCTTCTGGAAAAATGAGACCATTTCATTCTGTTGCCATCCTTGAATAGCGAATTGTTGCGTTGGCTGAATTTGTGGAGTGAACAGCCTGCGCCAACAAATACGATTACTCTCACATCCCAGCTGGCGAAGCATGCAGACAAATTGTTTTTATTTAGAACGTGAAGGAGCTCCTCAAGATCTTGGCAGTGTTACCTATGGGGGCCCGGTCCACACGTGGATTCGAAGCACCATGACAACGGAAGACTTGCTGACTTAGCGAAATAGCAATGAATAGTCGCGTAGTATCAATTCATTAATGTGATCATTGTCATTATGTTTATATATCATCATTCTACTATCGCTATTGACCAGTCTTCAAAATACTTGATTTCGAGGCTAACATCTGATATGAGAAAACAAACAACAAACAAACAACAACAAACAAACAAACAATCAAACAAAAAACAAACAAACAAACCAGCAGGTCATGGCCAGCACTGATTTCTTTTTTTTTTATCTTAGTCTCGGTATCGAGCAATTTTGAGACTGGTCATGCGATCAATTACTGTTTATCCATCAGTATTGATAGTACGGTTTTATATAACTAACTTATATATTGCACAAACATTACCCATTCAAAAACATAGAAACTAAGACCGACATGAACATTGGGAAATTTGCTGATTGAATGATTTTAAAGAAGCGTGTGTACGACGATGTTTCAAACGGCCACCAAAACAAATTCTTGGTATTCCAGAGGCGATTTATATGTAGCGCATTTAGAGATACAATAAATGAAAATCCAATTGTTACCAGTAACGCAGGAGCAGTTTGGTCTCAGCTTCTAGGTTCGAGGCTAGGATTTTTAGAACGGTGAATTTTTGTGCGGATATGGCGCGCGATATAATAAATAATAATAATAATAATGAACATTTATATATATATATATATGGCGCCTATCCAAAATCTGCTCTAGGCACTTTACAAAAACATATAACATGCATGGTAGACTGTGAGCATAGGATGGCGCCTTGGGCTGCCGCTACACAGTCCATACCATGAAAATTAATTTTAAAATACACTATAAATTACAGCCCTACAAATTACTATACTACAAATTACTGTTTAAAATTACAATCAAAACACAGTATACATTTACTATTGTTGTGCTAATTAACATTAATATTTTGATCTGCATTGTCATCATCATTACTATTATCATCATTATACTATCATCATATTGATCAGTGATACTATCATTGATGCTGATAACATTGTTTTACATATACACTGTTGCTGTGCTGTTAACATTAATATTATGATACTGTCATCATAATTACTATCATCATCATCATTCTAATATTGTTTATACTGATTATATCATCTAGTTAATTTATATTCAGAAGAGGATAACAAGAAGATTTATCAGTAAAGTTTAATGGAATTAATATTTCGGTCGTCATCCAATGACCATCGACAGCAAAATTAATGAAATCTTCTCGTTATCCTCTTCCTGATTAAGTTGTATGCCCAGAGAAACACATTGATCAGCAATTTTCGCTTTGGTTCTCGATTCTTTGAACTTTTTTCTTGTTGGATGGTGAGGCACGAAGCGGCGGACTCAGGGTAACTTGCATCCATAGAGTTCCATTCTCAATACCGGCCATCCATTATAAACTTCTACAATTAGACGGATATATCGTGTGACAATTTTCTCTTTAAAACTGTTTGTAACAACAGTTTTTTGGTCAACATTTCCATCGAATATCTAAAAATCAAAAATACATATGTAAGGCGCACTTTAGAAGGAGATACTTTTCACCTAGACGCGCGCTTTGTTACTTCAGCCAACGTTGAACTAGCTCGAAGAACAAGGGCGCTTTGATTTAGTTTTGCTTACTCAACGTTGATATTTTGTCGAGCTTGAAAATTCTTCGGTAAAAAGTGCTGAGAGGAGCTAGTTTGAAGAAAACTTTTCATTAGAAATGAAGTCGCTTCTGATTGGACGTATCGTTTCTCACACACGTGAACAAAAGCGATACGCGGCTTCTGATTGGCTGAGAGCATTGATCGAACGAAAATTTAATTACTGAATGGATTTTTAATGAGTAAATCTCGATGGGTATACAATACAATACAATACAATACAATACAATACAATACAATACAATACAATACAATACAATACAATACAATACAATACAATACAATACAATACAATACATGTACAATACAATACAATACAATACAATACAACACAATACAATACAATACAATACAATACAATACAATACAATACAATACAATACAATACAATACAATACAATACACAATTATACGACCGCGCGCTTTTCAGTGCAAATAAAGACTAAACCGAGTGCAAATATACAAGCATACACTGCAATGCAATGCAATACAACACAATACAATCGATTACTCTCACCGACCTGCTTCGCAGTGTTCTTTAAAAATACGTACAAGACCAAAATTTCTCCCAGTGTTTTTCTGTTTTTCTAAGTCATATCTAGTAGACACAGATCACTAAGATACCTTCACAACTCCATTCTCTTTATACTTTTGCCAAGATTTTTTGTCTGTGCTACTGCTGATGGAGTATTTGCTTATCCATTTCTTATCTCCGCTAGGTTTTCCTTGAGTGGCGACCTTGGTAACAGCCATAACTTTACGCAAGTCTACTTGCAACCATTCACCAGCTCCGCCGGCAGGACGCCAATGCGTTTTAGCGCGCAAACGTGCTTGTGAAGCCCTTTTATGGTCGCCTTTATAATTGGACGATGCTGTCATGGCAGAGTTTGGTATGGTCCCATCCTCTAGTCCTAAAGGCTTGGCACAACCTGTTGAAGGGAGTATTTATAACTCAAACTGAGGTATATTCACCTTCCCGTAGTTAAGCGAGTTAGGTGACAAAACTATTAAGAAATGATAACATTTAGTGGGGATTCGTGCATTTATATGCACGTCGGGCTAGCATGTGTCTGAAATGTTTCATTTAGGTAGAATTTTTTGGTATTTAATCGAATTTTTTGAAACTTAGGGAGATAGAAGAGTTCACCAAATCTCAAAAGTTGTTTGTTTTACCTTTATTGATTTGCGTTATTTTTGGCGGGAAAATGACGTCATCATTTTGGCGGGAAAATTTAAAAAACTGGTCAAAGGAAAATTTAGACTAGCACATTTGAAAGACCTGTGGGAGAGGGTTTCAGAACTGAAAAAATAATTCAATTCTATAACGGAACCGAAAGATATGAATTTTTGAATATTCATGAATCCGCAATTCTAATTTTAGAAACAAAATGGCGGACATTTGAATTTTCAAAAATTCATATCTTTCGACTCAGCGATTCCGCGGTGGTAATCTTTTCTATATCCCTAAGTTTCAAGAAATTTCGGTCAAATACTAAAAAATTCTACCTAACTGAAACATTTTTGTCTTTTTTCTTTAAAAGAGTTCCTTTGTGATCAGAACTACGTAGTTTTTATGTCAGTTAAAAGTGCACCTTACCACTAATTTAAAATTGTAATAACCGTTTCTTCATGAATGAAAATGCTTTATGCTTTAATATTTTTCCATATATAGATATCTCCTGTCTGAGGTTTAAGCATTTAAAATCTAAAAATGCAAAAAAAAGTGACATCAACCCAGGAATTATTGTATAGAGGGATTTCATGTCAGCCATATTTGTGGCAAGTGCAATAGAAAGTTTTTGAATAACAAAAGATTTTCTTTCTCTTGGGAAAAAATCTCTATTATTTTGACCACAGATGTATGTTGTGAAATCCCTCTATATACAAAAAACCTAGTGATATTAATCTTACTAGTTTTCCATTTGTAGATCATTTTTATTGCTAAAGTACAAAGCTAAGTACGGTGAATATTTTTGCTACTTCACTCGAAAGCAACAAAATTTGGCAAATTCTTGGGATGATGTCACTTCATTTACATTTTCAGATTTCAAATGCTTATTTTTCAGAACGTAGACATCCTAATTCAAGAATATTAAACCATCCAGCTGTCATAGAGAAATAATTATCAATATTTCAAATTAGGGGTTATGGGCACTTTAACGCTGTTTTTGAAAACTCAAATTTGCACTAAATTTTCATTTTTTCCGAACTAAATTAACTAAACAAACAAACCAACAAAAACTTGCTGATAGCTGGTTTGTGATTGATTTCTCTGGGATATTACAGGGCAATTGTACGTACTGAATTATCAGTAAATACTCTATAATGAATTCCGATGGTATGTCCTCAAAACAAAAGCCATTCTGCGCGATGTCACTTACAACAAAAACATTGTGTCGAGTTTGGGCTCCCTGTGTACTATCAACGTGAACTTACTAAAATTGTCCTTCACACTGTCTTTCCCCTTATGGTGATAAAAATTAGAGCGGAAAATGTAAAAGACAATGGAGGAAACTTGAGCTGACACTGAGAAATTTTGAATGTTGTAAGTGCAACAAGAATCAAGGATGACAACACATCAGTACTAACGATTTACTATACAAAAGAGTCGCCACTTTATAAAGGACTCAAATTTTACCTGAGGAAGGAGTTGGCTCTAAAACCGCTTTCTCAGATATTTTTTT
Source organism: Telmatactis stephensoni (assembly GCA_029948255.1). Lineage (NCBI taxonomy): Eukaryota > Metazoa > Cnidaria > Anthozoa > Actiniaria > Isophelliidae > Telmatactis > Telmatactis stephensoni. The sequence goes on along the minus strand of JALIZF010001668.1, from coordinate 504,112 downwards.
CAAATAAGCGAGGCGAATTCTTATTATATATGAATTTAATTTTTCGATCTGTTTTCCTAGTTTTTCTTCGATTATTCCGGCGCTTTTCGTAGTGACCCGGCACAGACTAAAGAATAGGGCAACGCCTGTACAATTCATTATTCAGTACATTGTTATATTAATGAAATAATCTTTAACAAAAAGAACTTTTTCGTTCTGACGTTTTCAGGGGATTAGCAAGAAATGCTGCCAGATGTTCTTGTCGAAATATTGGCGTCCTGTAAATAAGTTAATTTGAAGCAAACAAACAAAAATGAGTCTCGGAGTAACCTATATAAAATGCCTTACCAATTTCACAATGATTCCCTATGAACAGTGCTTCACATTTGCAGATATAGGTATCGGTGCTGTAGTTTGGAATACAAACTCCTTTGTTCTTGCAGGGTGAAGATAAACATTTGGTCTTGATTTCATGTATAAAATAAGTAAAAAATTAGAACAGGCGGAATACTTCTGCATACTATTATAAGACTCACCTTTAAAGCAAAGTGATGGAAGTTTGCGTTGTTCTTTAAATTGTCGGGGTTGTTGAACATGTCTGTCGCAAGCAACTCACACTGATACTCTCCACTGGAACTGGCAGACTTGGCAAAGTTAAAAGACACGCATTGCAACTCAGCTACACAGCGTATTGAGCAAACTTTTTCTGTCTTGACTTGAAGGACTTTGATGGGTGCGATGTTCAAATATTTATTCTTCTGTTCGTCAAAGTTTAAAAAGCCTTGTCCAGCATCTCGAGTGAGTGTCGAGGCGTTGGCTGCATCGAAGTGGATAATCTCATAATTCTGACCATTGATGACCATGGAACAACATAAAAGGTTACAAATCAAGTAAAATAAAGTATCCCTAACATCCATTCTGTTTAAGCCACAATGGACCTTGTAAGAACTACCAAACTTTCTATATAGCTTGGCAGAAAATGTGAGTTCTCTGTTCTACGTCAGAATATTGCAATATTATACTGTAAGTGTATTCATATACGTGGAGTACTTCCAACTTTCAATGTTAATCGCAAAGAAGTTTTTTTTCTTTCTTTCTTTCTTTCTTTCTTTCTTTCTTTCTTTCTTTCTTTCTTTCTTTCTTTCTTTCTTTCTTTCTTTCTTTCTTTCTTTCTTTCTTTCTTTCTTTCTCTTTTTCTTTTTGTATTTAAACTCAGAAGAGTTATCTTTAATGGAGAATCAGACAAGAAAATAAGAAATTATGATAATTTCATCAGATGTTTTATCCAATAAGATGGACTGTTTAACTGACGATGTAATAGAAACGCTAATGCAAGCCCTAAGGGGGTGTTTACATGACACTGGGATCATCCTATAGCAAGCGAATCATCCTACTTGCTATACTACATTCTGTTTACATGGCAATTTGTGTCTTCACTTCGGGTACTAGGATCATCCTATTAAACAGAATGCAGTAAGCAGGTAGGATGAGTCGCCTGCTAGGATGATCCTAGTGTCATGTAAACGCCCCCTAAGATAAGATAACATAGGGTAGAATGTTTCGTGGACATTTCTCATTAACGAAATTTTAAATTCAGTTTTCAAAGTTGACTCATTATAAGTATTCATGTTTGAGTAAGATTGCTTATGATTGGTCCTAATGTTTTCACGGGGGAGCATATGTGTGCGGGAACTCTTTGCCGGATCTTGAAGACTAAACAGTTCAATTCATTACATTACTAATTCTCACTCGATCTAAGAATGAGGGCAGAAACATTTTTTTTGCTCGAGGCAGTCTTCATCCAAAGTTAATAATTCGCCCTTGGTAATAGACAATTTGCCACTGTAGATTGCCAAAACATATGACTAAACACGACACGGTAACTGATCGCATACAAAATAAATCATCCGAAAACTAGGTCATATTCAAACTTTATTCCCATCGTGGATTCAAACCACAAACGAGAAAAAAAATTTTTTGAAGGTAGATGAACATCTCGTCTACCAAAGCCCTCTGGTCAGGTCAAAATATTGACCAGATGTATTTTTAGAGACCATAATCTGTTTGTCACTTAACTCATTTTTGCACTTTCCTTTGTAAATTTGCCCCTAGCTCATTATCCGGCGAAATCCTTGCCTCATTATCGAGTCACTGGCACGCAGTAATTGAATTTTAGATGAAATTGACCATCGTTACTCATAAAAGTTGCCTTCTAATGTCTCTAATTACCACCATTTGTATGCCCTACTAAAGCCGTCTTAAGGTGACTCCTACATAATTCAAACGAAAATTGGCAAAATTTTTAACTCGCTCTCTTAGCGCCAATAATGCATCAATTTCATCGTCCTTTTCACCAAAACTACTTCAATTATTCTAAATTTTAATGGCGTATTTAGAAGCCTCATATGTCAATGCTAGTCGATATTCAAACGAGACTATTTTTACATATTCCTTTCAGCCAAATCTTATTTAATATCGTACAATTTATTTGAAACATCGTATACAAGCTTATTAGGTCCTTAGCCATGCTGTAAAGCTGCCAAAAGAAAATCCTCCGAGCCGATTTTACGTCGATCGAAAAAATGAGAACAAAAATGTTTATGCTCAAACACGTACAGCATCACTGACAGAGCAGTAACGGTTGAACCGATTTAAAAACTATTTAAATATGGCCAACATTGCCTACTCAATTCATAATACTTGTGTCGGAAGCACGCGTACGTCCGTAACTTAAAAATAACCTCGCCAAAAAAAATTTAACTTAAAGCATCTGGACGTCCCAAATGACGCCTTTTCAAAAATATCACACTTTTTCCATTTTCTCAAAATCCCGTCCAGCGAATTTCTTTATACACCAGTAACAGCAAGTTTTAAAGTGCACCTAACCCCCTGATATTTCCCTTTTTGACGAAAAGTTGGAGCATTACTAAGGACTTGAACGAAAAAATTACGCAATTTGAATTCCGAAATTTTTACACAATTTTAAAGTTTGGAGTTCCATGGAACACTTTCAAAAAACTTAAGCCTGGATAGACGTCACACACTTTTGTTCCTTTCAAAAGTCTTTTATGCAAAATTTATTCACTCCGACTTCAGACTCTTCGGAATTGAAGCTTTTGCTGGGCTTTTTTTACCTATATAAAGCTGTTATTGTGTGCCTTCGTGAAACACTTCTTACCACTTCCATCTTTCCAGTGCTAAGGCGCCTCCAAGTTAGCCCAACAGCGGTCTTCAGGCTATCACCAATATCTGAAGAATTTATACTCAAGCAGCTGAAGGCAATAAAGACCAACAAATCCACAGGCTTCGTTGATATTCCAGCACGCCTCCTCAAGGATGGTGCCGAGGTCCTTGCGAAGCCTCTAACTGTTCTCATGAATAGATCGTTATCTGAGGGCACAGTACCGTCAGAGTGGAAACACGCAATGGTCACGCCAATACACAAGTCTGGACCTAGGACGGACCCCTCTAATTATAGACCGATATCTGTGCTACCAGTGTTCTCAAAGATCCTTGAACGAGCTGTGCACCAGATGGTATATTCTTATTTACAACAACACAAACTCCTATCTCACCTTCAGTCTGGCTTCCGACCACTGCATTCTACAACTACCTGCCTTACACATATGACAAACACTATCCTGAACAATATTGATAATGGCCTACTCACTGGACTTGTTTTCTTGGATCTAAGCAAAGCTTTTGACACTCTTGACCACAATCTATTATTAGATAAGCTATCTGCTTTTGGCTTTAATAGATCTGCCGTGCAATGGTTTAAATCCTACCTTACAGAAAGGTCGCAAAGCGTATGCATAAATGGTATTAGCTCTGACCATCAACCGGTCATTTTTGGGGTGCCCCAGGGTAGCGTTTTAGGCCCGCTATTATTTATAATGTATGTGAATGATCTCCCTCGCGCTGTTAACATCTGTAATGTAGAGTTATATGCTGATGACACGCTACTTTATTTTGCCAGTAAGTCAGTTCCAACAATAGAGAATAATCTAAACCTAGACCTAGTTAACGTCATATATTGGCTGCGCGCTAATTTTTTGTCTTTGAATATTGACAAGACTAAAATGATGTTGATAGGTACGCACCAGCGACTTGCTCCTGTCAGTAATTTCTCAGTTCAAGCAAATGGTCATAATCTTGAAAGGGTAGAAAAGTTTAAATACCTAGGAGTTATAGTAGACCAAAATCTCTCTTGGAAAGATCATATTGAATACATAGGGAAAAAGATATCATCGCGTCTAGGCATGTTGCGCAGGGCACGCAAAGTTCTACCTAGGCACGCATGTATTACACTTTATTGTGCAATGGTCCTACCATTATTTGACTATTGTTGCAGTGTCTGGGACAGTTGTGGCCTGGGCAACAAAGCGTACTTGGACAAACTCCATCGGCGAGCTGCTAGTATCATTGAAGGCAGAATTGTTGAGTATGCTGACTTGCCTAACATCTTCAGCTGGCCTGACTTGCAAAAGCGACGAGACTATCTTACGTCGATCTTAGTTTTTAAATCAATTAATGGCTTAGCCCCAGACTACCTCATTGGTGAATTCAAGCATGCCAGGGAAATTCATAGCTATCGCACTAGACATCGAGATTTACTGCGCATTCCTTTAGCCAAGACTACTAAGTACCAAGGTAGCTTTCGCATAAATGGGGCGCGCAAATTCAACCAACTTCCATCAGCAATAAGACAAAGTTTGACCCTCGAAGAATTTAAGATCAAGGCAAAACGACACTTCAAGCGTTAAAATCCTAAACCGCGAAGAACCTAAGATCTAGCCTAAGCGACATTTGAAGCGCAAAATCCTGTTTTTTGAATATGTTTTAATTGTATCAGTATAATTTAAGTGAATTTGTCATGTATTGTTTTTCCTTTATTCCGTAATTTTGTGATTCTATTGTGTTACACAGGACTCTATTTAAACTAGCTACAGCTAAATTAGATGCTCCTGTTAAAATATTGAATTAAAAAAAAAAAAATAAATAAATAAATAAATAAATAAATAAATAAATAAATACGAAAAATCAGTTTTCAACAGCTTTGAATGAAATTCAAAGTATTCAAATCTACATCACTTCAGCGATCGAATTAGTCAACCAAGTTCCCATATATTCTCAAATGTGCCACCACAGGAAATTCAAAGGCCCTTTTCTCCGATGTTTAAAATTTTGTATAAGCTTTGGAATTCATTCAAGTCGAGTGATTTTATCGTAGAAGTTCTTAGAAATGGTCGGACTTTTTATCAAAATTGGAAATAACAGGGGGTTAGTATATAGGTGCATTTTAACCCTCCACGACGATTTGGGCTCGAACAAATTAACAACCCAAACCTCCTTTAGATTACGTCACACAATTTTCATAATCCCTAAACTCAAAGAGTAGAAACGATAATCCTGACTTTCGTTATAAGCTTTTGCTATGCACACTTCCATAAAAGGGAATTTACTATGCACAGCTCTACGGCAGGGTGACCAGAGGTATATAGCTAATTCAATTAACGTTGTCGCTGAAAAAAGCCTAAAGCCTAAAGCTTGAGAGCGGAATCATGAAAAATGTTTATCACCGTGACATCATTACAATAAAAAACTCCCTGTATGCTTGCAAATTCTACAACTTGGACACATATTCCTTAATTTCTCAGATAGCCTACAGAGAAGTTTGTTAGCACACAAAAGATATTTGAAAGGCTTTATAGCCTTTAGGCTTTTTTTCAGTGACAACGTTAATTACAATAGCTATATAGTCAAAAATAGGAGGAAGAAAAACAACTTGGCCTGCTTCAACCGGCTTTAAAGAGTCAATTGACTGACATGACGAGTATTTCACTGCTTAGCTAGAATGGTCTACCCAAAAGCAGTCCAATATAATAATAATAATAATAATAATAATAATAATAATAATAATAATAATAATAATAATAATAATAATAATAATAATAATAATAATAATAATAATAATAATAATAATAATAATAATAATAATAATAATGTATTTGATTGGTATGCATCTAAAAATCTCGATGCGTTTACAAAAACTACTTATATATATACATATTTAAAAAAAGAATGTAAATTATAATTTAAAGAAATGTTTCAATTAAATGAATTATGAATATGTTTCTTTAAAGAAAAATGTTTTGAGTCTGGTTTTAAATATTTCAACTGATGCAGAGTTTCTAATATTTTCCGGTATGGAGTTCCAGAGTGTTGCGGCTGCGTAGGAGAAGGTACGCTGGCCATAAGTAACTGTATTTATCTTTGGAACATTAAGCAGTAACTTGTCAGACGATCGAAGAGAGCGGGTAGGTCGACGAACATCTGTAAGTGCAGATATGTAATCAGGTGCCAGGCCATTCAAGGACTTGTATACCAGTAACAAAATCTTAAATTTAATTCTACACTCGATGGGTAACCAGTGTAGATTACGTAGTGCATCAGATATATGTTCATATTTCTTAATTCCTGTAATCAGTCGTGCGGCAGAGTTCATTGTTCTCTGTAATTTGTCTAAGTCAGAACGGGTATATACAATAATATACAATAGTAACAGGAAGGTTAACAACTTCACCTGCTTCAACTGGCCTTAAACTGCTTCAACAGCGAGTTCTGACTGTCATGATGTATATTTTATTGCTTTATCGTTGGATTGGCCCTCGACGCTACCAGAAACTGAAACACTGACCGTGTAAGCATGACCTGGAATATAAAATTCCCCTTTTAAACGTCCGCTACAGAGTTTGCCAGTTAAAGTACCATGAAGTAAAACTTTTTCGAAGATTTTTGTTTGTTCGAAGTTTTTGTTTGTCGAGGACATGGAAATTTTTAGTCTCACTCCCGTAAGAGTAACTCTAGTAGATAGCTTTTTCTATCGAGGTTATTTATGACTGATTGGAGGAAATAAAATTGATATTTTACGACCGTTTGTGTAAGAGCGATCTTGTTATAAAGAGTATGTAGAGAATTTGCCTGCGCATGCGTGTATCTTTGGTTTGAAAATCTTTTGCATGTTGAATGCGGTAATATGGTAAAACTAGTAGTAGAAGTCATTACTGACAGTACCCCTTTAACGTATACGGGAAAGGCAGACGGCAAAGCGGCTGAGAGGATTCTTTTTCGCGACTGGCGACGCGCATTTGGTAGTTAAACGTGAGCAGGACATTGCATTACGGCGCCGCGGAACGCGAAATTGAATGACTCACTTTGCAATTAAATGGCAACGCCCGACGGAAAAAAGCAGGACACGGGATCCTCTCTGCCGTCTGCCCTTTCCCATGTACGTAAAGCTTACGTTTTCTAATAGAACGTACACGTTAACGGCAACCTCACGCAGTTTCTCAACGTGTGCGGCGGGCTTAAGGTGGCTCATTAGAAATTCAGGAGGCATTCGGCCTTGACAAACTTTTGGTCACAACTTTTTAATTAGAATCGCTTTCAATTTCAATAGCTTTTTAGGAACTTTTACTCCAATTATATCCAGCTACAAATTGGCTTTCTGAAGCGATTTTGTTGAAGAGAAATATTTTTGGAGTAATTTCAACAAAACCTGACCCCATTGTTTAGAAACGATCCACTCTAAATCAAAATTTTGTTGGTATAAATGGATGAAAAACAGGAAATCAAACTACGCCGATTAATCAATCTGAAATTAAACGACTGTACTGATTTTTGTTTTTGTACACAACATAGACCAGGCCAGAGAAATAAATTTTACAAAGTACGATATCCTGCACAAACACTTGAAACCAGATTTCTTGCGCTTTTGTTTTGAATGCAAATGAGCTGCAATTCAAGAATTCAAACCTTTGTCAGGAGGATGGGCATTAGTTAGTCTTGAGAGATAAGGTGGCCGTGTTTATGAAAGCATCAATGAATCGGCTTTAGAAAATTAAGAAAAAGGATGAATTTACGTCCACCTCATCTCTCAAGGCAACCCCTGACAAAGGTATACATTCTTGAAGTGCTACTTGATGTGTTACTCGATGTGCATATCAACCCGATCGCGAGTTCCACCAAAAAATGTCAGATCTAATTATTTCATAGTCCTTTATAATCTCAAGAAATAAAGCGCTTGTGCCAAATATGAGCAACAACCCGAGAAAAAAGCATCAAACGTCAGTTTACAATGTACAAGAAGTGCAAAATCTCTGCCGTATTTTACCTCGAGACATGCTTCCCCCGCTAAAATGTGCACCTGAAACGACAAATTCATGCAACCCGTACGGCAAGACCGAAATCACGTGGTATCTTGACGTTTGCACCTCACAGGAATTGAGAAATAAAACGTCTGATGTTCACAAATTCCTCATAAGACTTTGCAAATTTAAATTTTGCTAATCGATATTGCGAATTCCTAATCGTCAATAAAATAAATATAACAAACGACAAGCGGGAAACCGCGGTTAGCGGTTTGAGGGACAAAGCTGGAACCTCAATAGAGACCTTAAGATTAGGGAGCTTAAGCAGGAGACGTTTTTGTCAACGCGGACGCCACCGCAGTGTGCGTTCTTCTTCATCCGTTTGTCATCATAGATGATGTGTCCGTTTTCGTTAAGCAGAAGGTCAGTTAAGACTTTAATTTTTCATCTTCTACCAAGAATAGCAACCTCATCTATGGCGGCGAACGGATGAACGAAAACGCGCGTGACGTCCGTGTTGACAAAAACGTCTCCTGCGCGCTTATTATAAACTCCCCGCTATTTGTTTGCGGCAAACGGCAAACTTTAGCCACCTGTCCTCAGCCGTTTGTACACTTAAGTAAAGATATTTGTATTTTCTGTCGCTAAGAGATTTGTTCTACATTCGCTTGTTGGATTGATATAGGGATTAGAGTAAAATATAAAATCAAAACTGATCAAAGCCCAATTTTTGCTGTTTGTTGTTAGTGGTTTGTCATAAACGTCAAAGGTCTCTAATATCTTAAAATCTCTAATGTCAATCTTAAGGTTTCTAAAAGAGCTTAGCTCGAGAGTAGCGCCTCCATGACAGCTGGCTAGCTGAATATTTACCCAGAGTACTTAATTTCTTTGTCCAGTTGGAGCACGTTTGTTTACAATCAAATTTCCAAATATACCATATCTCATTTACATCATCCTGATGGAGGGCTGCAAACACTCCCTGCGCTTTCAAAATAAAATAAATGAACTTATTTATACCTGTTTCCTGAGTTGACACCCTAAATGGCGAATTATGGAAACACGGTTTATACAAATAATGATAACTCATCAGAAAAATATCGAGGTTCCAGGTGGAGTTCCGTTTTTCAATATTGCAAGGTCCGAAATCGACTAAAATTAAAAACTCGTTTTCAATGAGTATCTTTTCTAAACCAATATAATAAAATATAATCAATTTCTTCTTCGAATGTTAAATGTCGAAAAGCACTTTTGAATAACAGGAAAATACAGAGACAGAATTACCAGAATCCATCTCATTCTACATTTGTCGTTGGTAGGAGGTGTTAACTGAAAGATGTTAACGGTTTTTATAGGACAGCTGAAAAAAATTAGTTAACTTGTGACAAATAACCCAAATATAATTTACATTGATCACTGAGATTTCTAGCAAAATGGCGATTGATTAAAACACTTTAATTACCTTTATTTATAATTATCGATGAATTACATATATTTCATTGCGAAAATCTCGTAACTTTCCTTTTTTCTAGTCTGTTTTAATTTCTTCGTTACCGGCTCAAGGCATCTAATTAATAATAATAATAATAAATGGTTCTTCATAGCGCATCAAACAAAAGTCTCGATGCTCTTTACATTAGGCCAGATAGAATTACAGATTCTTGAAGTTTAACGAAATACCATTAGATTATGCGTTCCTGATAAACAGGAATGTTTTCAGTTGAGATTTAAAGGAAGCCAGAGAGATAGCATGTTTCACAGTGTCCGGTAGATTGTTCCAAAGGGAAGGTGCAGCCAGTGAAAAGGATCTTTTGCCAAAGGTAAAGTTCTTGAACCTGGTTCTTCGAGAAGAAGCTTTGAAGAGGAACGCAGTAAACGGCTGGGCTTATACGGCTTGAGAAGATCAGAAAGGTACTTTGGGGCGAGTCCATCAGATGAAGGCACTTGTACGTTAAAAGGAGGATTTTGAATTCGATTCTTTCAGAAACAGGGAGCCAGTGTAATTTCTTAAGGATTGATGTAACACTGTCAGAGCGTTTAGATCGGGAGACGAGCCTTGCGGCGGTGTTCTGTACTTTCTGCAGCCGGTCGATGAGATAGGCAGGAAGACCAAGAAAAATACTGTTACAGTAATCCAGGCGCGATGAAACGAAGGCGTGTACAAGACGTTCTGTCGTAGACTGATCAAGGTAACGCCTAATTCAACCAATATCTCTAATGGCCAGAAAAGCACTCTTACAGATGTTGGTGACGTGTGTATCCATACACAGATTCTTGTCAAAGGTGACGCCCAAGTTACGTACTTCGGCGACTGGAGCAATGCTGTAGCCACCAACGCTGATACCAGCGAGTAGGGATGCTGAACGGAATTTTGAGGAAATGTGAATAACCTCAGTTTTACCATCGTTAAGAAACAGATTATTTTGAGTGGACCATATCTTAATATCATTGACGCAGTGTTCAATTCTCTGGATCGTGTCAGACTGAGGATGTTTTAAAACAGTATAGAGCTGGGAGTCATCAGCATACATGATACAATTGATTCCATGTGCATAGATCACGTCTTCCAGAAGAGCAACATATAGTGTGAAGAGGACGGGGCCTAACACAGAGCCCTGTGGGACCCCATGAACCAGCGGAGAGACAGGAGAAACAGTGGATCCAATACGAGTTGAAACAGAGCGTGAAGACAGATACGATTTAAACCACTCTAACGCAGTGCCAGTAATTCCAAAACGGTCATGAAGACGAGATAGTAGCATTGAGTGATTAATAGTGTCAAAGGCAGAAGAAAAGTCCAAAAGTACCAGAATGACTTCACAACCCTCATCCAGAGCCATCAGGATGTCGTTGTACACGCGTAGTAAAGCTGTCTCTGTGATGTATCTACGGCGATAGGCAGATTGCATATCAGAATACAAACTGTTTAACTCTAGATAGTGAACAAGTTGCGTACAGACAGCTCTTTCTAGGACTTTAGACAAAAATGGAAGATTAGAAATTGGACGGTAATTGGCGAGAACGTCGGGATCAAGGGATTTCTTCTTAAGTACAGGCGTAACCAATGCGTACTTTAATTTGTCAGGAACATGTCCGCTTTCAAGTGAGAGGTTAATAACAGATGTCACGGTTGTCAAAAGATCGTCCAGACACTGTTTCAAGAGTCCTGTAGGAATGGGATCCAGGAGGCACGTTTTATTTGGTGATCCAGACACAATCGTCTTTACTTGTTCCAGACTGACTGGCAAAAAAGAATTCATGGAATAATGGCAGACATCGGGATGAAATGGCAAATGACTCTGTGGCAGGACAACTTCGCTGATGGCGCTCGTTAGGTCTTCAATCTTACGAGTGAAGTAATTAGCAAATTGGGTTGGAAGTGTCGAAGAATCATTGGTCGATGGAAGGGTCTGTGAGATGTTTGGTTTCGTCAGTTTATCAACCATACGGAACAACTCCTGGTCATTACAGCTTGATATCTTATCACGGTGGAAGTGAGTCTTAGCAGCGATCAGCATTTGTTGGTAAGTGGCACACTGTTGCTTGTACAGCTGACGGTCAATCTCAAGTTTGCTTCTCTTCCATTTTCTCTCGTATCGTCGTTTATCCTGCTTAGCTTTCTTCAGAGAGTCCGTCATACCAGGGTGCGTGAGGTCGTAATGTAACCATCCGAGTTGACTAATTCTTCCAAGAAAGATTTTCCTTTGTGAGAAATAATGAATGAAGAAACACAGCACAGACGATTTTTCAGCATTTCAACGAGGATGTAGACAAACTGATTGCGAAAAAAACAAAACGAAAACACAAAAAGTGCGACACACGACTTGAATATGATATAGTTCAGTTCGAGCATTTTTGGAGAGAAGAGCTCGATCAGTGTGTTTCTCAGCCAGTTTGCTGCCCAGCCAGAACAAAAGGCGATAAGAACTATGTGCTCTCTGCGTTGGAAAAATCTTATCAATCAAACGTGGACCGATAAATATAACTTGGTCTAGGAGCTGTTTATATTGAGGCGAGCCAGCCCGGTAAGCGGGCTGAATTCTTTTGTTTTCTTTTCCCTGGGGGCCAGAAAACAAAAGAAGTCAGCCCGCTTACCGAGCTGGCTCGCTTCCATATAAACAGCTCCCTAGAACTACAGAAAAAGTCTTTTTCTTTTACTACTGTACTCGGCTGAAGAGGACGAAAAGTTTCTTGCTGAGGATTTCAAGAAAAACAAGAAACCCCAAAAACAAGGACATGGTCATAAGCCACAAAATGATTACAGCCAAAATCGTTGCATCGCGACCAACAAATTACAAATTTTGTTTTGATTTTGGGTTTTTCTGAGCCGTTAATCAGTTTGGGGGCGGAGCTTCTTTCAAATCGACCAATCACTGAACGAGTTCGTGAAAGCTCCACCCCCAAGAATGATGGACGGATCAGAAAAGACCAAAATCTTACCGACAATGGAGGTCGCGATGCAATGATTTTCGCTGTAAAGCCCTTTCTACGAATATTAAATAAAGATTCGGCTTTTCAAGGAAAAAGCCGCTGCATGGGAACAGAGAGTCGAGACCTCTGAGAGAGACTACTACTAGAAAAAAACGGTACTTTTAAGATTTTGTCACAGAAACTCAGATGCCGGTGCGTACTGCGTCGTGGGCTTCACATTACGACAAGCCCTTCGACTGACCTCCTAGCTCTTAATTTGAATGAAAATGAACCACAAACAATGTTTTTGGAGCTTTTACAAACTTTTTCTGAGAGTCAATAGCTTATGAAGAACATTTAGTTATAAACTTTATTCACTGTAGTTTTGAAAGTGTACGTACACAGTCTAAATTATTGTCCTATGACCGGTACTGTCAAAAAGATCATAATAAGTTTGTATTATTTCTTTATACTGCCGAATAAAAAGTTGTTTTCATCAATAATTATATAATAAACAGAACATTGTTTAAGGTGGCTCGAAATAGTTTCCAGTGGAAACATTTTAGGAAATAATAGACTTCTGCTTGAAGACGATCCGAAACGCCTTTTGCTCCATTTATCAGGCTTAGATGAAAGTTTCGCATGGTGTCAAGTTCCGCTTGATCGGCATTCCCTTGGCAATGAAAGATCGCGGAAATCGGTTTTTCTAAAATCAAATGTCTCTTGTAATTCGAGCAGCTCTAGACAAGTGGCAATATGGGCAATAAACTACACACCAAGGCAAAGAAAATAGGACACAATTAAAACTTTTCTACCACGCTGATTTCGAGTAAATCGCATGACTTTTTTGAGGGTTTGTTTTTTGTTGATAAAGCTTAAGTGAGGCAAAGCAATCCTCAGTGTTTGTGGGAAAACGCTAAAACACTGCTGGACATTTCATGATGCAGGTGTTGAACTTGTGTTGAACTACCGAAACTGATTTCCGCGATCTATGTTTATCGTTGCCAAGGTAACGCCGATCAAACGGAACTTGACACTATTCGAAACTTTCATCTAAGCCTGGTAATTGGAGCAAAAGGCGTTTGGATCCGCCTTCAATTAAAAAGCCTATTATTTCCTGAAACGAAAAGTGCAAGTGTGTTCACTAGGAAACTATAAGGTTTCCTTCTGGGAATTCACTAACAATGATCTGATCGATCGTTGATTGTCCTTTGGGATTGCTTTTAAATCGAGGCTTTTAGCCAAAAAAAAAAAAACCTAGAAATATTTTGTTACTCTACCAAAATCTACCTATTTAAAAAAAAGCTACACGATCAAAAAATTTGCAAAAGCTTTCTCAAGTATGAAATAAGACACTTAAACATTATAGCTTCCGTTATTGGTATTTAGCTCTCACCTATTCATTAGAGAAAGACGTATGTCAAGCCAAACTTGAATACACAATCAAACTCAATTCGTACAAAACTGTTTAAATAAGTGACTGTTTTCACTAGTTATGTTCTACGTTTGCCTTTAATAGAACTGATTCATATTCCTATTCCTCGCATTCCTAAGAATAGTTCGAAAAAATTCCGAGTTCACCCGACAGGAATCGAACACCTTCCGAATACCGGCCGGATGCTCTACCACAGCTGAGCTACAGGGAGACTCAAAAAATATTGTTTCAAAATGAAAAATTTTTCATTTTGAATTGTCCAAACGCTCTAGAAAGATATCGCGTAGGTGTCTTTAATGACTTTAATGAGGCGGATAATAGCCTAAAAGTGTAAAAACTGTTGACAATAGCTGAAAAATATCTGCATTTTATGTCAATGTTTCCTGTCCAAATTTGAAATATAAGCGAACAATTTGAGATCGGACTTAAATCTACTGTAGACTATCTTCCTATGAACATCTCTTTTGAGAAGGGCTTCTCCACTGCACATCAGGACGTCACGACTCAGGATATCTTGAGCGATGAGTTTAAAGAACTACTCTTGGATGGACACATCCTCTGGCAGGAATGATACGTTTCATCACCAATTGCCGTCCACAGCAACAATATCTGTCTTCATAGTTCTTTACGCTGTGCTCTTTCTTGTTACTGTAATTGGAAATGCTACCGTCATCATTCTAATCAGACGTTTTAAATCCTTACGAACCATTTCCAACATGTTCCTGGCCAATCTTGCTGTGGTAGATATCATCAATATCCTTATAAACGTACCTGTCTTACTGAGTGGCAAGCATGAAATTATGCGAGGGAGGATTTTCTCTGCATCGATTAGCACTTGCTATGTACTTCTCAACAACTTGAGGCTATTGGGTATGTTAGCCATGAGTGGTGACCGCTTCCTCGCTGTGTCCTTAGGCCTCAAATACAACGCGTTGAAGAAAAACAAGATGATTGCTGCCGTTATAGCTGTAGTATGGGTGCTTGGAATTGCAATAACTGTGCCATGGTCGCGCGCAATTTTCAAGATCAATCTTGGAGATATCCCAACTTTCCAGTACAGAATACAGTATTTTGATAAAGTCGGGAAGACTGCAGCGCTCTCTGTATTTCTCATCCTTGGCATCGCTTTTGTGATCATATCAATATTGACGTGTGTCAGCTTCAAAAAACAAATGAAGGTGCGATACTTGTTAAATATCTTTTTTTCTGTCTGTCATTCATTCATTCATTCATTCATCCATCCATTCTTTCTTTCTCTTTTTCTTTCCTTCTTCTTTCTTTCTCGGAGTAGGAAAAGACGGAATAACCGATTTCTATCATGCCTCTAATAATCCTTGAAATATTTATAAAATTAAACCCTTATTTATGTGTTCAACTACTTTGTATGTAGAGCTTTGAAAGACGACGCAAAACTCGCCAAAACCTTCAAGGAATTCGTTTAAGAGAGGCACGTACGAGAATGGAAGCCAGGGCAGCGTTTACCATCGGTCTGACAATTGCAGTATATGTCATTTCCTATCTACCAGCCATTCTGTTTTCCGTATTCGCAGGGGATCTGCGGGAAATGGCAAACTCAAAATGGCTTAGAGGGCTTGTAAATTACTTCCTGCTTATTTCCAGTGCTTGCAATCCATTCATCTATATGTGTAGATCTACAAGATTTCGCCACGCTATTGGTCAATTCATCAAAAAACCTTGTGGGAAAGATGATCTAAGAGCTCGTGCTGTACAAGGCAGAAATCCTGAACATCCAAGAAATGGTCGCTTCAATCAAGTTCGATCAGCTGACGACACCTCATTACCTGGTATTGAATTACAGCCAGTGATGTTAACTCGTTTTCAAAGAATTGAAAATTCTCCCCTGGGCTGATGGAAGGAATAAGACTTAGAGTTAGTCAATAGCCACCGTGAAGTAAACCATGTTTAATCATCCCTTATAGAAACCAACAACAAGTACACTGGCGTAGCCAGAAGTTTTCGGAGGTCTGCACAGACAGTGAAAAACCATGTGTTAGGGAACTAGTCCGGGATCACTTTGATAACAACATCAAACTATACCTTTTGAGTTAGGAATTTAAGTCTTTGTTTCTCTTTGTTTCTTTTGATATATAGTATTATAATTTTAGCTCACTCTTGCTACAGCGACTGACGTCCACAACTAAACTACAAAACTTATTTTACAAGTATTTCTAGCAGTGCGGGTAGAGCCATAACCCAAACAGGACTCTTGTGCCTGAGATCACTTTATGATCTACTTGCGATAAATCTGTGGCAACACTTCAACTACCGTGGGAAGATCACCCGAACTGATAAACAGAATCCACAGTGCAACTCCTGTCTTCGAGTCCAGTTTGACTTATGAGCTCCACCAGCTCACGTCAATCTAATTGATGTTCAACTATATCGATTCTACAAAAACTTGAGATCATTCGTGACTCTACAAATCTAAGACTAAGACAGAATATATGATGCAATTGGATCTGCCCATGCTAGGTCCAACAACTAGCCATAACAAACGGTTATTAAAAATCTACGTCACGAACGTCCCTTGTCAAAATATCTAGTAAACTACAAAATCACTGAAAATGTATAAATGTTCAGAAAAGTGTCGCGTAACACATGTCGGTAAAAAGAGCACATTTCGGAGGCAAGTATAGCTACAGTACAGCTACAAAAAAGAAAATAAAGGATCTAATGTCATCGAAGTTCAATATCCTTACCGATGACTTTACCATTGAAAGAGCACATCGAGTTGGCTCGAGAAATGTGTCCAGACCCAGGTCCATTGTAGCAAGGTTTCAGAATCAGAAATTAAAAGAAGCAATCCTGACTAGAAGAAATGTCTCAAAGGCACAAACACATTTGTAAGGGAAGACTGACTTCTGAGAGAAAGTCCTTGGTAAAAGAAAGGGACTGCTCCCAAAGATTTATGAAGAGAGAAGAAACGGTAATATTGCCTTTCTGCACTATGATGAACTGGTGACTTATCCAAACAGAAATTGAGAAAATCTTGGGGACGACCTAAACAACGTAACTTTATCCACCAAAACGGTTTTCTGCTGGGGAGCTCGTAGACAATCTAGACGACTTCTGAGAGGACGTGGAAATGGACGTGGAATACCACTGTCTGCAGTGAACGCTGGTAAAGCTTTGGATTTCACAAAGAACAATCCATAAGATAAGACATAATGTAAATAATTATCATGACTTGTGTACAGAACATTCTACCCTTTTGTCAACTAGAGGATGAGAGCTTTAATTTAGCTCTTTCCTTTATGAACTTAAGTGATGGTCGAATTAATTTTGACCAAGATATAGATTAGCTGCATTGTCATTTAACCCTCTCTATTAAATTGAATAAGAACTGTCTTACGTTAAATCACGATATCGATCCGGATATGAATGCATTTGAGTAACTAAATAAGACGCCTTGCAAATATTATGTTTGCCAAATGTATCCACGATGGTCAACAAGGCTATGTTTTCCTCCTACTCGAGTCAAAAAAAATTTGTAATATAAAGGATTTAAATTAAAACCTTATCTGTTCTGGAATTAAGCTTATATTACTTTTGCAGTCAAGAGCGTTCATGTTTAATTTTGAAATATTTTGATATTAATCACAGGAAGCCCACATCAAGTATTTTGTTGTACTTTAGTACTCTGCAGAATTCTGGAGAACATAATATTTATGCCCTTTTTTTCATTTTGATATTATTATATTTTATTATTTATTTATTTATTATTGATAATAATAGCCTCAGCAGAGCAATGAAAAGACTCGGAGTCCATACAAGCAAAGCCCCATGCATACAAAATACAATGTACACATAGACAATACAACTACAATATAGATTAAAAAGAACAGAAAAATGCAAAAACATTTCCTATCGACAGCAAACAATTTGGTATGTAATTGATATGAGCTACTGCGTTCCTTGTTGATCTACAAGCATTTCCGTAAGAAGTGAAATATTTAGAGACATCAAGACTAAAGAGTTTGAGACGACATTTGTAAAACAATACGAGATCTAAGTATTCAAACCAATAACAAATTGGGACCATGTCTAGTTTAATTAGCCTATCTCTGTAGGATAGATCTACAGTACCAGCCTTACCGGGTGTAAGGATGTACTTAGTCGCACGGCGCTGTATACGTTCAATCAAAAGCAAATCCCGAGTGCTGGACTGAGGAGCCCAA
The DNA here is from genome assembly GCA_029948255.1 of Telmatactis stephensoni. Lineage (NCBI taxonomy): Eukaryota > Metazoa > Cnidaria > Anthozoa > Actiniaria > Isophelliidae > Telmatactis > Telmatactis stephensoni. The sequence continues at coordinate 485,939 of JALIZF010001668.1, read as the reverse complement.
ACCTGACTCCTGTAGCACAAAACAGAGCGTACTGGGGACAGATACAGAACACGACGCAGATCAACTCCTACAGAGGTAGGCGTATTTCGCCTAAGAAATCCTAAGACCTTGTTGGCCTTGGCAATAACAGAGCAGAGATGACATGGTTATGCCATGTCAAATCATTTGATATGATAACTCCTGGGTCCCTTTGCGAGTTGGCCTCGTTGAAGCTTCGTTGAGGATGTCAAACTCAATAGTATAATTACGAAAAGGCGGATTTCGCTTTCTGGAGATCTTCAAGACGTCACATTTAGCAGGGTTAAAGTTTAGGTCCCAATCATGACTCCAAGAAACAAGACCATTCAAATCATATTGAAGTGCGAGATGGTCTTGTTGGAACCTCTGTGCACGGTAGCATTTGGTGTCATCCACGAAAAGTACCGTACACGTACCCGCCGATGTGACATCCGGAAGATCATTTACATACAGAGCAAAAAGAAACGGCCCTAATATACTACCCTGAGGGACTCCTGAAATAACTGGCGTGTAACTAGATTTTGTACCATCAATTAATATCTACACATTGTTTACGATTACAAAGGTATTCTTTAAACCACTCCCAAAGTGGGCCTGATATTCCGTATAACTTCAGTTTAACTAGTAACTTTGAATGATTTATGGAATCAAACGCCTTAGAGAAATCTAAATATAGAATATCTATTTCTGTTAGTATTTCTATCAAGTAGTGAACCGACTTCATGAAAGACAATAACTGAGAAACACAGGATTTACCTTTTGTGAAGCCAAACTGACAATCTAAGCTATAGCCACATTTGTCTTTTTTATCAATGTTTGTTGTGCTCATCAAATCCCAACTGTACTATACAAATTAATATTTACACAAGACAACTACACAACTAATATTCAGCAAGGGGTATCTTATTTATTAGCCAGGTCATGATATCATGTCTTTAATGAAAAAGATGTATAAAATAAAGTTTGGTGCAATAAATCACTTAATGAGAAACCTAATTAAATCGTGGTTGGTTGGTTTTCTGCCTTGGTTTGAGTGCTTTCACTTGGGCTACCAGCAAAGAAGCTCATTTGCTGGTTAGTCTGAGTGAATGCAACATTTTGTGTCTATAGTTCAATGTGTTCTGGGGCTGCTTGCTGCTTGTGCAAGAACAATTGGGTCAGTCACGAACATGTAATTTTCAAAAAGAGATTACACGAAGAAATTCCAGGGAGCTGTTAAAACATTTATATTCCGTAACAAAAATGAATTAAATTGACAACCTGTTTATGTTGTAAATGAACACAAGTGGTTCAAATCAAAGTAAAAGAGCTGCTGGTTGCCACGGACAGCTCGCCTGTGTATAAACAGCAATAACGGGTGCCTCTTCCATAGCCCGAGTGAATGCAATATTTGCATCTAGGTAATGTAAGACCACAGGTATCCCAAACTCATTTTCTGCGGTCTTCGAACAATGGGGAAATGATATGACTTTCAGAAACTCAGAAGCGCATCTAAAAAATTAAATTTCACAGACGTCCCTTTCCTCAGAGGTGTGCAACATCTAATGATGTAATTGGATGAAGGTCGGTTATGTTGGATGATGCACTGTATACCACGCCAGGCTCAATTCTATCCGGGCACGAGTAAACGCACCATTGTCGGCTAGTCATTTCAAAACTAAGTTGACATTTCTAAAAATGATATGTAGTTTTATGAATCCTAAAGTGTTGGGTTGTGGAGTTGGTATATACTAAAACAATTATATTCTCTTCACTGTCGGTGAATAGCGGTTTTGCTATTCACCTCCAGCTCAGAGAATAATTGTTAAATATACTAAAGAATAACAGAAGAAGATAAAAAGGAAAAAAAGGGAATTAAATATATCTATAACCTTTGTGTTTTTTGAACTGTAAGTAGCTTAGCTTTTCTATTTCAAAGGGAATATGTTCCCAGATGACCGAGAGAGAAAATTTGAATGTTTTTAAATTCAAAACATGCCGAATTAGTGCGAGCGCCAGATTAGCGCCTCCGGATCCTATGACAGCGGCTAGCTGAATATTTACCCAGAGTACTTTTCTTTGTCCAGTTGGAGCACGTTTGTTTACAATCAGATTTCCAAATATACCATATCTCATTTACATCATCCTGATGGAGGGCTGCAAACATTCCCTGCGCTTTCGAAATAAAATAAATGAACTTTTTTATATAACCTGCATGTTTCCTGAGTTGACACCCTAAATGCCGAATTGTGGAAACACGGTTTATACAAATAACGATAACTCATCAGAAAAATATCGAGATCAGTTCCAGATGGAATTACGTTTTTCAATATTGCAAGGTCCGAAATCGACTAAAATTAAAAACTCGTTTTCAATGCGTATTTTTTAAACCAATATAATAAAACAAAATCAATTTCCTCTTCGAATGTTAAATGTCAAAAAGCACTTATGAATAACAGGAAAAAACAGAGATAGAATTACCAGAATCCATCTCATTCTACATTTGTCGTTGGTTGGACGGAGGTGTTAACTGATGTTAGTGGCGGTTTTTTATAGGACAGCTGAAAAAAATAGTTAACTTGTGACAAATAAGCCAAACTGTTTATAATAATTTACATTGATCACTGGGACTTCTAGTAAAATGAAGATTGACCAAAACATCGTAGTTACCTTTATTTATAATTATCGATGAAATACTTATATATCATTGCGAAAATCTCGTATTTTCACAGTCTTTTGGTAGCTTTGTAATTTTCTGAGTTTGTTTTAATTTCTTCGTTACCGGCTCAAGGCGTCTAATTCTTCCGAGAAAGATTTTCCTTGGTGAGAAATAATGAATGAAGAAACACAACACAGACGATTTTTCAGCATTTCAACTCGAGGATGTAGACAAACTGATTGCGAAAAAAACAAAACGAATTAAAACACAAAAAATAACGACTGGCGACACACGACTTGAATATAATATAGTTCAGTTCGAGCATTTTGGAGAGAAGAGCTCAGTGTGTTTCTCAGCCAGTTTGTTGCCCGCCCAGAACAAAAGGCGATAAGAACTATGTGCTCTCTGCGTTGGAGAAAGTTATCAATCAAACGTGAACCGATAACTTGGCCTAGAACTACAGAAAAAGTCTTTCTCTTTTACTACTCGGCTGAAGAGGACAAAATGTTTCTTGCTGAGGATTTAAAAGCAAAACAAGAAACCCCAAAAACAAGGACATTGTCGTAAGCCACAAACTACTAAAGCCCTTTCTACGAATAAATAAAGATTCTTTTCAATTAGGAAAAAGTGCTGCATGGGAACAGAGAGAAAAATCGTCATTTTCAAGGTTTTGTCACCAAAACTATGCCGGTGCGTAGTGGGCTTCACATTACGACAAGCCCTTCGACCTCCTCTTAATTTAAATGAAAATGAACCACAAACAATGCTTTTGGTGCCTTTACAAACATTTTCTGAGAGCCAATAGCTTATGACAAAAAGAAGATGAGGTAAGAGAAGGAATCGCGCGTATTATGTCTTTGGAGAATCATATGCGCGCCCCGTTTGATGCTTTTTTTAGAGTGAATCTTATTGTTCGAGAGCGCGCGAGCTTTCGCATTGCCTCAAGACCGCATCATAAAAAAAGCTACAACAAAGCGCGCACTCTGATTGGCTAATTTACGGTGAACCATTTCACGATGGACGCACGCTCACGTCAGATTTTCTCTTTTCTCGAAAAAATGTTTTAGTTTTTTCATTGCTTTAGTCGGAAAAAGCTCACAAAAACTCAATGACAAACCTTGAAAACCCTACATTCAAGTAACCAATGCCATGACAATAAGTTGTTTTGATGTAAGAATTTAACCTCAGGTGATTTTTTCGAACAGCTAGAATTCGACAGAGTCACTGAGAAATTTTGAATAAATGCTTTGGGAAAACACCTTGGAACTGATATAAAGAAGCAGTAGTGTTTGGTTGGTGTAAACGTCTAAAAGCAGCCAGAATAAATTCTATGTACTTCTAGAGAAATGTAAATAGATAAAAACAAACAAACAAACTCAATAATGATCACTATGATAACACATTGAACTTTAGCAAGACTTGTAATTAAGCTCTCTGGTAGAAAATCTGAAGTTGTAAGCTTCACAAAAACTATTCAAGATCCTACGACAAAAACAAAAAAAACCCCAGATAGATGGATAGATATGTGTGTTTATTGAAAAATACAACTCGCAGCTTAAGGGCTGAATTGCGTGTATATACAAAATAATATATCTATATAAAATTGATAAATATATAAAATTGAATGATATTGAAAACGTGAATTACAAAATTGGATTTAATCTATGTGATCTAGATATGCGTTATAAAAAAGGTATTATATCTCTGAGACTATTGGGAAATATAGTTCACTGAAGACGGTATGAAGGTGTTCATGAATCTACAAGTCTTTGCTCTTGGGGGGACAAAGACTCGAGTCCGTCGAAGATTATATATATCTTGGGATGTGTCTTTCTGGTAAAAGATGTCAAGGTTGTGACTGACAGTTTTTTTTTTCTTTTTTCATTGATTGTTTTTTATTGACAAATACTTTGGTATGGTGAAGGAGAAGATAAATCCAGAAAAGCATAACAAAATTTCACAAGTTCGATCAAAATTTGAATGAGAAGCTACATTAAAAATAGGCGCTTGTTAAGCGCATGTGGCTACAGCCTTATGGGATGGAAAGAAAACCGAAGAGCTAGTAAAAATGAGATACAGAGTTGAAATACTGGCTATTTACTGTAATTTTCGCGCCCGACATAAAAGCGTTCGAAACACAATTGGTCGAGTCACTTCTAATTTAGTAGTCACTTCTAATTTAGTAAACAAACGGACGATTGGAATATACAGCAGGTATATAGTATTTAACAATTATTCCACGAAATCGAGTCGTACGTGAGCTCATAGCCGACGAGGCGCGCAGGGCTATTAGCCATGGACAACGAGATTAAGTGGAATAATTGTTTTATTATATCCACATCCCCTGGATTCTGAGAAAAATATAATTTTAATTATTTTAAAGTTTAAAAAAATAAAAATGGAAAAATAATTGTTAAAGATTACCTCCGGTTTTCGAGGACGTGACAAATCGAAACAGTAATCAAGCATAAATTAGTTTCAAGCAGCTATTTAAGGTGGCCCGTACCTATTGATTTGTTTGTCAGACATAAATTTTTCATCGCGTCTTTTTAGATCAAAACCTTGTCCGATTTCTGAGAAATTTGCAGCCATTTGTCTACAAGCCTTGAAATTTGTACCGATAATGATTTTTCTGCGAATTAGATCATATAATTCGAGATATCAGACGATTTTTAAAAGTAGCTTTATGAGGAAAATTGGTCATAAATCCAAAAATCTAAGGTGAATTTTTTTCCTATTTCGATAATCCAGTATAAAGGCAAAGAGGAGTACATACAACATGTATCGCGCCAATTTAATCCTTAGAAGTTGCGATACGAAATTTGCGCTGCCTGTTACGACGCAAAGTTATGTAGTCAAAACTACCGCTATAAAATCTCAACAACATTTCAAAAACAGCGAGAACCATATCTGCTAGAAGAAAGACAAATGCCTATTGTAACTTGTGAACACAATATGGAGACATGAGAAGCTAAACGCCAATGTTATCCTCAAGCTAACTTGGGGAGTAATTTTTGTGACCACGAGGTGAACGTTGCGAGTTTGTATTACTTCGACTTCTACAAGTTCTGTCGAATTGTTTTGTGAAATTTTCTAAGTATGGGATAGAACAAGATGTTAACATACCTGCTACCAAGTGTCGTTGTCTTTGCTGCACTAGGTATAATTCAGTAAGCTTCAAAAGTAAGCAACTACATCGAGTCGACGTTTGAGCTGCCAAGGTAATACCCTCATGGTTTGTTAATTTATTCAAAATAACACCTTACTATCTGTTGCAAAATTCCGCACGGGATCTAGACTTTTGGGAATAAAGACAGTAGTTCTATGAATACAATTGCTTCTGAGTCTAAATCCCATGTGGAATTTTGCAACAGATAGTAAGGTGTTGTTTTGAATAAATTAACAAACCATGAGGGTTTTTCCTTGGCAGCTCAAACGTCGACTCGATGTAGTTGCTAACTTTTGAAGCTTACTGAATTATACCTAGTGCAGCAAAGACAACGACACTTGGCAACGGGTATGTTAACATCTTGTTCTATCCCATACCTAGAAATGTTCAGGAAACAATTCGACAGAATTTGTAGAAGTCGAAGTAATACAAATTCGCATCGTTAACCTCGTGGCCACACAAATTACTCCCCAAGTTTGCTTGAGGATAACATTGGCGTTTAGCTTTATTTTGTTCACAAGTTACAATACAGGCTCGTAACATGGTATATGGGATCAGGGATCAAGCTCCAAATTATTGCCGGGATCAGGGATCAGAGGCCAGGGCTCTGGGATCAAATGGGTGGGATCGAGGATCAGGGACATTGAGTCAGGATCAGGGATCAGCTCAGTTTTTTGCACCAAGGATCAGGGATCAAAAATTTCTAAAAATATGGGCTCAGGAATCAAAATTTCCGTAAAAACCCTTGATCAGTGAGACGAAAATATACCATGTTACGAGCCTGACAATAGGTATTTGTCTTTCTTATAGCAGATATGGTTCTCGCTTTTTTTAAATTTTGTTGAGATTTTGGCGGTAGTTTTGACTACATAATTTTGCGTCGTAACAGGCAGCTCAAATTTTGTATCGCAACTTCTAAGGATTAAATTGGCGCGATACATGTTGCATGTAGTCCTCTATGCCTTTATACTTGATTAACGAAATAGGAAAAAAATTCACCTTGGAATTTTGGATTTTTGACCAATTTTTCTCAAAAAGCTACTTTTAAAAATCGTCTGATATCTCAAATTATTTGATCTAATTCGCAAAAAAATCATTATCGGTACAAATTTCAAGGCTTGTAGACGAATGGCTGCAAATTTCTTAGAAATCGGACAAGGTTTTGATGTAAAAGGACGCGATTAAAATTTATGTCTGACAAACAAATCAATAGGTACGGGCCACCTTAACAGCTTCCTGGAATTTCTTCATGTAATCTCTTTTTGAAAACCACATATTCTTGACTGACCCAACTGTTCATGCACTAGCAGCAAGCAGCCCCAGAACACATTGAATTTTAGACACAAAATGTTGCATTCACTCAGGCTACCAGCAAAGGAGCTTCATATAATATATAACCCAAGTAAATGCAACACCTTGGATTGGCAAGCTGTTATCAAAAGTTTTGTTAGTATACAATTTGAGCCAAAACAGAGCAGACAACTGCTCTAGAGATATTTATCAATAAGATTAAAAATCCTATAGTTGCTTGTTTGCCTACTGAAGTTGTAATATTTTAAAATACAAATTCAATCTAAGTGATTTTCCTTTGGTTTGATAGAAAAATGGCTATTTAGTTTTTGTATTAGTTCTTTTGGGAAAGAACAAAAAAGTCAGAGAGGTTACTACTTTAATTAGTTAGCTTATTCTTTCACAGTGAAGGAAAACCACTGTATTGCCCTGTTGCCTAAGCACTTATTGGGGAACAATATTCTAATATTCTATGGTACATACGTATACAAATCGCAGCTCACTAGTTTGTCTTTTTCTGAGGTGAGAAAAGCACTCAAAGCAAAGCAGAAAACCAACCAACCACCATTTAATTAGGTTTCTCATTAAGTGATTTATTGCACCAAACTTCATTTTATACATCCTCTTCTTAAAGAGTTAATACTGCATGGTTGTGTGGTTGTCTTGTGTAAATAATTTGTATATTTGATGAGCACAACAAACATTTATCAAAAAGGCACTAATAATAGCACGTGGCTATAGCTTAGAATAAGGCATTGATAACGGATCCAAACGCCTTTTGCTCCAGTTATCAGGCTTAGATGAAAGTTTCGAATGGTGTCAAGCTCCGCTTGATCGGCGTTACCTTGGCAACGACAAATCGCGGAAATCGGTTCAACACAAGTTCAATTCAACACCTGTATCATGAAATGTCCAGCATTGTTTTAGTGTTTTCCCACAAACACTGAGGATTGCTTTAGCCTCGCTTAAGTTTTATCAACAAAAAACAGAGTCATGCGATTTCTTAAAAATCTATTATTTCCTGAAACTAACAGTGGAAGTGTGTTCACTAGGAAACTATAAGGTTTCCTTCTGGGAATTCGCTAATACTGATCTGATCGATCGTTGATTGTCCTTTGGGATTCCTTCAGTTTTAAACCGAAGCTTTTAGTCAAACAACTTTATAAATATTTTGTTACTCTGCCAAAATCTACTTGACCTAAAAAGAAGCTACACGATCAAAAAATTGCACTAAGCTTTCTCAAGTATGAAATAAGACACGTAAATATTATTGCTTCCGTTATCGGTATTTAGCTCTCACCTATTCATTAAAAAAAGACATATATCAAGCCAAACTTGAATACACAATCAAACTCAATTTGTGCAAAACTGTTTAAATAAGTGACTGTTTTCACTAGTTATGTTCTACGTTTGCCTTTAATAGAACTGATTCATATTCCTATTCTTCGCATGAGTTCGAAAAAATTCCGAGTTCACCCGACAGGAATCGAACACCTTCCGAATACCGGCCGGATGCTCTACCACAGCTGAGCTACAGGGAGACTCAAAAAATATTGTTTCAAAATGAAAAAAAAAAATTCATTTTGAGTTGTGCAATAGCTGTAAAAAGAGGTCGCGTAGGTAGCTGTAATGAGGCGGATAATAGCCTAAAAGTGTAAAAACTGTTGACATTAGTTCAAGAATATCTTTATATTATGTCAATGTTTCCTGTCCAAATTTGAAATATAAGCGAACAATTTGAGATCGGACTTAAATCTACTGTAGACTATCTTCCAATGAGCATCTCACTGAGAAGGGCAGCTTCATCTTCGAATTCAGTTATACCTAAGACGAGTGTACTTCTCTACTGCACATCAGGACGTCACAACTCAGGACATCTTGAGCGATGAGTTTAAAGAACTACTCTTGGAAGAGCACATTCTCTGGCAGAAATGATACGTTTCATCACCAATTGCCGTCCACAACAACAATATCTGTCTTCATAGTTCTTTACGCTGTGCTCTTTCTTGTTGCTCTAATTGGAAATGCTACCGTCATCATTCTAATCAGACGTTTTAAATCCTTACGAACCATTTCCAACATGTTTCTGGCCAATCTTGCTGTGGCAGACATCCTCAATATCTTTATAAACGTACTTGTCTTTATACTGAGTACCAAGCATGAAATTATGCGAGGGAGGATTCTCTCTTCGTCGATTATCACTTGTTTTGTACTTCTCAATAACTTGAAGTTATTGGGTATGTTAGCCATGAGTGGTGAGCGCTTCCTCGCTGTGTCCTTAGGCCTCAAATACAACGTCTTGAAGAAAAACAAGCAGATGATTGCTGCCGTTATAGCTGTAGAATGGGTGCTTGGAATTGCAATAACTGTGCCATGGTCGTGCGCCATTTTCAAGATCAATCTTGGAGATATCCCAACTTTCCAGTACAGACTAGAGCATTTTGATAAAGTTGGGAAGACTGCAGCGCTCTCTGTAATTCTCATCCTTGGCATCGCTTTTGTGATCATATCAATATTGACGTGTGTCAGCTTCAAAAAACAAATGAAGGTGCGATACTTGTTAAATATGTCTTTTTTTCTGTCATTCATTCATTCATTCATTCATTCATTCATTCATTCATCCATTCATCCATTCATCCATTCATCCATTCATCCATTCACCCATTCACCCATTCACCCATTCATCCATTCATCCATTCATCCATTCATCCATTCATCCATTCATCCATTCATCCATTCATCCATTCATCCATTCATCCATTCATCCATTCATCCATTCATCCATTCATCCATTCATCCATTCATCCATTCATCCATTCATCCATTCATCCATTCATCCATTCATCCATTCATCCATTCATCCATTCATCCATTCATCCATTCATCCATTCATCCATTCATCCATTCATCCATTCATCCATTCATCCATTCATCCATTCATCCATTCATCCATTCATCCATTCATCCATTCATCCATTCATCCATTCATCCATTCATCCATTCATCCATTCATCCATTCATCCATTCATCCATTCATCCATTCATCCATTCATCCATTCATCCATTCATCCATTCATCCATTCATCCATTCATCCATTCATCCATTCATCCATTCATCCATTCATCCATTCATCCATTCATCCATTCATCCATTCATCCATTCATCCATTCATCCATTCATCCATTCATCCATTCATCCATTCATCCATTCATCCATTCATCCATTCATCCATTCATCCATTCATCCATTCATCCATTCTTTCTTTCTTTCATTCTACCTTCTTCCTTTCTCGGGGTAGGGAAAGGAGGGATAACCGATTTTTGTCATGCCTCTAAAAAGCCTTGAAATATTCATAAACTTAAACCCTTATTTATGTATTCAACTACTTTGTATGTAGAGCTTTGAAAGACGACGCAAAACTCGCCAAAACCTTCAAGGAATTCGTTTAAGAGAGGCACGTACGAGAATGGAAGCCAGGGCAGCGTTTACCATCGGTCTGACAATTGCAGTATATGCCATTTCCTATCTACCAGCCATTCTGTTTTCCGTGTTGGCAGGGGGTCTGCGGGAAATGGCAAACTCAAAATGGATTGGATTGCTTGTCAATTACTTCGTCCTTGTTTCCAGTGCTTGCAATCCATTCATCTATATGTGTAGATCTACAAGATTTCGCCACGCTATTGGTCAATTCATCAAAAAAGCCTTGTGGGAAAGATGATCTAAGAGCTCGTGCTGTACAAGGCAGAAATCCTGAAGATCCAAGAAATGGTCGCTTCAATCAAGTTCGATCAGCTGACAACACCTCATTACCTGGTATTGAATTACAGCCAGTGATGTTAACTCGTTTTCAAAGAATTGAAAATTCTCCCCTGGGCTGATGGAAGGAATAAGACTTAGAGTTAGTCAATGCCACCGTGAAGTGAACCATGTTTAATTATCAGAGCCAGAAGCCAGAATTGTTTCGGAGGTCTGCACAGACAGTAGAAAACCATGTCGATAATAAAGAGCACATTACGTAGGCTAGTATAGCTACAGTACAGTAACAAAAAGAAAATAAAGGATCTAATGTCATCGAAGTTCAATATCCTTACCATTGAAAGAGCACATCGAGTTGGCTCGAGAAATGTGTCCAGACCCAGGGCAATTGTAGCAAGGTTTCAGAATCAGAAATTAACTGAAGAAGCAGTCCTGAAGAAGAAGAAATGTCTCAAAGGCACAAACACATTTGTAAGGGAAAACGTCACAGGGAAAGTCCTTGGCAAAAACGAAAGGAGCTGCTCCCAAAGCTATAGATGTATGAAGAGAGAAGAAACGGTAATATTGCCTTTCTGCGCTATGATGAACTGGTGACTTGTCCAAACAGAAATTAAGAGAATCTTGGGGACGACCTAACAACGTCACTTGATCCACCATCACAGTTTTTTTCTTCTTGGGAGCTCGTAGACAATCTGGACGGCTACTAAGAGGACGTGGAAACGGACGTTGAATACCACTGCCAGTGAACGCTGGTAAAGCTTTGGACTTCACAAAGGACAATCCATAATAAAGATAAGACATAATGTAAATAATTATCATGACTTGTGTACAGAACATTCTACCCTTTTGTCAACTAGAGGATGAGAGCTTTAATTTAGCTCTTTCCTTTATGAACTTAATGATGGTCGAAGTAATTTTGACCAAGATATAGACTAGCCATTTCTAATAGAAAGTGAAGTGCTGCGAGTATGCAAGGTATACAACAACAATTGAGAGTGGGTACATTTAACCCGTGAAACACTAAGTGAATGTACAAGTTGTGGTTATAAAAGAGTGTTGGTAAGTGAGTTGTAATGGATTTCTTTTGTATCTTTGACTGGTAAATAATTAGCGATATTGTTAAGGCAAAATTTTGCTTATTGTTCTTTTAATTTTAGTCAGTCTTTGAATCAGTTTTGAGAGAATTGTCAAGCTGCGTGATCGTGTTAGATAGGTATTAAGCTGAAACTTAAGCTTTTGTGCTATCATGTCGAATTCAACCCTCATTCGTCAGTGCAAATATTCATAAAGGTCACAGGCTGTTTCTTTAGTAGTGGCGTTTTACAGGCAGTAACAAAAGTGCGGACAAACTCATAAAAGATCATTGTCTTTCTCTAAAACCATCACTAAACTGCCTGTAAAACGTCACTAGCCTGTGACCTTTATGAATATTTGCACTGACGAATGAGGGTTGAATTCGACATGATATCGAACATGATAGCACATAAACTTAAGTTTCAACTTACCTATCCGCTAACACTATCGCGCAGCTTGATAATAATTCTCTCAAAACTGATTCAAAGACTGACTAAAATTAAAAGAACAATAAGCATAATTTGCATTAACAATATCCCTAATTATTTACCAGTCAAAGATACAAAAGAAATCCATTACAACTCACTTACCAACACTCTTTTATAACCACAACTTGTATATCCAGGTACGCTACTCGAACTTCCATGTGCTGTGCGCAGCGATATCTTTCGCATAAAGAAACAAACTTGATCGCTGACCATGCATTAACATTAGCTGATTATGATGACGTTTTTTGACGTCACGGGAAATCGCTGAAAAACTCGAGCTTGGCACGAATAGTAAGCTACTCGCAGCAATTAGCTGCATTGTCATTTAACCTTCTCTAATTGAATAAGAACTGTCTTACGTTAAATCACGATATCGATCCGGATATGAATGCATTTGAATTATAAAATTAAAGCACAACAAGAAACCCAAAAAACCAAGACATGCTCATAGGCCACAAACTACTAAAGCCCTTTAATATACGAATAAATAAAGATTCGGCTTTTCAAGGAAAAGTGCATGCTGAATCAATAGTGGAAACAGAGAGACCTCCGAGAGAGAAAGAGAAACAGTACTAGAAAAGAACCCGGCATTTTCAAGATTTTGTCACCTAGACTATGTCGTTGCGTAGTGGGGTTCACATTACGACAAGCCCTTTGACTGACCTCCTAGCTCTTAATTTAAATGAAAATAAACCACAAAAAAATTAACAATGTTTTTGGGGCTTTTACAAACATTGTCTGACAGTCATTACCCTGTGACGAACATTTTTATAACTGAAACTTTATTCACTGCAACTTTGAAAGTGTACTACTTCTACATTATTGTCCCATAACGGCCGGATATGTCAAGAAATTCAGTAAATATCATACTAAGTTTGAAGAGTTACATAAAAAAAGCTACACGTACGATCAAAATTTTTGCAAAAGCTTTCTCAAGTATGAAATAAGACACTTAAACATTATAGCTTCCGTTATCGGTATTTAGCTCTCACCTATTCATTAAAGACATCAAGCTAAACTTGAATACACAATCAAACTCAATTTGTGCAAAACTGTTTAAATAAGTGACTGTTTTCACTAGTTATGTTCTACGTTTGCCTTTAAAAGAACTGATTCATATTCCTATTCTTCGCATTCCTAAGAATAATTCGAAAAAATTCCGAGTTCACCCGACAGGAATCGAACACCTTCCGAATACCGGCCGAATGCTCTACCACTGAGCTATAGCTACAGATCATCAGCTACAGGAAGACTCAAAAAATATTGTTTCAAGTTGTCCAATAGCTCTAGAAAGAGATCGCATAGGTGGCTTTAATGAGACGGATAATAGCTTAAAAGTGTAAAAATTGTTGACAACTTAAGATAATAGCTCAAAATATTTGTATATTATGTCCATAATGTTTCCTGTCCTAATTTGAAATAATAAGGACAATATGAGAACGAACTTAAATCTGCTGTAGACTATCTTCCTATGAACATCTCTTTGAGAAGGGAAGCTTCATCTTCGAATTCAGTTATACCTAAGACGAGTGTACTTCTCCACTGCATATCAGGACGTCACGACTCAGGACATCTTGAGCGATGAGTTTAAAGAACTACTCTTGGAAGAGGACATTCTCTGGCAGAAATGATACGTTTCATCACCAATTGTCCACAGCAACAATGTATGCAGCAATATGTGGCTTCATAGTTCTTTACGCTGTGCTCTTTCTTGTTGCTGTAATTGGAAATGCTACCATCATCATTCTAATCAGACGTTTTAAATCCTTACGAACCATTTCCAACATATTCCTGGCCAATCTTGCAGTGGTAGACATCCTCAATATCCTTATAAACGTACCTGTCTTCACACTGAGTGCCAAGCATGAAATTATGCGAGGGAGGATTCTCTCTGCATCGATTAGCACTTCCTGTGTATTTCTCAACAACTTGAAGTTATTGGGTATGTTAGCCATGAGTGGTGAGCGCTTCCTCGCTGTGTCCTTAGGCCTCAAATACAACGTCTTGAAGAAAAACAAGATGATTGCTGCCGTTATAGCTGTAGTATGGGTGCTTGGAATTGCAATAACTGTGCCATGGTCGCGCGCAATTTTCAAGATCCATCTTGGAGATATCCCAACTTTCCAGTACAGAATACAGTATTTTGATAAAGTCGGGAAGACTGCAGCGCTCTCTGTATTTCTCATCCTTGGTATCGCCTTTGTGATCATATCAGTATTGACGTGTGTCAGCTTCAAAAAACAAATGAAGGTGCGATACTTGTTAAATATGTCTTTCTTTCTGTCTGTCTGTCTTTCATTCATTCATTCTTTCTTTCTTTCTTCCTTTCTTTCTTTCTTTCTTTCTTTCTTTCTTTCTTTCTTTCTTTCTTCTTTCTTTCTCGGAGTAGGAAAAGACAGAATAACCGATCATGCGTCTAATAATCCTTGAAATACTCATAAATTTAAACCCTTATATATGTATTCAACTACTTTGTATGTAGAGCTTTGAAAGACGAAGCAAAACTAGCCAAAACCTTCAAGGAATTCGTTTAAGAGAGGCACGTACGAGATTGGAAGCCAGGGCAGCGTTTACCATCGGTCTGACAATTGCAGCATATGTCATTTGCTATCTACCATTCATTCTATTCTCCGTATTGGCAGGGGGCCCGCGGGAAATGGCAAACTACAAATGGATTGGATTGCTTGTCCATTACTTCCTGCTTGTTTCCAGTGCTTGCAATCCATTCATCTATGTGTGTAGATCTACAAGATTTCGCCACGCTATTGGTCAATTCATAAGAAAGCCTTGTGGGAAAGATGATCTAAGAGTTCGTGCTGTACAAGGCAGAAATCCTGAAGATCCAAGAAATGGTCGCTTCAATCAAGTTCGATCAGCTGACGACACGTCATTACCTGGTATTGAATTACAGCCAGTGATGTTAACTCGTTTTCAAAGAATTGAAAATTCTCCCCTGGGCTGATGGAAGGAATAAGACTTAGAGTTAGTCAATAGCCACTGTGAAGTGAACCATGTTTAATCATCCCTTATAGAAACCAACAACAAGTACACTGGCGTAGCCAGAATTGTTTCGGAGGTCTGCACAGACAGTAGAAAACCATGTCGATAATAAAGAGCACATTACGTAGGCTAGTATAGCTACAGTACAGTAACAAAAAGAAAATAAAGGATCTAATGTCATCGAAGTTCAATATCCTTACCATTGAAAGAGCACATCGAGTTGGCTCGAGAAATGTGTCCAGACCCAGGGCAATTGTAGCAAGGTTTCAGAATCAGAAATTAACTGAAGAAGCAGTCCTGAAGAAGAAGAAATGTCTCAAAGGCACAAACACATTTGTAAGGGAAAACGTCACAGGGAAAGTCCTTGGCAAAAACGAAAGGAGCTGCTCCCAAAGCTATAGATGTATGAAGGGTCATGAAGAGAGAAGAAACGGTAATATTGCCTTTCTGCGCTATGATGAACTGTGACTTGTCCAATTAAACAGAAATTAAGAGAATCTTGGGGACGACCTAACAACGTCACTTGATCCACCAACACAGTTTTTTTCTTCTTGGGAGCTCGTAGACAATCTGGACGGCTACTAAGAGGACGTGGAAACGGACGTTGAATACCACTGCCAGTGAACGCTGGTAAAGCTTTGGACTTCACAAAGGACAATCCATAATAAAGATAAGACATAATGTAAATAATTATCATGACTTGTGTACAGAACATTCTACCCTTTTGTCAACTAGAGGATGAGAGCTTTAATTTAGCTCTTTCCTTTATGAACTTAATGATGGTCGAAGTAATTTTGACCAAGATATAGACTAGCCATTTCTAATAGAAAGTGGAGTGCTGCGAGTATGCAAGGTATACAACAACAATTGAGAGTGGGTACATTTAACCCGTGAAACACTAAGTGAATGTACAAGTTGTGGTTATAAAAGAGTGTTGGTAAGTGAGTTGTAATGGATTTCTTTTGTATCTTTGACTGGTATATAAATAATTAGCGATATTGTTAAGGCAAAATTTTGCTTATCGTTCTTTTAATTTTAGTCAGTCTTTGAATCACATTACGACAAGCCCTTTGACGGACCTCCTAGCTCTTAATTTAAATGAAAATAAACCACAAACAATGTTTTTGGGGCTTTTACAAACATTGTCTGACAGTCATTACCCTGTGACGAACATTTTTATAACTGAAACTTTATTCACTGCAACTTTGAAAGTGTACTACTTCTACATTATTGTCCCATAACCGGATATGTCAAGAAATTCAGTAAATATCATACCGGGTATCATACTAAGTTTGAAGAGTTACATGAAAAAAGCTACACAATCAAAATTTTTGCAAAAGCTTTCTCAAGTATGAAATAAGACACTTAAATATTATAGCTTCCGTTATCGGTATTTAGCTCTCACCTATTCATTAAAGACATCAAGCCAAACTTGAATACACAATCAAACTCAATTTGTGCAAAACTGTTTAAATAAGTGACTGTTTTCACTAGTTATGTTCTACGTTTGCCTTTAAAAGAACTGATTCATATTCCTATTCTTCGCATTCCTAAGAATAATTCGAAAAAATTCCGAGTTCACCCGACAGGAATCGAACACCTTCCGAATACCGGCCGGATGCTCTACCACTGAGCTATAGCTACAGATCATCAGCTACAGGAAGACTCAAAAAATATTGTTTCAAGTTGTCCAATAGCTCTAGAAAGAGATCGCATAGGTGGCTTTAATGAGACGGATAATAGCTTAAAAGTGTAAAAATTGTTGACAACTTAAGATAATAGCTCAAAAATATTTGTATATTATGCCCGTAATGTGTCCTGTCCTAATTTGAAATAATAAGGACAATATGAGAACGAACTTAAATCTGCTGTAGACTATCTTCCTATGAACATCTCTTTGAGAAGGGCAGCTTCATCTTCGAATTCAGTTATACCTAAGACGAGTGTACTTCTCCACTGCACATCAGGACGTCACGACTCAGGACATCTTGAGCGATGAGTTTAAAGAACTACTCTTGGAAGGGGACATTCTCTGGCAGAAATGATACGTTTCATCACCATTTGTCCACAGCAACAATGTATGCAGCAATATGTGGCTTCATAGTTCTTTACGCTGTGCTCTTTCTTGTTGCTGTAATTGGAAATGCTACCATCATCATTCTAATCAGACGTTTTAAATCCTTACGAACCATTTCCAACATATTCCTGGCCAATCTTGCAGTGGTAGACATCCTCAATATCCTTATAAACGTACCTTTCTTTATGCTGAGTGCCAAGCATGAAATTATGCGAGGGAGGATTCTCTCTGCATCGATTAGCACTTCCTGTGTATTTCTCAACAACTTGAAGTTATTGGGTATGTTAGCCATGAGTGGTGAGCGCTTCCTCGCTGTGTCCTTAGGCCTCAAATACAACGCGTTGAAGAAAAACAAGATGATTGCTGCCGTTATAGCTGTAGTATGGGTGCTTGGAATTGCAATAACTGTGCCATGGTCGCGCGCAATTTTCAAGATCAATCTTGGAGATATCCCAACTTTCCAGTACAGAATACAGTATTTTGATAAAGTCGGGAAGACTGCAGCGCTCTCTGTATTTCTCATCCTTGGTATCGCTTTTGTGATCATATCAATATTGACGTGTGTCAGCTTCAAAAAACAAATGAAGGTGCGATACTTGTTAAATATGTCTTTTTTTTTCTTTCTTTTTTTCTTTCTTTCTTTCTGTCTGTCTTTCGTTCATTCATTCATTCTTTCTTTCTTCCTTTCTTTCTTTCTTTCTTTCTTTCTTTCTTTCTTCTTTCTTTCTCGGAGTAGGAAAAGACAGAATAACCGATCATGCGTCTAATTATCCTTGAAATATTCATAAATTTAAACCCTTATTTATGTATTCAACTACTTTGTATGTAGAGCTTTGAAATACGAAGCAAAACTAGCCAAAACCTTCAAGGAATTCGTTTAAGAGAGGCACGTACGAGAATGGAAGCCAGGGCAGCGTTTACCATCGGTCTGACAATTGCAGCATATGTCATTTGCTATCTACCATTCATTCTATTCTCCGTATTGGCAGGGGGCCCGCGGGAAATGGCAAACTACAAATGGATTGGATTGCTTGTCCATTACTTCCTGCTTGTTTCCAGTGCTTGCAATCCATTCATCTATATGTGTAGATCTACAAGATTTCGCCACGCTATTGGTCAATTCATCAAAAAACCTTGTGGGAAAGATGATCTAAGAGTTCGTGCTGTACAAGGCAGAAATCCTGAAGATCCAAGAAATGGTCGCTTCAATCAAGTTCGATCAGCTGACGACACGTCATTACCTGGTATTGAATTACAGCCAGTGATGTTAACTCGTTTTCAAAGAATTGAAAATTCTCCCCTGGGCTGATGGAAGGAATAAGACTTAGAGTTAGTCAATGCCACCGTGAAGTGAACCATGTTTAATTATCCCTTATAGAAACCAACAACAAGTACACTGGCGTAGCCAGAATTGTTTCGGAGGTCTGTACAGACAGTAGAAAACCATGTCGATAATAAAGAGCACATTACGTAGGCTAGTATAGCTACAGTACAGTAACAAAAAGAAAATAAAGGATCTAATGTCATCGAAGTTCAATATCCTTAGCTTACCATTGAAAGAGCACATCGAGTTGGCTCGAGAAATGTGTCCAGACCCAGGGCAATTGTAGCAAGGTTTCAGAATCAGAAATTAAAAGAAGCAATCCTGAAGAAGAAGAAATGTCTCAAAGGCACAAACACATTTGTAAGGGAAAACGTCACAGGGAAAATCCTTGGCAAAAACGAAAGGAGCTGCTCCCAAAGCTATAGATGTATGAAGAGAGAAGAAACGGTAATATTGCCTTTCTGCGCTATGATGAACTGGTGACTTGTCCAAACAGAAATTAAGAGAATCTTGGGGACGACCTAACAACGTCACTTTATCCACCATCACAGTTTTCTGCTTGGGAGCTCGTGGACAATCTGGATGACTACTGAGAGGACGTGGAATACAACTGCCCAGTCAACACTGGTAAAGCTTTGGACTTCACAAAGGACAATCCATAAGATAAGACATAATGTAAATAATTATCATGACTTGTGTACAGAACATTCTACCCTTTTGTCAACTAGAGGATGAGAGCTTTAATTTAGCTCTTTCCTTTATGAACTTAAGTGATGGTCGAATTAATTTTGACCAAGGTATAGATTAGCTGCATTGTCATTTAACCCTCTCTACTTGAATAAGAACTGCCGGTCTTACGTTAAATGACGATATCGATCCGGATATGAATGCATTTGAGTAGCTAAATAAGACGCCTTGCCTGCAATTATTATGTTTGGCAATTAAAGAAATCACCAGTTCAAACAAACCTAGATTCTCTGTTGTATATTTCAGTGGATAAAAGTAGTATTTATCAAAACTTATCCCACCATGTCACACGTGTGTACATTGGAAACTAGTAAACAAACAAACGAACGAACGGACAAACATTAAACGAACGAGCAGATGAACAAACGAAAACAAACGAACAAACAAACGAACCAAAGAAAACAAACGAATTCGAACGAGCAATCGAGCGAGCGAGTGAGTGATCGAACCAACGAACAACCGATCGAACGAACAGACAAAAGGACAAACGGACGAATGAACAAACAAACAAACAAGATTAAAACAAAAGAAAAAACAACAAAAAACAAAACAAATCAACAATTAAAACAAATGCAAATCAGAAAAAAGAAAAGAAACCACACAACTGCTATATTTGTAATTAAGCTCGTTCCCGGTTTCCATTGTAAGCAAAGTGTTAGAGCACCTTTAGTAGAATTAATTTGTCAATATTTTATGATACTGGAAATATAATCAATGCCATATACCAGCTACCATGCCTACGCTCAGTTCTGAAGAGCATATATACTTTTATGTATCGAGCGAGCGAGCCAGTATCTTGAAGCATCCCTTGCTAAATCAGTCTAACGCTATATCAGCTGGCTTAATGTTAATCAGTGATCATTCACAAGATTACATTTAAGCAATAGAAATTTTTTTCTTAGTTTGCACAGCCTGATATAAACATGAGAGGTTGGGGGAATTTGAGACAGCTATGCAACCCCAAGAGGAAGTTGAGGGTTTGCATGACTGTCAAGAATTCTCCCAACTCTGAAAGTGTTTATATCTGGCTATGCAAAGACAGGAAAAAGTTTTCTATTGCTTTTATAAAATGACTTTATTCCTCTAAAAATACTACAAAACGAATGATTGTTTACATCCATTTAATGGTCAAAACATATGTTCTCAATACATTAACTTAACAATGGTATTTTAAAACTAGCCAATCAAAACACGCGGTAGAAATCCAACTATTTGGCGATTTTCGAGCTAATGAAATTTGGGAGACAACTCTTAGAAAACTTTCGCTAAAATGAAAGAAAAATGGTACTTTCTAAAGACAAAATAAGTACTCTTCGTTTTCGTGAAAAGTTCTGAGGTATCGAAGAGAATGTTCTTCATTGAAAATTCTCGCCAACCGTTCAATTAAGAAAACCAACGACCAACGACTAAAGACGGCAACAAAAGCAACCACATTGTCGAGCCGACGAAGGGTCATTTTGTGCTTGGAAATTTGCCGTTTATGAAGCTGTGTGATGCCTGGTTATCTGGATAAGACTGAATTTTGTTTGAATTATATGGTTAGTGCCCGAATTTCATATTTTAGGCGTTGAACAAGAGATATATTTTTGCTAGTCTCGAGGTTCAGTGTTGTCCATTGTGGATGAAAAACAATCTTTTGCGATGAATGAGCTTGACTCTTCAGGCTCAAAGAAAACAATTCAGAACCGTAAACAATTGAAAATTATTTGTTTTGAAAACGTTTTCATGCCTCCTATAGGCTCTGTTAGAATCCTGTGACGTTTGTTTGCCAATCATTGAACTTTTTTAGCCTTTAATGGAAACTTCCATGGTTTTGTTGTTGGTGTTGGTGGTGGTCTTTTCTATTTTAGTTCTAAACTATTTCATTCATATATGTATATATATATATTTAATAGTATCAGTAGCCGACACGAAAGCTCTGCTACTTCGGCTACTGTGCACAAACTTTATATGTTCTATAAATTTCTATTTCTTAATTATTCTGGTATATGTATATTATTAACAATTATATAAATCTGTAATATAGTGCAAAATCAATAAAAAAATCTAAAAAAGTCATTCAAACACGGACATAAAAGATTAGAAATTGATTCAGTTTTAGTGAGCTGTCGTCCCTTTCCCTAAAGAAAGGGAAAAGAAATAAAAAATGACACTAGTTTGCTTTGGTTTCTCAATTTGTTTTCTTATAAAATACATGAAAGTTGTATTTTTAGTTTTTACAATTAATGGTCAACTTCAATTTTCAATCCAAATTTTGCCGCGAAGCACAAAGATAGTGACGTCAAAACCGTGTTTACATACTCTCATGGAAACACAGCTCTCAGCCAATCAAAGCGTGCGTAGTATCCTGGTTATTTTTAATTAGCCTTCATATTAGTTTGCAAAACGTGAGGAATCTTTGCGAAATCAATTTCTTACTGGGGCAGTATTTCAAATGTAAATGGAAATTAAAGAGTTGATGAGAAGTGTCTTGAACTGATTCTGAGTCAAGAAATGGAGCAATATTCAAAATGGAAAGAGGGTATTGAAGGGGCACCCTGCAAACGCTCTATACACGAGTATAGTAAAACAAATGGCCTTTTATATATTTTTGAGGTGACACTTTATATGGCGAATTATACGAACTTTATGGCTTATACCTGAAAGAATGCTGAATGATGAAAATTAATCGCAAAAATATCGAGAGTCCAGGAGAGATTCAGGCCGCGTTATTTCTATTCCGTTTTTTTAGTTCACTTCGTTTTTCAAATTTTCTATAAGACACGCGGAACATTCAACATTAGTTACAAATAAGATACAACAAAAAAGGGGCGTGAACCAATGTATCGGGAAAACTTTTGTCTTCATAGATCTTCATTACCTTAGGAACATTGCGAAAAATGTTCCTAAGGAGGCAGCATGGCCGAGTGGTCAGAGCGTTGGTCTCGCAATCTGGCGGTCCCAGGTTCGATTCCCGCTCTGGCCACTAGCTGAGACTGAATTTGTTCCGATTTCGATTAGTTCAAATTCAGTTCTCGGCCATGCTTGTAATATAGCCAACTGGTTTGCCTCTTTGCCAGTTGGGATTCTTAATCCATTTATGTTTGATTTATATGATTTAGTTAGGATTTGTAAATTGAGCTGAAAAGCCCTGTTGAGGGAGTCTCAATCGTATATGTAATTGTAATTGTAATTGAGGTTTCGTGCATGCAGACGTGAGACACGAGGTTCTAAAAATAGCATCAAACGGGGCATATGATGAGTCACGGGGATTCCTTCCCTTTCCTCATTTTCTCTTCGAAAGTAAAATGTTTGGAGGAAAGCATCCTAAAGATTGAAGAAGCTATCGAGTCCATGTATCAATACAGCTATCAGTATAACCTCAAGATTCTCGGTGTTCCTCAATCAAAAAGATTTGAGTCAGCCCAAGAAACAGTGGATATCTGTCTAAAGCTGTTTGAACAAGTAGGGGCGAAGGTAACAGAGAACGACATAGATATCGCGCATCGATTGCCCAATCGGGCAAATTCAAATTACCCGCCAGTCATCATTTGTAAATTCACTCGACGTCTTGCAAAGGAATCCGTTATGCAGCACCGACGAAAAATTCCAAACATCGATTTTGACCAAGTGGGAATTTCAAAACCAAGTGACAACATCAAATTTTTCGATCATCTTACTCCCAAAACACAATTGCTCTTCAACAAAGCTAAAGAATTCCAGAAGAAGTACGAATATAAGTATTGTTGGACAAAAAACTCTTCCGTACTTCTTAAAAAAACCGAAGGTTCTAGTATCATTCGTGTGACAGGGCTTGGTGTTCTTGAGAGCTTAGCAGAAAGGATTGATCGTTATCCTGACGACGATGGTATGCCCTCACAAACTGCAGGATCTGAGATGCCTAACGACGATGATATGCCCTCACAAACTGCAGGATCTGAGATGCCTGGTCAGTACGAGTTTCCTACAAATGGTGCAAAGAATCCCCCATATCGTAGACTATGGCCACCCCCTGATAACGACAAACCAAGAACAAGATCCTCTACTAAAGCAGATGATGCTTAATGATAAGTAACTGTGTGATTTTTTTTTTTCTATATAAACATTCAAAGATCTTCTTAAACAATTACCGTACCATGGGACAAACATTATAACTACTCATGGCCAATTTAATAATTTATTAGTAAATAAGGCACTTCCAAGTAAGAAATATCTAGATAAGCTACATAGTCTTCATGACTACGATCTTTTTACTTTGAACACCAGACAGAGTAATGATCTGAGTCCTCAAAATAGTATTTTTTCCAATTATTATTCTCCTCATAGTTTCAATAAGTTGAAAGAAAACAATCCAGCCCTTAAGGCTGATGATTCATTTTCTATACTACATAATAACTTGAGAAGTCTAAGTCTGAATCTTGAAAAATTTGAAACACATCTTCTGCACGAATTAGATTTAGACTTTGATATAATTGGAATTACAGAAACTAAAATAACAAACTTTAATTTACCTCCGAGTGCAAATTTGAATATTCCAGCTTACTCTTTTGAATATGTGCCGACACCCTTAGTCTCTGGAGGCGTTGGTGCGTATATTAATAAAAAGTTGAAATATTCAATTTTAGAAAAGGTTTCAAATGAGTCTTTTCAAGCACTGTGGCTTGAAATTCATTTCAGTAACAAAAAGAACATAATTTGTGGTATTATTTATCGTCAACACAGAAATCCAAATGAATTTATTTCGTATTTTGATAGGGCACTTGAGACCTATAGCATTAGTGGAAAGAAATTGTACATTATCGGTGATTTCAACATAGACCTACTTAAATTTGAAACATGCAGCTTCAGTCAGGATTTTCTTCTTTCTTTACAGAGCTTTATGTATTTCCTACATTCGATAAGCCCACTCGTGTTTACAACAATTCAGCTACAATTATTGACAATATATTTACAAATAACCCTGAACACGGAATTTGCAGTGGCAACATCGTATCGGATATAAGTGATCATTTTTCACAATTTTGTATAACACCCTCGGGAAAAGGAAAAATCTCTGTAGATAAGAAAAAACTAGGTACTATACAAATTTCACAGAGAATACTTTTGTTCATGAACTCTCGAAGGTAGATTTGAATTCTCCATTTACTGAATCGTGCGACGTAGATAAAATATTCTCGACGTGGTATCGTAAATTAAATAATACTGTAGATAAAGTTGCACCGCTCAAAACAGTATCTAATCGAAAGGCTAAAAACCTATCCAAACCCTGGATCACGCTAGGAATTCGTAAGTCAATAAAAACTAAAAATCGTCTACTCTTCTCAGGACAAAAAGATAGATATTGTTATTATAGAAACAGGATTACTACACTAACAAGAATCAGCAAAAAGTCTTACTTTGAATCTTATTTTGAAGATAACAAGAAAAACAATCAGAAAACTTGGGCAGCTATTAACCAACTGCTGCATAGTAAGAAAAACAGATCAAAGTATATATCGTCCTTAAAAGACCCCACACAAAGTGATCGATTAATTAGTGATCCTTCTTTATTGCCAGATATCATAAATAATTATTTCTCAAATGTTGGCCAAAACCTTGCTAGAAAAATTCCACAGCCTAAAGCTAACTTTACGGACTACCTCAGTGAGATAGATCAACCAAACTCATTCTTTTTTGTACCTGTTACAAAAGAAGAGATAGAAAAGGAAATCGTGACTCTGTCGAATAACAAGTCATATGGGATCTATTCATGCCCTGTAAGACTTCTAAAGGCTTCCAGGCATCAAATAAGTGAACATCTAGCTAAACTTATGAATTTATCTGTACATACAGGGAAATATCCAGCAAAGCTCAAAATTTCTAAAATTATTCCAGTTTATAAGTCTGACGATGAATCTGACACAAGTAATTATCGACCTATTTCATTGCTGTCAATCTTCAATAGAATATTTGAAAAAACTATGTACAATAGATTAATGAATTTCATCGAAAAAAACTTAATTCTTTGTGATGCCCAATACGGTTTTAGGAAAGGTCATTCTACCCATCATGCAATTCTGGACATCATAAGTACAATACAGTCTAACTTGGATAACAAACTGTTTACTTGTGCTGTTTTTATTGATCTATCTAAGGCTTTCGATACTGTTAACCACAGTATACTTCTACATAAACTTCATACTTATGGCATAAGGGGGTACCCTCACAAATGGTTTGAGTCTTATCTGTCTGGTAGGACCCAGACAACCAGTATCAATGCTCATCCATCTAGCAAGAAACCGATTCCATGCGGTGTTCCTCAAGGCTCTGTGTTAGGGCCGCTCTTATTTTTGTTGTATATCAACGATATTTGTTCTAGTTCAAAATTAATGAAATTTCACCTATTTGCAGACGACTGTAACATTTTGTATGCCGACAAATGTCCTAAAAAACTTGAGTCCACGGTTAACAGTGAATTGGCGAAGTTACAAACTTGGCTGGCAGCAAATAAGTTGACTCTTAATGGGAAAAAATCTAACTTTGTAATATTCCATCCCTCGCGCCTTAAACATAAACCTGAAGTATGTCTGAAAATTCATGATAATAGTACTAATAAGTCTATCAATCTGGAATGTAAGGAATACGTGAAATATCTTGGTCTGTTAATTGATCAAAATCTCTCTTGGAAGACTCATATTGATTATATAAGTAACAAAATAAGTAAAAGTGTTGGCCTATTATCCAAACTCCGTCATTTCTTGCCATCCCCGACCTTATTAACAATTTACAAATCGCTTATTCAACCTCATTTAACATATGGAATAAATGCCTGGGGTCAGGCCAACAAGACAACATTAAACAAATTATTACTTTTACAAAAACGTGCTCTAAGATTTATATTTTCTAAAAAACCATTAGAAAGTGCTGTTCCACTTTTCATTAATGCAAATGTCTTACCTGTTACTCTGTTATATGTTGAATCACTGGCACTTCTTATGTACGATGTGTCCAACAAAACTGCGCCTTCTAATATTAACAGCCTTTTCGTATCTACTAACGAGGTCCATTCTCACAATACAAGATTTTCGGCATCCAATAATTTTTATTGTAAATTTTCTCGACTACAAACTCAACATCAGTCTTTTTCTAGAATGGGTGTAAGATTATGGAATCAGATACCAGCTCACCTAAAAAATGTCTCAAAAAAGCAATTTAAAGCTGAAATTAGACTGTGCTTACTTAATAACTTACATTCTGAAAGCTACACAGTAATTCTAAATTCTCTATTCAAAGATCGATAAAACTATCTATTTCTAGATTATTTTCCTAGATATGCATTTCAGTATATTTATAAATTAGTGTATTCTTTTGGCGTGAACCTAATTCTAGTATATAAAATTACATACTTCGATAATCTGATGAACCTGATTCTTGCCATCTATTTAATATCCATTTAATACTAGTGTATGAAATTTTAATGAACTATCTTACATTCTCAACCTGCCTCGATTAGCGCTATGCTATTAGCAGGTAAATGTGTAATTATCTAAATAATATTTAATTTCTGAATAAAAATGTCAAAATGTCAAAATGTCAAATGTCAAAATGTCAAATGTCTTGTCCTTATTATCAAGTAGATAAAATGATGGCGTTTTCCAATTAATATATCTGCAGGATAAGGATTTATCCAACGGATAGCGTTATCCATGCACCCTTTAATTGTGCAACCTGGGCCAGGCATTTGCGCACGTGACACATCGATGGTCACAAAAATTATCATAAAATGTTCAGTTTATCAAAATATATTATATGGCAAAAAATCGTTGATTTGTCTACTCAGTAACCTTGGTTAAGGCAATTTATCTGTTAAGCAAAAGTCCTGGCCTTAACATACTTGAGCAGATATTTTTGTTATATGACCTTGCTTACGTGGGATATCCCTAATAGGATTACGTTTTGCCGTTGGAAATGGTTTGGGGTAGTCAAATGCCCAGGGCGTCCTTTTCTCCTTTTCCTTTCCTTCCCCCTCCCCCTCCCCCTCAAAAATTACGATATTCCGGTAACTGATGGTTAAATATTCAACGATCGCTAAATTTTAAAATTCCCTTATCGGTTCCAATTTACACAGTAACGTGTTGGTAATGACTTCCACTGCTTAATGCACCTTCTATATAAATTTAGCGCCCACAATATAACTCAAAAGTGCGGAGTTCTGGTCCTTCTTACCACTTTATACTGACTTTGACGGGTGATATTTTCCCATCTTGGGTGCCTTCGATTTAAATCATTATCCACAGCACACTAGCGGTAGGTAGACTGCTTATATCTCACTATTTCGTTAGTTGAACATAATTGTTAAGAACGAGATCGCCAACCAAATGTTTCATGCCAACAAAAAATTTCTTGCATTCGATCTGAAATGGTTCCACACCATAAACACAGACATGCGCAGACAAATTGTATACATGCTTGAGTACGCTATTTTTTGTGAGATATTTATTCATAATTTGTGACAATATGGCAAAAGTGGGTAATGAGAACACACACTACAATAGACGGAGATGCCAAAGTCACACTTTTCAAAAATTCATATTCTCGGGAGTCACAGGATTTAATTGCTATGGTAATTCTTTTGCTGTTTGGTTCGTCGGGATTCTACTGTATTTTCAAAAAGACTGTCTACACTATACAACAACAACAACAAATACACTTATTGAATTCACTGAAGTTCTAAGAAAAGTGTATTGCAGCAGATATTAACAGAAACAAGGGTTGCTATAAAGTATACACTGAACCCTTTCAATACAAACATCTCTGTAAGGCAGAATCTCTCTAAAGAAGACTCGTTTGCTTGGTCCTGGTCTTTTAAATCGTCCCAAGCATGAAGACGTTTTGACCCCCCACCCCACCCCACCCACCCCCACCCCTCTATACCAGAATCCTTTTCAAGTAGCTTTTGTTCACTTATGAAAACTATTGAGTTTGTATTCTCAAAGGAATTTAAAATTTGAATAAGAAATGTTCTTGAAAAGGATTCTGGTATAGGACAGGGGTCAAAATGTCCTCATTGCCGAGTTTCATATCGTGAGAGCCTGGGTATGAGTCCCTGAATATTGAGCCAATGATCAACACAAGACCCACATATTTGGAAAGAGCATATCAAACTTAACAATATTCTTAAGTTTGGTGTTCATATGAATCAGTTCAATATTGAGCGAGATACAGCCACTCAAAAACCAAAAAAAAAAAAAGAAAGAAATTATTTCTTTGTATGTTCACTGAACCTGAGCACAATGGATAACGAAAAAGGCTTTTTGCGAGTCAGTCATAGAACTTTCATCCTAACAAGCCGACATATTCAAGATTTTGTTGTTGTCGTTTGTTGTTTTCCTTTCTTTCCTTTTTGGGGAAAGAGAAATAAAAATAACCATCTCAAACGAAATGAATGTGTGACGCGAAACCATGACGTGCATTTTTAGATTAAAATTGAAACGATACATTAAATATGGGACAGTCACTGTCAGGGGGAAAGAGTTGAGTGAATAACAAATGGGTGGCGAGGTTGGCGTAGCGATTCACCGCTCGCGTTTCACCGCTGTGGTCCGAGTTCGATTCCCGGCTTGGGTCCTGATACGGGAATTGAGTTTGTTTGATGTGTTATTCTCTACCATGCCACGAGGGTTTTTCTCCAGGTTCTCCAGTTTTTCTTCCCTCAGCAAAAATCAACATGTGAGTTGAGTGATGTATGTAGAATCTAATATCGAATGTAGTGGCAGTGAGTGTGGAGTGATTGACACTGAAAAGCCCCTTCAGGGAGTGTCAATTAAAATATTTAAAAAATGCTCTCCCTTTTATAGACCCCCCCCCCCCCCCCCACATGCACACACACACACACACACACACCACTACCGCCACCACCACACAGCACTTTTGGATTACCCTTTTCTTTCCCTGCATGAAAAATGTGACCCCTATTTGCACCAGTTCAGCTGTAGATAACATTCTGCTCCCAGGGGTAAAAGTAAAATGGACAGGGCCTTATTTGAACATCAACTAGCCTGTCATAGTGAAGGATGATGCCATGTATAAATCATCATTGTTGACAGACACACCGTTTGCTTACGTTTTGGCATCATGCGTCTACTTGTCGAATAGAAATTGCTCTGAAGAGCAAAAAGGAAAACATCTCATTGTAACAGGTCCATCAAAATTTCAAGACATGGAGTTGTGTAAAAACAGGTAACATGGTGGCTAGACTCATGTTGAACCGGCCTCAGCTCAGTGGCAAATTAATGTAGAAAAACAACTCTTGCAGCTATTGCTTTCATGAAAAAGACTCAGCAATTTGGATTCTTAGACACTTTAATATGAAAAACAACTGAATGGTAACATGAACTATCAATTACAATGTCATACAGAAAATAAAATTCAAAAAATTTGTACTAGTTTCATCTTCCAAAACAACTGATACAAATCAATAGTATACTAATCAAGGAAATAATAGAATACTTATCTAAAAACAAATCTCATGTTTCTAAAAGGTTTTTAGAAAGTCATTCTTAAAAGGCTTGTCTATATCCACTTTGATTTGGGTAACTTCTCAGTCATGATTGACTTCAACTATTATGGTCTTCAATAACAATCAAGCTTTTTGTTTGATAAATATCAATGGGTATTAAAATATTGATTTATTACCACTGTCTCCCATCTACACTAGCTAGGCTAACACTCTTACATTCAACCCAAAGGATGGATTTTCTGTAAGATAAGTGTAGGAATTTGACCTTTAGCAGTACTCTTGTGCATTGGGGTTTTATAAGTAATTGTTACATCATCAACAGTAACAACATCTTTAGGAAATCTTCCAATAAAAGGTGATGGAGGTCCATAAAATTCAGCTTCCACTGTATACACCACACCTGGGTCAAGCTTGACAGGCTTGTCAATGTAAATATCATAAAATTCATAGTAGATGCCCTCTTCAACTGTACTTTCAAGACATTCATAGGAGGAGTTAGTTTCTGAAAGTGTTTCATCATTTTTGGAAAGAGTCAAATCAACATTGTACTTTATTTCATCCATGCCAAACATTCTAACACCAAGAAAATATACAGCTTTACTTGTCGTAAAATCAATAGCTGCACTTGGAATTCCTCCAATTAAATCAATGTCACCAAACCGTACACTTGGAATCAAACGACATCCTACACGTCTTTTACTTGTACAAGGCATATCTGTCACTGGAGAAATGTTATTGATGCTCTTTTCTAGTTCTGTTATTTCAGTTCCCTTCAATATTTCACAAGGAAGTACAGCTTCAGCAAAGTCATTTTGTTCCATCAGGGGAAATCTAATCAGTTTGATTACCTCTTCCCCAAGAATAGCTCGTTTAGTTTCACCATTGCTTTCTAAGCCCTGCTCTTTTATTCTCTTTTCTGCCCATTCATTGACTGCACCAAAAAGAAATGTCTCATATTTAATGTCAAGAGTATCTCTGACAAGAATTTGACACAGTAAATCTCTTGGTATGTTCACAAATGAGTCAGACAATAGGGTTTCTTGAGATTCATTGTCAACAACTTTCCATAAGTGTTTTAGGAGATCTTCATCAGCCAATTTGTCAACTTTAGACAAGACACTTAACACATTATATGGACCAATACATTTTTTGCATTTTTCTTTGAGAGATGGTATAATATACTTATCAGCAAGGTACAGAACTTCCTCAAGAATTTCTTCAGTCAAGTTCACTTCATCTGAATGCACATAGCGAAGCATCTCTTCTAGTCCTTCTTTCGTGCAGTCTGGTAGTTCAATAGTTGATTTAGACTCTGCCAGTGGACCGTAAAACATGGCTTCAAACACAGGACTACTGATAGCCAGCATGTACTTGTTGGCTGGAACAGTGACTTGGACTCCATTCGAGTCTACCACAGAGAACTCCACATCACAGAATAAAGACTTCTCAAATGCGTGCTTGGTACGTTCCTTGATAGAAGACAGTTTAGTCTGCCAGTTTAAAGATTCCATTTTACTTTTTCAGTGTATGTATATCAAATTGAACTACGATCTTTCAACCCACGATTTGTACTGTGCCAGGCCGTTCAGTGCGAAAAGTAACCTCAGTAACCTGGCCAAGCAACCTGGAACGTAACCTGGCCTATTTACACAGGAGGCCCAAATTTCCGGGCTCCGGCCTTCCTTGGCGCTCACATAATTTTTTTTTTGCAATAAAAAGTCCTTTGTCCGATCCATAAAAAGCCAGCAAACATCTTTATAAATGATATTGAGCTACTTATTTAAAGAATAAATGTTCTTAGGACTTTTGCGATAAGACTTAAGGTAATGGCTCGCGCGAGTTTTCAGTATCGACGAATTTTTCTATACTAAATCATCATAGATTATTTTTGAGATGGGAACATGAAATCAACAAAGAGAATGGGGGGTCACGGTGCTATGATAGCTCGAAAAGAGTGAAATCTCGCTATTTCGAACGAAAACAACAGATTTCAGAGTTTGACCTCTAGGCACCTGTAAGTGTTTGCAAGCTATAAAAGGCTTTCAGACATGTTAAGTGAACAATGTATCATGAAAAGTAATATGCCCTCACTTATTTGTAGGTAAAGCTAAGTATTCGCATTTGAAAGATGAAAATCAATTGTACTTACGCGCGAATCGGACCGGTTCATTTTGACGATTTTTCGCGATTTTCTCAAAAACCTATCAACGAATTTTTTTACATATTTGATATATTTTAGTTTTGATAAAAATACGCCGAAAAAGTAGGAAATTAGGGTAGGTCGCGGTGCTGGATTTTCAGTTATAAGGCTTTGAATACTGCTACGTGGCGTCCGCCATACATATTGAAATGTTTAAGAACACAGGTAGCCCGATCAAATTCGATATCAGCGCGCGCTTGCAAAACATTCCTCTGTTTTGCACCGTCCACGTCTTCCGCGCATGGTTCAAAAAGCACAGAACTACGACTTAGCTTTGCCGGCATTTTCATTCGAATTACGACTAAAAGTGCTTAAAATTTGATGATAATTTTAATAATCTCTCTCAGTAACGAGCACGGTGACCCCAATTTTTAATTTCAAAACTTGTTTTCTTGTAATGATTCACACAACATATTTGGTAGGAACATTGAAAAAATGACGTTTTTCGTGCGTATTTGAGCACTAAAATGTCCAAAATCGAACATTTCCGCGCGAAAGTTGTTATAATTTGTAGAAATTATGCTAAAACGCACTTTATCGTGGTTAAAATGGGTTTTCTTACAAGACAATTCACTGTTTTATATTCTTTACTAAAAGGCTGATAACTCTGGGTCTGTGGAATTATTTCTGAGACCTGATGACTGACGGCATAGAATTAGCTGGAATACATCGAACGTTCGTGCGAAATCGCTAAAATACCCTTGTCTATGATGTGCAATATTTTCAAAACAAGCAAGGTGACCCACTCGGGTTTTTTTTTTCTTAGCTACGAGACAAATAACTCAAAATCTACAAAATATCCAATTTATAGCGATATCAGTTCATTGGTAGGATCAATTATAGAGGAATCACCTTAAGATTTGTGCGAAAACACTGTACTTGAGAATTGTGCGAAAAGACCTAAGATTTGTTCGAAAAGACTTGTGCGAAAAGGCTCTTGTGCGAAAAGACCGTAATTCGTATCTGGCGGATATGTGTAGGAATGGTGAATATAAATCAGTTAATGGTTTCCTAACTATTCTCTCGATTAACTTTTCCACATGTATAAATTCTCATTAGACTTATTCCGGTATACCCTTTCCCAAAGTGATCGAGAAGGCAAATTGAATGGTCCTGCATGCCCCAGACCTGGAAGCTGAAAATCCATACCCTATTTCTGCGGCACATACACGTACAGCATATACTGAGGGTGATGAATATGGGATGGATGTGTGTACGAGCTTTGCCGGCTCTTGAGTTTAGTAATGACGCATGGAGTTTAGTAATTGTGAACACGCACACACACAAAACACAACTTAAAATATATGAAACAGGCAGTCAATCGTCAAAAATATATGATTAGTATTTATTGAATGTGTAATGTCAATGTTTTTGCATCATAATGTCAATTAAGTGGAACTGTTCACTAAGTGCATTTTACCTAGCCTCCTATGCAGCCGCTCCTTTGTGTCACGCGACGCGTATCCGCGTCGCGTGACACAAAGGAGCGGCTGCATAGGAGGCTACATTTTACCTTGCAGTCCAAACACTCGAAGTTCCGAAAAAGCTCGTATTGGACTGAATAAATTATCTCTAAGTCATGGCAAGGCTTTAGAGCACAGTCGAGTCGACCTATCTCGACCGATCACATTAAGGTGGTGACGCCTTAAAGTCAGTTTCTTCAGACCGCACCGCACATTTTCATTTGGCGCAATGGACAACTTAATGCGCACCAATGGACTTGGTTTCTACACCAAATATGAGGATAAGATTGAACTTTTAAATAGTGTTAAAATTAAATCGATCAACGTTTTTAAAATAGCGAAAATCGAACATCGTCAAAAATGGTTTTCCTCTAATTAATATCTCGCAAAATTGATCAGTACTCGAAGTACTCATAACACTACGAGAATACTGTGGAAATATTGCTAAAATATACACTTACCTTACGTGAAAAAGCCGAATTTCAACTCTTCATCGATGTCAAGATATATTTTTTTCTTTCCATGTCTCTTGTGAGCCATTTTCTCCGCAATGCAACTTGTACATCAGAAGTTGTTTTTGAAAATCTCAAAAACGCAGGATTATTTTTGCTTGGCGTTTTAGTAGGGCATTACTTGTTACATACACAGCAATATTGCAGCAGCTCATTCAAATACAAGCACTAAAATTAAACGACCCGAAACTTAAAACTGATGTTGACCCAAATGCCAGCTCAAAACTTGCATTGAGACAACCATTTGACTCGCTAATTAGCAGTTGCACTCGCAAATTGTTCACAACATGTGCAAGTGCGTAGCATAAATTTGCATAGAGTTCCACGCTACATGCATCAGGAATCGGAAATATAGAATTTGCTTTAGAATAACTTTCACTTCTAATATTTGTATGTTTTTAGGTTGGGGAGACATGATTTTTTTAAAGTACAAGCATAATATTTGGGGAAATAATATCAACTAAATAGCAGTAAACATCACCAAATAAACCTGAAAAGAAAAGAATTTAATTTTATTTCCGGTTCCTGATGTATGTAGCGTGGAACTCTATGCAAATTTATGCTACGCACTTACACAAATGAGGTTTTCTGCTGTTAACGTTACTACGTTTAAAAGATTTCTATGAAAGGGTTTTTGAATAAAACGCGCTTGATAGAACTTAACGCACCAAAAAATAATTCAAGTTTTGACAGAGGAATTTGTAAAAATAGTGTCATTTGAATCAGTCGAATGGCATCGGCAAACCCGGCCGTGATTAAGTAAACTTTGAAATTAAAACACCAGCAAAATCTAGTTTAGGTTTTAAGAACAATAAAATTGGTGCGCATTATAGACGCAAAGCGAGGGAATAAAACATGCATTCACAAAAACTAGCTTGAATTTTGGCGAAGCCACGTGAGCCTCCAGGTTGGTATTTCCCCCTCTCCGGCCCCTCCCCAACTTTTCTTGGGATTTTTCGCCACGCTTCAAGAAGCCCTTATCGTCAGTGCAGAGAAAGACCAAAAAAAGAGAGAGTGTGTGGGGAGGGATGGGGACGTGGGGGTTTGCGGATCGATCGGCGGATTGAGCTTTCTTTTACGTGCGGATTCTCGGATAATGATATTTTTAGGAACGGATTTGCGGATTCATCCACAATGGTCAAAATCGCGGATTTGAAGAAATAATCCTATGAAAACTATAATTTATATGGCCATGCCACTTGTGGACATGTGTAACGTACCTTGTGCCTAAAGAAATCGCTTTCTTTAACAATATTCCATTGCGGAACAAACATTATATATGACTTATATCAAAGCATGGCATGCAAATGTATAAATAAGTATTTATTGTAACATTCTTTTACAAATATAGTAGTTTTCAAGTGCTTTTATTACAGAAATCACACATGCGGATCGATTTTAATCAATTTCCCAAGAGGATTTGCAGTTTCAAACGATTATTCTTGCGGATTTACGGATTTTGGCAACACACCATGTCTCCCTCGGGAGGGGGTGAAAATTAAAAAAACCCTACCAAATGACGGCTTTATTTAAATACGATTATTATTACTTTACAAGGCACATTAAATGTACGTTGTAATTTTATGTGACAAAAATCATGTTTTAGAGTATTCAGTGAAGTTTGCGTGTATCTCAGCTATTATGCTGGCACAGGGGCTGCCAAATAAATAATGGTTGTTTTGAGCTTTGTGCACAGGGAGCCCGGCTTGGTGACGTTATAATGAAAACAAAACGATCACGTTACAGATGAAAATCTGTTAATGCCATTACAATAATATTCCAGGCGCCAATTCTGTCTGGCCCGTAATCTAACACCGGCCTGAATGTAACGCAATAGTGTAAAATGCCCCCGTAAGAAGAGAGAAAGAAGAGAAGGGCTGAAGCAAACTATGGTACCCCTGATAAAATGTCGATTTTTGGTTGGTTATTTTGAACTCAGGGCCCTAAAACCCGCACTTAGAGAAAGAAGATAGTTTACCCCAAATGAGAGAGCGTCATTTTTATCACTTATCAGCTACTTCTATGAAAGATTCGGTAATTTATGATCGGCTTGTTTTAAACTTATGTGTGCCAGCACTTGCTGGGACAGTTAATCATTAACTTGGTAGGAAAAAAGCAAATTTCTTACAGTTGAAGCTTTTTATATCCTGGTAGTTTAAAATGCATTTATTAGACAGTTTCCTCCTTATTCCCTATAGCTACGTTTCCCCTCGAAGGTAACTTTATTTCTTGTTTGCATAAATTAAGTGTCCCAGCAGCTGCTGGAACACATGTAACGATAGATCTCTGTTTGCTTCAGCCCTTCTCTCCTTTTGTCTACTCTAGCGCGTGCCGTTACATCGAACCGTTAATTATTTGAATTTGAACATATTCAATTACACGTCACGTTCAGGCCGGTGTTACATTACGGACCAGATAGACTGGCGCTTGGAATATTGTTATTGTTATTGTTAATGGCATTAACAGATTGTCATCTGTAACGTGTCGTTTTGTTACTCGCGCCAGGCCGCAGGCCGCGCGAGTCTAGGTTCCCAACAGGTTTCGTCGTCGTAGTTCATGTCACACTAGAGAACCTACACATGGGTTTCCTGTGTTTAGACAATGTTTCCTGTCGCCTTGCGAAATGGCCATTCTTGCGCAATACTGTACACGCGCAATGCATTACTGGGTGCTTCAACCATGCTTCAAGTGACCAAGCTCCGCCATTAGACATGAGATTTCGAAGTAAGTTTTTAGCCTTTTTCTCCGTGATTATTGTTGTTCTTTTCATATGTCAGATAGAATTACCGTTTACAAATCTAGAGGAGATGTCTTGTTGAATATTTTGCTGATTCATAGAAGATTTTAAAGCTTCATCGATCGTACTTGAAATAAGACGGCGGGGACTTCAAATCGGTCTTCTCAAAACCTAACCAAAGCATTCTAGAATCTATCAGGAACCACACACAGTTCCATTAGACGTAGTACTTTTATTGTCAATAATGAATTTAAGAAATATACATGGAAATAAAGCTTTTGTTTTTTTTCAAAGTCTTGTTTTGAACAGTGATATTTTCATGTGCGTGATCGAGAAAGAATACCAGTCTCGAGAAATACACGCATCATAAATAAATCCAGGAAAACTACAAGTCATCTGTTAAAAATAATTGAATTATCACAGAGCAGTGAATCATTCCAATTTTATTCTGTCAAGTGATATAGAAACAAATCATGGTCCTATTGATCCCTTTAAGACTATCTAAGCACCTTATAGTCAAAACAAAGTGGTGTTGTTTGGGTTCAATGTACTTGTAGGTACCAAGTGCATGTGTACTGAGCCATGTCCCTTACATCACTAATATTTGCCCACAGAAATAATGGTATTTCATCATCAATAACTTAGTTCAAATAATGAACATTGGTAATGAACTGTATGGTAGTTTATCTAGACCATCCTGACAAACATTTTTAATGTTATAAACAAGAACCTGAAATAATTTCCATATTTACTACAGGTACAGTCCAAGCTACAATGGTATATTCGGTATATTCATGACTGTTGTACACTTGTCTAGAAATTTTTGATTACTGTACATCATTGGTGAATATAATGCAGTCTTTAATCACACAAAATTATATCTAATTCATAATAACAATTAGTTGTAGTACTGTGGCCATGTACTGTACCTCAGATGGTAAAAACTATTTGATTCACAGGGTAACTGGGCTACCTGTGGCTATTGGCATTGGGTGATACAGATATCAATGTGCATCTAATTATAGGCTGTTCAGCAGAAGTATTAAGTGAACTGTGGAATTTTGTTCCATGTTCTACAAATGAGCTTAAAGTCTCTGAATTCCAATACCAGGTAGATTTTATCAGAGAAAACCAAAGAGCATACAAAGATATACCACAACAGCATTATAATAAAGTCAGGTTCCTTGAGGGTGAGGCATAGCAATCAGATTGCATTTCTAGCATGTGAAGCAAAATAGTTTTTACCCTCTGAGGTACAGTACATGGCTACAGTACTACAACCAATTGTTATTATGAATGAGATATAATTTTGTGTGATTAAAGACTGCATTGTATTCACCAATTTGTACAGTAATCAAAAGTTTCTAGTGTACAGTTTATAGTCATGAATATACCACTGTAGCTTGGACTGTAGTCAAGTATATAGGTAGTACTGCATATGGAAAATATTTCAGGTACTTTTTGACGGGACAGTCTAGATGAACTACCACACTGCAGAGTACCTGCATTCAACCCAAACAATAGCACATTGTCTTGACTATAAGGTGCTTGGATAGTCTTATATCACTTGAGAGAATAAAATTGGAATGATTCACTCTGTGATTCAAATTCAGTTTAAGTAGAATGCTTCGCATCCACGAGTTAAAAACCTCACTATCACCCTCTGTCAATCCCCCCAGACTATCCACTTTCTATCATACTTGCTCAAAGCCCGCACATCTTAGACTGCGAGCAGTCCCACTTTTCCCTCCTGAATCACAAATAAAAAAAATGAGTGTTGCAGGATTCCTGTACCGGAAGTATTTCGTTCGGGTCTTTTGCACTCCCAAGACCCCAACGAAATACTTCCGGTACAGGAATCCCGCAACGCTCGTTTCTTTTTATTTCTGATTCAGGAGGGAAATGTGGGACTGCTCGCAAACTAGCACATCTTTTAGGCGCGAGTAAGCTCTGCTGCGCAGTGTCTAGTTTCCATTATAAAGTCACCAAGCCGGGCTCCCTGTGCTTTGTGCTAAATAATGGGCTGCCTGTGTAAATCACTTGCCTTGGCCAGGTTACATAAACTTGCTGCAAGACAGACCACGCCATCTATTAGAGCTGGGTAGTTGATGCACTAAAGAAGTAAAATGGAGCCTTCAAACTGGCAGACTGAACTGTCTTCTATCAAAGAACGTACTCAGCACGCATTCGAGAAGTCTTTATTCTGTGATGTGGAGTTCTTGGTGGTAGACTCGAATGGAGTCACAGTCACTGTTCCAGCCAACAAGTACATGCTGGCCATCAGTAGTCCTGTGTTTGAGGCCATGTTTTACGGTCCACTTGCTGAGTCTACATCAACTATTGAACTACCAGACTGCACAAAAGAAGGACTACAAGAGATGCTTCGCTATGTGCATTCAGATACAGTCAGCATAAAAAGAAGTAATGTAGAGGAGGTGCTGTACCTTGCTGATAAGTACATGATGCCATCTCTCAAGGAAAAGTGCAAGGACTTTGTTAGTCCATATAATGCGTTAAGTGTCTTGCCTGCATTTCAGAAAATGGGCGATGAAGATCTCCAAAAATATGTATGGAACATTGTTGACAATGAAACTCGTAAAACCCTCTCATACAAGTCATTTCTGGATGTATCAAGAGATTTGCTGTGTGACATTCTTGTCAGAGATAGTCTCAACATCAATGAGTTGGATCTTTTCCATGCTGTTGACCAGTGGGTTGAAGAGAGAATAAAAGAGCAGGGCTTAGAAAGCAATGGTAAAATTAAACGATCAATTCTGGGAGAAGAGATCATCAGATTGATTAGATTTCCTCTCATGGATGAAAAGAAATTTGCTGAAGTAGTGCTTCCTTGTGAAATTTTGAAGAGAGGAGAAATGACAGAATTGTTGCAAAACTTTAATAAAATCTGCCCATCAACAATGCTGTTCAACAGAAAGAGAAGACATGTTGGCTGTCATTTAATCCCACGTGAACGATTTGGTCAAATTCAAAATCAAGAATATATATGTCCAACTGCAGCTCTTGATTTTAAAACAAATAAAACTGTCCATCTTGTTGGTTTACGAATGTTTGGACGAGAAAGCACAGATTATGATGTTGAGTTGATTATTTATAAAAAAGACAAGAATGTTTTATATGAGTCTTCCTCACATAGGTGTAGTAATGTTGAACTTAGAACTAGCCTGTATTATGAATTCTTTAATGTTATGTTCCATGAACCTCTCAAGCTTGATCCAAATGTTGTTTATACAGTGATAGCTGAAATCGATGGACCTCAATCACCTTTTATTGGCAGATCTCCTCAAGATGTTGTTACTGTTAATGACGTAACAATTACTTACAAAGAATCAAGACACAAGAGTACTGCCAAGGGACAAATTCCTGCACTCATTTTACAGCATATTGATCCTTCCAATTAAGTGTAGCTAACTTATACAAATATAAATAGAAGGGTGAACATCAAATCTCTCAACATATTTGTTGGTTATGATCAATGCTCCTGTTTTTATTTGGTTGTCCCTTCATTTAAATATCTGAACCATAACAAAGTATTTATCTTCAGGCTTTCATTCGTTTTTTTTTCCTCAGTCACTAACCTAATTTTATGGAATAACTTTGCTATTAGGAGAGTCTGCACTTCGTTAGGCATGAATATGTTGGTATAGTAATCCAGGTAATCCATGTCATAACAGCATTTGCTATAAATTCTTTTGTGAAACAATGTATTTTTTTTCAAAACTTTATTGATATGTACATAGATTTATAGTATTTTTATCATGTGATTTGTTATCTTTGTTATAGAAGCAGGCTAGTTTTACTTGAAAACCTGGTTCATCATTAGTGGCACAAGCTTGCATGAGCGTATGAGACTTGGTATTGCATGTATCATAATTATAGGTGTGACAAAAAAAAGACGAGCACTGCTAATGAGCAGTACATTACTGATTCTGTGTATGCTGCTTGTGCTTAGCCTTCTGTCACGTGAAAAGACAAGCACTGCTAATAAGCTGTACATTACTGATTCTGTGCATGCTGCTTGTGCTTATATGCTTATGGCACTAGTGAAAAGACAAGCAGTGCTAATGAGCAGTGCATTACTGATTGTGTATGCTGCCTACGCTTATGCTTATGTCACTAATGAACAGAGAAGCACTGCTAATGAGCAGTATACTACTGATTCTGTGAATGCTGCTTGTGCTTATGCTTGCGTCGCTAGTGTGAACCAGGCTTACAGGCATTTAAAGTCAGTGATATTGTATTACTGTCACACTGGTGTTTTCACCATTCAGTTTGTCTTCACATTAAAGTGTGCCATACTGTTTCATTCTACTTTTAATAACATGTTGTTATCTAAACCTGCTGTTTTCAATATTTACAAAAGTAATTTTTTAACCCTAAAAATATAGACTGTTCTTACGTCACCTTCAGACTGCCTGAAAACAATTATAGAAGTTGCTCTTGAGTCCTAAACTTTGCCTTCATATTGTCTTTTATTTTTTTGTTTTTATTTTTTCATTTGTCTGAAAATGATAAAAACCTACCCTACTTTGTTTCTATTTTCTAAAGAAAACACAAATCTGATCAAGCATGTGAGACTGTCATTCTTACAAAATTTGTGACTGCATATAGCTATTTCAATTAACGTTGTCGCTGAAAAAAGCCTAAAGGCTAAAACCTTTCAACTATCTTTTGTTTACTAACAAACTTCGCTGTAGGCTATCAGGCTGAGAAATTAAGGAATATGTGTCCAAGTTGTAGAATTTGCAAACATTATTATACAGTGAGTTTATTGTAATGATGTCACGGTGATAAAATTTTTCATGATTCCGCTCTCAAAGCTTAGGCTTTAGGCTTTTTTCAGCGACAACGTTAATTGAATTAGCTATATACATCTACTTATGCATGCTGACACGAGAAACAAAAATTAAATCATAAAGAAGGTAGAATTAATTTATTTGGATTTTCACAAATGTACTATCAGAGCATACACCTATTTAAAAAAGTTGGAGCCAGCGGTGATAGACAATAGGCAACAGGTGATAAGACAGAAAGGAATTATGGGCATTCAAATAAACACGAATAATCGAGTCCTTTAAAATGATTTTGCCGACTACAAACAACACTGGATACCTCAACACTAGCCTTGATATTATTGGGTGAGAATAATACTAAGAAACAAAAGTTATTTTGGCTATTCTTGGATCTTCGAATGACCTCCAATCATATCATGTATTGACTACCACCCTATATCGGCTATTCCCTATCGCCTTTGGCTCCGACACCCTTTTTTGAAATAGAAAAATATCAGAACTACAAACCAAGGCCAGCAGACAATTTTAGGTAGAATATTGGAACCGTTCATTTTTTATCGGGGGGGGGGGGGGGGGGGGGGGGGGGGGGGCCTGGTGGTTTTTGAGGGGCGGGGGACCACCTGAAAAAAATGGCCATAAAATGGGGGGCCAAGCAAAAACTTTTTGGCTATTTGAGGAGAGGTCACGCAAAAAAATAGTTTATAATACAGCACCTTTTTGTTATCAAATCAACCAAAACGGAGCCACCACGAAATACTTTTCTTGCAAAATGTCTGTTGAGCGGCTCACGCTTTGCGCTCGCAAAAGCCAATTACATTCTAAATTGTTACACTGCAGCCATGCTACAATGCCAAACAGTACAAGCTAGTGTAGAGTGAGTTACACTGCATTGCATCAAGATCATTTCAAATCTCTTTAGGAAACAGTCTTTACGAACAACTAGATTTACCTCAAATTTCTGCGATGCAGCTCGCACTTCGCGCTCGCATTTGTAGTTAGTGACTTGCACATTCCACCATAATCATGGTACGTGTTTCAAATCCTTTTACTAAGGAAGAAGTCTTTGTAAACTTATGTACTTAAATTCAGTTATTAATAGTAGATGTCTTTGCACGTTGAGAAAATCCTTTTGGGAATTAGTCTCTGTTAACATCAGTATACACCTCAAATTTCTGCCGAGCGACTCATGCATGCTCGCATTTGAAATAGGTGACTTGCACATTTCATAAGATGATTTAAAATCCTTTTTGGAACTGATAGCCTCTTACCTAGCTGTGAACATATATACTTCAAATTTCTGCCGAGCGTCTCGCGCTTCGCGCTCGCATTTCTAAATAAAGGTAGTATTTCGCACATTGCACCATAAGAACATTTAACATTCTTTTAGAAAATAGCCATGGAAACATCTTTACTTGAAATCTTCAGTTGAGCGGCTCGCGCTTCGCGCTCACATATATCTGTATATAATTATGTAATATTACTCTCTAATATTGTTCACAATAATGGGCTTATATTTTCCTTTGCTACACATATGAGGATAACAGCAATGATGACTAATAGTTCAATGTTATCGATCCTATTACGTCTGCGATAATGAAAAGGCAAAAATACATATTCCGATCTCTTAATAACATTGCATAATTTTCAGTGGTGGTGGTGGTGGTGGTGGTGGTGTGTGTGTGTGTGTGTGGGGGGGGGGGGGGGGGATTTTGTGTAAACACTTTTTGGGGCAAAAATTCCAAAAATTTAAAGTTTTAAATTTTAAATGAATACAATATTCAGTTGCCGTATATATATAAAACATTGCTACAGAATTTAGTGTAAAAAGTGCACTGTTACAGTTCTAAGCTGACATGTATCGAGCGAGCCGCCAATTCTTAGGTATCTTTGAAATGTACACTCCAAAAAGTATGCGCTGAGTGGCTCGCGCTTCGCGCTCGCAATTAATATTCCATATCAACTACATGGTTAAAAAGTGGTACTATATTCGGAAAATCTAAATATGGTACCTACATTGCTTTTAAAATA
The DNA here is from genome assembly GCA_029948255.1 of Telmatactis stephensoni. Classification (NCBI taxonomy): domain Eukaryota; kingdom Metazoa; phylum Cnidaria; class Anthozoa; order Actiniaria; family Isophelliidae; genus Telmatactis; species Telmatactis stephensoni. The sequence goes on along the minus strand of JALIZF010001668.1, from coordinate 442,129 downwards.
CAACTGAGCTCTTGACGACTAACTACATCACGTTTCATTCCCCACAAAAAAAGTTGAAAAAATTCAATTTTGTAAAAAATGGCCATTTTTTTTGCCAAGTGGCTTGCACTTTGTGCTCAATGTAGCTATATATAACACTGGCCCAAGAGAAACATCCCAAAACAACTTAGAAACGGTGGTTGAGAACTCCTTTTCTGCCGAAATTCGTGCCGAGCGGCTCGCGCTTCGCGCTCGCTATAGCTAAATACTGTATTCTACCACATCACCTACAAACTATGAGTACGATTTGAACCTCAAAAAACATACAAGTTTGACTACCATCGAAACGAAGGGAATCACATGTACACCCCCAGGCTCACTAATTAGAGGAGTTATGTGCACGCTAGGACCCTACGGATACGCCCATACATAAAGCATCACGTGGTGCAAATTTACTTTTGTCTTTCGTTCACTATAATGTGACTTGAAATCCCGAGAGCCCCCCCAATAATTTAGACCTCGCTACGGCCCTGCCCTAACATGAAAGAAATCGCGAAAATACTCATTTTTATGGATGGTTATACCCCCAATGCAAAAGGCAAAACTACAGTAAGATTCTATGGGGCGCCATCCGTAAAAGAATTCCGAGTTCGAAATGGTTCCGAGAAGCCTTTCGAAACCATTTTGAGCTCAGAATAATTCCGACTCGGAACCATTTCGAAATCGGAACCATTTCGATTCGGAACCATTTTGAACTCGGAATCATTCCGACTCGGAACCATTTCGAACTCGGAATCATTCTGACTCGGAACCATTTCGAACCAAAACCATTTCGAAAAGGAGCCGCAAAGCACCATGGGCTCGGAATATTGTCGGAACAACTTCGATTCCTCTCGGAAGTAATTCGGTAAACTTCAAATACATAGATTTTCAGCTTTGTAAATTGTTAATCCCAACTATAAGCATATGTACGCTTTTCACGACTGTAACTAATCATTATTGGAGATTGTTCTTTATGTTTTTTCTACGAAGTATTAGCTCTGGACAACTGCTCTGGACTTAACTCGGAACTATTTCGGAAGAGAATCGGCCCGGTGATCATGGCTCAAAAAAACATTGCGCATGCGCAGTAAGAGCCAAAACAAAATGACGGACGAAGATGGCTTCGAGATTAGTGAGGTTTGGTGGCAAATAAATCCTAGAAAGAAGAGACGAAATATTTTCGTAGTCAGCCGAAGAAAATAGTATTAGGTAAAGTGTCTGAATGAAGTACTCGATGTAGCAAGAGATGTACATGGTGTAAAATCAATGCCGATGAATTCTGCAGCCAACTTCACGAAGAGAGGAACCGGCCTCCTTGATGAAGGTTTAATATTGTAGTAATAGAAATATGTCTCATATAAATTTTAATAAAAAGTAATATTAGAAGTCTAATTTACCTGTAAGTGCCGTTACTAGATCAAATCCCCTTGTTATAAGGTGCATAAACTCTGTCACCCTTTGTAATAATAAACCTGTCACACTTTGTAATAAACTTTGTCACACTTTGTCATTTTGTATTAATATTATACTGTTGCACTTTGTAATAATTATGCCCAAAAGTAGTTTTTCATAAATTCGATGGTGAAAATTTATCCTAGTATCCTAATGGATGTGACTCGTTGAAAGTGCCACAGTAAATACTGCTCTTAACCCACACACCAAACTGTTGATCACAATTATATTTTTACAGTTAAAATAGTCAAGTATACTAGTATTGATTATGCTATCCAACTGTTGGGATTGACAGTTTGGTGCATGGCTTCAAAGTGCAATATTTACCTTAGACTTTTTGACAAGTCACGTGACCAGTAGGATACAAAACGTCAACAACAATTAGACATGGTTATTACAAAGTTCACAGAATTATTACAAAGTGTGACAGCTATGTTTATTACAAATTAAGTGCAACAAAGTATATTACAAAGTGACAGCTTTATTATTACAACCTGGAAAGTAACATCAATTACAAAGTGTGATAGGATTACAAATTGTGAAAAATGGTTACGTATTCAAAAGTGTGACAGCTATTACAAAGTGTAATGATCATTACACATTGCCAAACACAGTTGCAAAATTAGAAACAATAATTACAATATTGGCAAATTCCTGGGTTGAAGTCACCTCAGTTGCATTTTCCAATTGCTTATAAATCAGAAATTAGACATCTTCATTCAAGAACATTAAACCACCCCAGCTTTTCAATCCATGAAGAAATGATCATGAAAATTTCATATCAAGGATTAGGTCACTTTAATCATGTGGATTTGGTTCCTCCCTGTAAACACCCTTTTTTATTTTTCCTGTAAATAAAGTTATAAATATATGTAAATAAATGTAAAAAGATAATTTATCTATTTATATTTATTTACATATATTTATAACTTTATTTGCAGAAAAAATAAAAAAGAGTGTTTACAGAGAGGACCCAAATCCACATTCATAAATGTCACTCCAAGTACTGTGAGTGACATGCTCTATATACATGTAGAAAACAAAGTTCTACTCAAATTAGTCATAGATTTGTCCTTATCAAGCAGGTTGGTTATTTTGATGGTTTCAGTTTACCTTTCTTTTTCAAGTTACAATGTACATTTTGTTTATTTAAGGTGGCTTGGTATAGTTTTTTTATTGGCTGTGCTTCCATTTTACATTCCACAAATTGAGCAACTTACTCTTGACCAACCAAAATGGTTTTTACCCTTAGTAGTTGTTGGACTTAAATCAAAGTTTATATTTTTGTCTATTTCACTTTGATTTGTTTTGACAGCGACCATAAACAAAGATGGCTGAAATCAACTTGTCTAAAAATATCTTTTGAACTCAAGTAGCTCTAGACAAGGGACTATTATGGACAATAAACTACACACTGACAAAGAAAGTAAGGCTAAATCCAACACTTTTAACAAAGCCATTTTCGAATAAATTGTGAAAACATAAATAATGCGAATTTGAATTTGCCAATTTCCAGTCCTTTATTCCAAATCACTTTAATCAAAGAGTTTTAATTCTGTGTTAGCTACTTTACCTTGGTATGTACTTTATTACATAGTATTTGGGTGCCCAGAATACTTTGAAATCAAGAGATATTTCAGAAAAACTGATTTCAGCCTTATATTATGTTGCCATGGTAACAGCAATTACACTGTAACTGACAAACACAAAACCTTGACCTCAATTTATCTACTGAAAGGAAAATCATAGTGATTAAACTAGGGTATCACTTAATATTAAAAAGCTAATCAATAATAATTTTCATTTTTTGTATTGTAATTTATTCAAAAACAGCTTGGTAAAAAAAAAATTATTTGACCTTAATTTCTTTGCCTTAGTGTGTAGTTTGAATGGCCATGTAGTCCCTTTTCGAGGGCTTCTCGAGTTTGAGATATTTAAGAAAAATTGATTTTGGCCATCTTTGTTTACCATCGCTGTGGCACCACTAATAGAAATGAAATAGACAAAAATCAAAACTTTGATTTGAGTTCAAAAATTTATGTTAAAACCATTTGGTCAAGATCAAGTTGCTCAATTTGTGAAGTGAAAAATGGAGGCATTGTCAATAAAAAACTATTTCGAGCCACCTTAATGCTGTCAACTATCAGATATGCATGTGAATGATCTCTAAATCAAAATTATACAATGTTCCAAAATATATGGGAACTATAATAGCAACAAAATATCATGATTTCTTTTAAGCAACCTTTAATAATGCTGTCAGGAAATAGTGAAATATCTAGTTTGTTTCTATTTGGTAACTTATGGAATGAGAGTCTCAGTGGCGGATCCAAAGGGGGGGGGGGGGGGCAGGGGGACTGGTGCCCTCTCCTTTTCAGTTGGGTCCTACTTACAGGGTGTCAAGCACTAAGCTTGCAAAAATTAATAGGAAAATAGGAAAATTTGAAGGGAAAAACAGGAAGAAAATAGGAAAATATGCTCATAAATAGGAAAAAAATAGGATTATTGGTAGTGGTTAGATAGGCAATCTAATAGCACTCCTCCTATAGAACTGTTAGTAGTGGATAGAATAATGACTCTTTTAAATAGTAACATATACATTTGTTTTTGAATTTGATATTAACAACAACATTTTTAGTATTTCAGCTAGCTTCAGAACACTTTATGTGACAGTGCATAAAAATTAAATCAATATGAACATGTTTCCACATACAACTGTACATCCCATAACATCAAGTGTTGTCATAGAATCAGCCCTAGCGAAAATGTATATTTTTTAAAAGTTGAGTATCTTGGCAAAATATAATTAAAGCGACATCAAAGATGTAAGGTTTTTTCCAATGTATCTGTCTGTTCAAAGCTGTCGCTCCAGACAAAAATCCGCGTTCTTTGGAAGGCTGGGACGAATTTGGTTAATAATAAACTCATTTGGTTGATAATAAACTTTGACATTGTGACGTAATGTAAGGCATATTGTGACGTAATGTCAGGAATCACGGCATTTAGACTCAAAGAAAGAGCTGAAAATAGCTATATCAAAGTAGTAGAATTTGAAGCAGAAGTTAAATATTAATAGTGTATACCAACAACAATATTAAGAGCTTGTAGCGTCTTTAGAAATTAAACTTCATTCCTGGGTCTCAGTCTCCCAGGGTTCTCACAAATATTTCCACAGGATGCCCAAAATGTGCCTTTTCTCCAACTTTGCAGTGGTTTTTCCCGATCAACAGAATTGAAAGACCCACTTTTCAAAATATTTTTGTTTGAGAGGCCAAGTTCTTTTGAGAGAAATTATTTCTGGCTAGACTTTATAGGCACTTTAAATTGTATAATTTGTACATGAAAATAAGTGCTAGAGTGCAAACAACATTCTTTAAATTTATTTATATTTTTCTTTGGTTCTAAGCTGAATAAATAGGAAAAATAGGAGGTTTTCTCAAAAAAAGAGGAGGAAATAGGAATCAGTTAAAAAAATAGGAAATAATAGGAATAGGAACTTGACACCCTGTACTTATTTTTCTCTTTCTCTCTCTCACTCACTCTCTATATCTTGTCTAAACGTGTAGAACAATATACTTTCCCAAAGCTTTACTTTCTAAATGTTTGTTTTTGGTTTTATCGTATTGTTTATCAAATTGACGCACCTTAGCCCAAATTTCATGCTTGCTATGCTTGCGAAAAAGGATAACTATTATAATATCGGTTGTTTTAGCCTCTCAGAATTTTATGGCTTGCTAACAATGTACAGCCCTGCGATGTTACTTTAGAAGGGGGCTTCAGGATATTATGCCATCTGTGTTTTGTAAAATGGTGCACCTCCCTTTCAAAAGGTCTAGATCCGCCGCTGAGTCCACAACTCATCTCCTGTATTTGAAACAAATTAAAAAATGAAAGAAAATTGCAGCCGCAAGAGGAAATGTGTGAAACACTGCCAGTCATCAGTTTATGGTTTGTAATACTGCAAAATAATAGATGTGTGAATGAAACAGCACATGGAAAATCCATAATTTGATGGTAGAATATAACTAGTATACTGTATATAAAACAGAAAAAAGGCTCATTAATTCTAAACAACAAAATTTTATTCCATTAACTCTGAAATTATGATATACAATTACACGTGACCTGTGATACACATGTTCATGGATTGATAAAGAAAATAGAGCTTGCGTACAAGAAAATAAACTACTGACAGTAAATGTTAGTTAATTTCTGTCATACAGTAATTGAGTGAGTGCACCAATCAAGTATCATTTTCTTTTCTTTATATATTGAGATTTCTTGTGCATCTGCATGTGTCTTCATTGTAAAACTGATCTGGAAAGAAATGAATTAAACAAGTAAAAATATTTACATTGTTGCTATTGTTATTAATATATACTATTAGAGAATTGTTAGTCAAAATTGGCATCTTTTCAGAAATGTGCAAATATGGCAAAACCACTGCTACAGCTCAACTACTACATCCTGGAGGGGTAGGGTGGGGTGTGCTGGGATCCTCAAATGGCTACCCTACTCATGACTAAACAACTCAGACTCACACACCTTGATAATGACAATAAAGAATACATTTATATTTAGGTCTTATTATCTGAGCAGGAGGTCTGTACTAGGTCTGTGGATTCTGACCTCAGTTAAGATAATCTCCCGTGCAGACCAACCAAGCTCAGTTAATAAGAGTTTTATTATATGACCTTTTTTCTAAAATAAAGAAAAAATCACATTCTTTTGTTAATTCATTTTACATTTTCAAGCACATGTAAAACATTTGATTGGCTTCTCAGTATTTTTACTTGGCTGACTTCTTTTGACAACCAGTTGGACATGAAATGGGCAGCATTTGCATGAACTTACAAGACAAAAATTCTTCTAAAACCATCAATTTGTCAAGTAATTGCTACAAGTGTGGAGGAGACAATCTATGCAAAAGCAAAAGATCAAAAAAGGGAAGATCGAATAGACCAAACAATGAATAACATTTAGACACGGACTGGAGTGAACTTTCAAATGGATTTGTGAATGATTTTATGACCTTAGTTGGATGCAATCTGACACACCACATTGAGAGTAAATGAATAGTATTGTGGTGGCTGAGCCATTGGGACATATGAAAGTAAATTCAGGATATTTGATTTCCTTGACAACGTGACTCTTTGCATTTATGACACTTTTTGTGTAAACTATTTGGCTTAAACACTGGCATCAAGGAGTCTCCTAGTGGACATTGAATAACTATATAACTGGCGAGTTTTCTTTTCTTATTCCTTGTAAAAATGTCGGTCAAAGAAGGCGACAGACTGCAGAGAAGGCTTGTGGACTTTCAGTCGCCAAAGAAAAACAAAACTTTACTGTCTTCAGCAACTGCCTGGCTTTGAAGAACTGTATTGTAAATGTATGGCAACAATTGATGAAATTTCTCATTCAAGGAACCTAATAACAGTCCAAAATAAGACATTTTATGGGTAATGCTTTGAAAAATAACAAGCCCTATGAAAGATTATTTTACATCTGTTTCACTGTCACTATGTGATTGCTGTGTTTTCTTGCAATTAAACTGATGATTTAACTAAAAAATAGAGTTGATCAGTTGATGAAAATTATTTTTGACAAATCTGGCTGAACAGCACACTTGAAGAGAAGTAGCTTTTCTTCGCTTTGTTTTCAACTTTTAATATGCAATAGGCCCTTTGCAGCTAGTTGCCCTCAGTCAAGCAGCTAGTTAAATTGAAATCCAGAAATGGAAAGAGTACCTCAAAATTAGTAAAAGTGCAAAGTCTCAATAAAGAAAGAACATGAAAGATGACAGCAAATATAATGTTAGATAATTTCTTAAGATTTGTTTGGAAAAATGCTCTATATATAATAACTCACATGCAAAAATATTACCTGCATCGTCCAGTTTATTCAACTATTTATTTCACTATATTATATCTAAATTGTTTGCTGTAAAAACTGCCTATGGCCTGGGCACGAGTAAAAATGTTGATCTCCAGATACGAAAGCCTTGGGGGTTGACAGCCCTGTATGCACTTGATTGCCAGCAATTATGCTCACTTGCAAAGTGATCAATTATTCCTAATATTATGTCAATGAAGTCATAGAATTATGTGCATTAATTTCTCTTGTCAAAAGTTGCATAGCTCACAGTACATAGAGCGATAGCACTAAAACCGTGAAACAAGTACTAAAAAGTACAAATAGTACTAATGAAACAATAGAAAACAAAGGGTTTTGCTACTATTTGTCTCTATTTAGTTACTAAGTTATTTCATGGTTTAAGTGTTATCACTCTATTTTTCAACCTCAGTTCTATACTAAGGTTTTTGTCTTTTCTTATACATCTATCATCATCCTTGGGACTGGAGCTTATGCTTAAGCCCCTAGCTTTATGACATTTTAATCTCAGAATCCTTTTAATAGGAGCCTTTCAAACTCAAATGTTATATTCGTTCAAGAATACAAGCTTTAATTACTGAACAAAAGCTACTTCGAAAGAGGCAGGTTAAAAACTTGGATCGGATTCATTCCGAGTCGGATCGGATTGGAATTTTTACATCTTAAGTTAATATTTGGATAAATATACAAACCTTTGTCAAAATCAAGTCTTCTTTCGACAGTTTGCCATCGATATTTCCTGGGAAAACAGCGAAAAGTCGAAAACTCTCCCAAAACCCAAAGGTGTTTTGCTGCCATTTTGATTATGTAGCCTCGTTCTGAAGTAGAACACAGAGTGACCGCAAGTAAAAGTAAAGTGTTTGTTCGCTGTTGTTTTTTTCTAACTATGAATTAGAAATTAGTCTTTGCACGCCATTTTACAGTGCGACTACTGAAACTGGGGCCACTTAGACAACGTGAGCCAATCACAATTGAGAATGAAAACAAAAAACTTCGGGAGCTTTAGCCAGTCAGGAATAGGCGGTAGAACATTGAACTTCGACAAACCAGAGTTAACTCTGAACAAACCAAACGCAAGGTTGAAATGCTTTGGATCTAGAGAGGAGAAAATAGCTCTCCTTTATTTTTCACAACAGAATGCCTTTATATGACACTTCTATATGACACTTCTATATATATGACATTTCTATGGTCTTTAGGGAGTCACTGAAACAAAAGAAACAGATGACGGTTCGTTATATGATATTCCATGCACCTCAAAAGAAAATTCGTTATAAAATGCATCTTCATATTGCCAATCAAGCAATCGTTAATGACAAACAAGTTAGATAATAATTTGGGGCTTTTTTTTGACTCAAATCTAAATTGGAAAGCTCACATTCATGAATTGGGTAAAAAGATCTCAAGAAGCATTGGAATATTATCTAAAATAAGACACTTTGTTAATAATAATATTAATATTAATTCAACTTTACTATAGTTTAATTGCTGCGAGCGAAGCGAGCAGCGACACTATTTGTAACGATGGATTCCTGTCTTACGTACGGCAGAGTTGGCCCGGGCCATTTGTTATGGGCTTGCGGTCTTGAACTTTGGTAGATATGTAGATGTAGTGAACAATGATTCGTGATGTCATCAAAATACGCTTGGTATTTCTATAATGCAAAATACGCTTGGAATTCAGTATGGTCAGCGGTAAATCACTGCTCTGACGCGACAGAATGCATGACTAAGCGATTTCTCGAAAAGCAATATATTTCAGTGAATAAAATGTACTTGTACATTTCTAAAACTTGTGTTGTCGTAGTCAGTTTTATAATCATTGCCAACGCAAGCCGTTTGTGATTGTTTGAAAAATTGCTTTAATTTACTCAAGATGCTAAATATTTTGAACTGTGTGTGTCCGACACTGATCCTGGAGAATTATGTTCTGTAGTTCAATATTGAAGGTCAACTAGCAGTGTTCGTCACACAACGCACAGGAGATAGACAAGAAAGATATATCAGACAAAGTGGTGTACTTTCGTGAGTTTTAGGGGAACAGTTCTGCTAATGTATATATATAATATATAATTATATATACACAAGATTGACTTTTTCTTTTTCTTTTATATTCCCAACGTATTTGTATATCATATATATTTTTGTATATTACATTTAGCATTAGAAGAGCCACCAAGTGGATTTTGCTAATAAACCATTATTATTATTATTATTATTATTATTATTATTAATGTGGATACACCAGCTATTTTCTGCTCGCAGCATTTCACTTTCTATTAGAAATGGCTAGTATATCCATATTTAACATATGGCCTGTTACTGTGGGGTAATACAATGTCATGTAATTATATATCAAATTTGAAGCCAGTTATTACCCTACAGAAAAGAGCAGTGCGTTTAATCACATTTTCTAAGCCAGATAAACACTCAGAACCCCTATTCAAACAGCTCAATATACTTAAATTGACTGACCTAGTTTACTACCACGATGTTTTATTTGTGTATGAATATCATAACAACCTTCTGCCAAAAGTTTTTGAAAATTACTTCAAGTCTGTCACTTCTGTACACCAACACAATACAAGGCTGGCCTCAAGGCAGTCCTACTATATAAACCCTGTTAGAACAAATTACGGCAAATTTAACATACAGTTTTCAGCCATTACTGCTTGGAATAAACTAAATGAAGACTTCAAAAAACTTTCTTTCAAATCTTTCAAATCTAAAGTTAAATCATTTGTATTAGAGTCATATCACTAAATAATAATTTATTCCTCTAAACATCACTAAAATATAGTCTGAGTTTTCAGCTGGTATCATCTTATATTGTAATATTTTTAATTTTTATTTTCTCTTTATCTGTACGCATGTGTTTGTCTTTGATATACTTCAGTCTCATCCTTTCAACCTGCTGTATACCTGTTTTAATAATATATGTGGATGCTCAGCTAGATTAGCTTCAAAGTTATTCTGAGCATCCTTTACCTTTTAGATATGTTTAATGTGTATATATGTAAATAGTTAAATGTTAATTTATGGTAATAAAGTTGAAAAAAGTCAAGTCAAGTCAAAAGTCAACGATCAATCGTATGCCAATTAGGATGTGAAACAACCCAAAGTGATCTTCATTTCTTCTTCAAAAAAATGGCTTAGGACAATTCAGTATGACTACCAAATAAAAGAAAGAAATACTAATGTTTGTATCAGTTTTATTTGCGATAATTTGGTGACATGGAGAATGTAATCATGGCCGACTTTATTTGCTATGTCAGTGCACAGTACTCTTCAAATGTGTATGTTCAACTGTGGAAAAAAGACAAAATTGTTTCTCCTTTCACTGATTAATTAGAATTGATATATTGACTATCTTTAGAGAAGATTATACACTTTTGAGATATCTGAAACAGTTTCCTGAGCTAGTCAAAAAGCCGAAGCAATCAAGCGTGACTGTTATTGATGACAATTTGCATTTCCTCACCAAAGACTGCTCACCAAAATATTGATAGAATTACCTTTTCAGTGAGTTGAAGATACTAATATCTTTCGTTAAAACATGAAGAGTTCTCGTGAGTGATAAATATCATGTCCTTGCCAATTTTTTCATAAGTTACATGCAATGTTTCAATGTATTGTTGCTATACTAAATTATGATTGGTTCACGTTGTCGAAGTGGCCCCGGTTTCAGTAGTCGCACTGTAATTTATTATCCAGTGAGCCTTGCTTTCAATCAATAAATCTCACACTGAGTGATGGGCCCATAAGTCTCACCAAAGCTATAAGAACAATTCGAAGTACAAAGCTAGCATCCGATCTGACTCACAGATAGTGACATATGTTTGTCTTCCTTTAGTGTACTTGGGGGAAACATTCCTTCGAGATATGAAATACTGCTTTCCTCTAAAAGATCATGGAAAAAATATAATTTACTTTGTAAATAATGAAATATAGACAAAAATCCAATTAGGATGGTATGGATTTTTACCTTCAGAATCCATTCTGCCAGCTCCGAGCTTCGAGCGTAATTTGAGGAACGAGTAGCGAAGAGAGGAGGCCTGGTGACGAGGTTGGAGATACAGCAGAATTCATTTAGACCTCTCTATTTAAAAGATGAATCGTTTCTACTAGCGACTAATTTCCAATTCATAGTCAAAACAAAAACAACAAAAAAACACACAAACAAATAAAACTAAACCAAACCAAACAAACAGTTTCATCAAAAATCCCCGTTTTACTTGCAGTCACTCTGTGTTCTACTTCGGAACGAGGCTACAGATCAAAATGGCGGCAAAACACTTTTGGGAGAGTTTTCAACTTTTCACTGTTTTCCCAGGAAATATCGATGGCAAACTGTCGAAAGAAGATTTGGTTTTGACAAAGGTTTATTTATATTTATCCAAATATTAACTTATGTAAATATTCCGATCCGATCCGGTCCGACTCGGAATGAATCCGATCCAATTTTTAACCTGCCTCTTCAAAAGATCATTTTACAACACTTGATACTAATCTCGCGATCTCATTGGTTGATTAGAGTGTGTCAATAAGAGGACAGACACACTGCTGACGCGTTTCAGTGTGCTCGCTTATTCTGTTACCTCGTTTGAAAAGGCTTTTTTTAAAATCTCAAATAATTGTTGTAAAAAACGAATTGAAGATGGTTTTGAGTTGTCTCTCCTTATTGACACACTCTTGATGCCATAAAATGTTTAAAACTTTGCAGTGAAACCACTCGCTGTGCTCATGATTCCACTTGAGTTTTGAACATTTTATAACATCAAGAATAACTCAAAACCATCTTCACTTTGTTAATCACACTTGGGACTTAGTTTGAATGAGTGGTGCTGTCACAACAACATGATTGATATTTGGATCAGAAAGAAAGAAAAAAGATATATACAGTTGTGATGCATAAATTTTCACTATAAAAATGACAGTCCAAAATAAATTATCCACAAATTATAAACTATGATATCTTTCCTTTATCAATATTAAAGCATTTGAGCAAGGGGTCGTTTACAATATTTAAGTCCTTCAAAAATGCATAAATAACATACTTTTCTACTCCAATGTGTTGTTTTAAGAACTTTAATAGATGAAACTGCAAAAATAAGAATGAAAAGTTTGAGCAAAAAGACATCAATAACCCTAACTTGTTAAAGAACAATAAAATCATGGTATTGACAAACAATAATATGCACTAGAACCATTATCACAGCTTCTTAATATAATTATGAATGATGATGATGATGATAAAAATAGTAGTAACAATGATCATAACAATAATGATAACAACAATAATAATAATAATAATGATGATAATAATAAAATAATAATAATAATAATGACTTTCTGTTAATTATAATTTTAATAAAGAGAATATAATATGACAACAAACAGTAACAATGTCAACAAAAATAATATATGTAACAATAATACATGTACCGTGAAATAGGAATAACAATAATAACCGTAATATTTATAACAATAATAGCAATAATAATAATAATAACAAAAATAAACAATCTTGATAATTCATATAATATATACTCACATAAACTGAGCACATCAAGAACACAAACGGCAACAACATTCGGTCCTTTCCAATTGTACTTACTTTAAGCAATACAAGCATATTCACTACACTCAAGAGACCCGATTGCTTAATGGCAAAAGGTCAAGTCCAGCCGATAACTCCACCGGTCCTTTCCAATTGTACTTACTTTAAGCAATACAAGCACATATTCACTACACTCAAGAGACCCGATTGCTTAATGGCAAAAGGTCAAGTCCAGCCGATAACTCCACCGGTCCTTTCCAATTGTACTTACTTTAAGCAATACAAGCACATATTCACTACACACAAGAGACCTGATTGCTTAATGGCAAAAGGTCAAGTCCAGCCGATAACTCCACCGGTCCTTTCCAATTGTACTTACTTTAAGCAATACAAGCACATTCACTACACTCGAGAGACCCGATTGCTTAATGGCAAAAGGTCAAGTCCAGCCGATAACTCCACCGGTCCTTTCCAATTGTACTTACTTTAAGCAATACAAGCACATTCACTCCACACAAGAGACCCGATTGCTTAATGGCAAAAGGTCAAGTCCAGCCGATAACTCCACCGGTCCTTTCCAATTGTACTTACTTTAAGCAATACAAGCACATATTCACTACACACAAGAGACCTGATTGCTTAATGGCAAAAGGTCAAGTCCAGCCGATAACTCCACCGGTCCTTTCCAATTGTACTTACTTTAAGCAATACAAGCACATTCACTACACTCAAGAGACCCGATTGCTTAATGGCAAAAGGTCAAGTCCAGCCGATAACTCCACCGGTCCTTTCCAATTGTACTTACTTTAAGCAATACAAGCACATATTCACTACACTCAAGAGACCCGATTGCTTAATGGCAAAAGGTCAAGTCCAGCCGATAACTCCACCGGTCCTTTCCAATTGTACTTACTTTAAGCAATACAAGCACATTCACTACACTCAAGAGACCCGATTGCTTAATGGCAAAAGGTCAAGTCCAGCCGATAACTCCACCGGTCCTTTCCAATTGTACTTACTTTAAGCAATACAAGCACATATTCACTCCACACAAGAGACCTGATTGCTTAATGGCAAAAGGTCAAGTCCAGCCGATAACTCCACCGGTCCTTTCCAATTGTACTTACTTTAAGCAATACAAGCACATATTCACTACACACAAGAGACCTGATTGCTTAATGGCAAAAGGTCAAGTCCAGCCGATAACTCCACCGGTCCTTTCCAATTGTACTTACTTTAAGCAATACAAGCACATATTCACTACACACAAGAGACCTGATTGCTTAATGGCAAAAGGTCAAGTCCAGCCGATAACTCCACCGGTCCTTTCCAATTGTACTTACTTTAAGCAATACAAGCACATTCACTACACTCAAGAGACCCGATTGCTTAATGGCAAAAGGTCAAGTCCAGCCGATAACTCCACCGGTCCTTTCCAATTGTACTTACTTTAAGCAATACAAGCACATATTCACTACACTCAAGAGACCCGATTGCTTAATGGCAAAAGGTCAAGTCCAGCCGATAACTCCACCGGTCCTTTCCAATTGTACTTACTTTAAGCAATACAAGCACATATTCACTACACACAAGAGACCTGATTGCTTAATGGCAAAAGGTCAAGTCCAGCCGATAACTCCACCGGTCCTTTCCAATTGTACTTACTTTAAGCAATACAAGCACATTCACTACACTCAAGAGACCCGATTGCTTAATGGCAAAAGGTCAAGTCCAGCCGATAACTCCACCGGTCCTTTCCAATTGTACTTACTTTAAGCAATACAAGCACATATTCACTACACTCAAGAGACCCGATTGCTTAATGGCAAAAGGTCAAGTCCAGCCGATAACTCCACCGGTCCTTTCCAATTGTACTTACTTTAAGCAATACAAGCACATTCACTACACTCGAGAGACCCGATTGCTTAATGGCAAAAGGTCAAGTCCAGCCGATAACTCCACCGGTCCTTTCCAATTGTACTTACTTTAAGCAATACAAGCACATTCACTACACACAAGAGACCCGATTGCTTAATGGCAAAAGGTCAAGTCCAGCCGATAACTCCACCGGTCCTTTCCAATTGTACTTACTTTAAGCAATACAAGCACATATTCACTACACTCAACTTCATTTAATAAGCAATATAGGAATGACTTATCACAACAAAACACCCAATCCCTATATAATATCTACAGTATTACGTTACTACAATATTTCTAATATTAGGAAACAAGAAAACAAATTAGCATTATTCATGCCTTTGCCCAGTAAGTACAACTAGAATTGTGTACTTACATTGATCATGGATAAAATCCTGGTCTTTACTCTAGAGCCTGAAAGGGAATTTAAAAATTACTGCAAGGAAAAAATGCTATCTGCCACAATCATAGCAGAGCTCCCATACCTAAGAAAAAATGGTAACCCATAGTTGATTTTTCATGGACACACAGGAAGCTCAACGGCTGTACGTCCGTCCATCTGCCCGTGTACATCGCGATGCTGATTGGTTGATTGATTTTTGGCGCAAACTTGCCACATGCTGACACTTCTCTAGACTTGAATTGCAAAAACGTTCTTTCTCTCGTGCTAATCTGTGGAATAAAATACCTCATCGATTAAAAAACCTTTCTAGAAACAACTTTAAAAATGAATTTAAACAGCTTCTCCTTTATAATTTAACAACGAATGGGTATCATGGTGAAATCTCCAGGCTCTCATTAAAATAATTACAATACAAAATACCATAACAATACTACAAGAGTTCCTTGAAACTTACCTATTTGATAAGTTTTGTTTCTATATATATATTTTTTTCTTCTTCTATATTTTCCAATCTGTAGTGTAATTTAATTTTATATATAGTCAGTATATATATTTTTCATCCTTTCCTGTATAATCTATTTGTAACCTAATTATGACATCTGTATAGTTACCATCTAATTACCTGCCTCGACTAGCCTTTGCTATTTGCAGGTTAAATTGTAAATAATTGTATATTGTGTGAATAAACTATTGTTTTTGTTTTTTTCGGACCCAGTGTCGTTTCAAAAACTGCTCGAAAGACCGAAGGACACAGACAGTCTTACATGTAAGCTTAAATATGATTTTCTGTTTAACTTCCATTCAAAGCTTAGAAATTCAAAGGTCTTGAGTTCAGGAATACTTTGGTTAGAATTGTGTACATCAAAATAATAAACTTGAGGTACCTCGACTTTAGTTGACAAATTCGAACGTAATTTGAGATTATTCGTGCTAAATGAAAAGTCCTTGTAGGCGATACTGAATCAAGATTTTCGAGTAAAAGTTTCATTTATTTTGATATATGAAATTTATCAACAGTCAGAGTTTCTTAAGTTACACTACGAATCACATAGATACTTTGACTTTGGCACATTGGTATCGTAAACAAAACTTTGGCGTCTTTCTTGTCGGCTTTGAGTTTTACTGGTTTTGGTGGTTTTGCTTTGATTAATTACTTGATTTGACAACAACAGACTTTCAGATTTTGTCTTAATTCTTTCAAGTTTTAGATCATTGTAAAGGACAGTTTAAAAAGCGAACTTTAGTAACATGAAGTTTCAAATCATCTAAAAGGTGTCCGCTTCTATCCCGATAGGAGTAAACAAGGCGTGAAATCGTTTCGTGAAATCTACATTGTTAGCGAAAACCTCTCGTCCACGATCGTGTCTAAAAACTTGATTGAGTTTTGTTACTTTTAAAGTTAACTAAGCTGTTGATTGTAGAAAGATGGAATGTTTTAAAAATGGCAATGTTTAGCAGTAACAAGTGTGTTTGAAGTTACTACATCCATCAGTGATTGTTTTGCCTTGAAGTTCGTGTTACTCAACTCACGTCAACTCGTCGAGTTGGTTTGTGTGGATTGACTTCGAAAAAAGATTTCTGTAATAGTGTTGGTCCATTCCTCAGTAATAAAAAATTCAACAGTAGAAAAAAAAAAATCAAATGTGTAAAGTATTTTATGAGAAAAAAGAACTGAATTTGGCTTATACTGTAGTGTACATTCGTAATGTCTGTAATGACAACAATTGTAACTGCTTTGTCAAAAGTAAAATTCACTCCTATAAACTCTTAGAAACTTCTTAAGTGGTTATCTAAACTAAAACACTTACACTTACTTACAGATACTTGATTACTATGTTCAATATACATGTGGATCGAATTGACCTGCCATATGGATCGAATTGACCGATGTGGATTGAATTGACCTGGATCGAGATGACTTTGGATCGAAATGACCGGCATTCGATTGCAAAGACCAGCGACCGGTGGTTACCTTTGCAATCTAATAGAATGTATTGATGTTGATCTAGGAGAAACTTATAGAAATGATAAGCAAGCTGCAGTTTTCATTCAGTTCATTGCTGAAATATATAAAGTAAACCTGGCTGATCAAGTTCAATCTTCTAAAATGTTTTCATTGCTGATAGACTCTTCATTTTCTCCTTGAGGTGTTTGTGTTTTTTTAATGCTGTTTATACAATGTATTGTTCAATTTTGTGACATAATAAATGGGACTCCTAAGTTTTGCTCTGGACGCCTAAGAACTAGAACATGGTTGTCCCAAGGACAACCTATTTCAAAAGTTAATTTCGGACCCTGATATGTGTCATTCTATTCTACATAGTACAAAAAGACAAGATGCCACAATACTGTAAAGACAAAATCTAAATATAATGTTCTGCAATGTCCACTTTAATTGCAGGATGTTGAAATGGTTCAGTATTTATGTAAATCAAATGAGTTTGAGGGATTTTTGCATTCTATCTCTGAGAATTATGAACCACTACTACAAAGTCAATTATAAAACCTGACTGAATCTGAATAAATATCACTGTGGCGACTGAGCTTGAAAGCTTATAATTCACAGGAGACTGAAGGGCAAGAGTTTTTTCAAACCCTAAAGCAAATGCTATAAAGCTTGATCTATGTTTGTTTCAACTTTTACAACAAAATGCAATCTTTGTTTGCCTAATACCACAGGAAGCCCACTTCATTTGAATCACAGATGTCAAAAATAAAGTATTTAGAATTATTATTATTTATTTAAATGGGAGCTCCACTATTAGGTAGTACCTAATTTTTATATTAACAGATGAATTTAAAAACCAATGCAGATCTACATCCCAACTCTGTCACCTTTGTATTTAGTGTTTATAAATACATTTAGCGTTCCAGGGCACTGGAGGTACGAAGACAATAAAACAGTACATACATTCTGTCAACTTCATAATAAATTATTTTATCAAGTTGGGTTAATTACCGAGGAATGATTCAGATATCAAAGGATATCCACATAATTTTCTAAACATGAGCTTTCGATGATCGTTTCAAGGTGATACGGCGGAAAGTTAATGTAATTCTGCAACAAGTTTATTACTCGTAGAATGTTAACTGCAAAAGTGGTTATTTATGTATATTACAACTATCAGGCTAGGAATATTCAAGCAAAAACTGCAGCTATAACACAAACAAGAACTTGAAACTTACCTTTAATCATCGGCGGCATCAAACAGCGTCCAACAGCAACCATGTGCTCTCGAATGAAGCTCCAACTATTTTCGGCTTCAAGCGACGTAAACCGTCATAAAAACAAACGATGATCATAAAATAACATACTTCAAAATCTGTAAGCTAGCCAAAAACGGAGCTTGTTTGATTATTTTACAGTAAAAAGCCATTTCAAAGGCTTGACAAAGACACACACAACCCAACACCCAAGGAACGCGTAACCTAATACCATTTTCGTCCGCCATTTTGTTTTGGCTCTTACTGCGCATGCGCAATGTTTTTTTGAGCCATGATCACCGGGCCGATTCTCTTCCGAAATAGTTCCGAGTTAAGTTCAGAGCAGTTGTCCAGAGCTAATACTTCGTAGAAAAAACATAAAGAACAATCTCCAATAATGATTAGTTACAGTCGTGAAAAGCGTACATATGCTTATAGTTGGGATTAACAATTTACAAAGCTGAAAATCTATGTATTTGAAGTTTACCGAATTACTTCCGAGAGGAAGCGAAGTTGTTCCGACAATATTCCGAGCCCATGGTGCTTTGCGGCTCCTTTTCGAAATGGTTTTGGTTCGAAATGGTTCCGATTCGAAATAGTGGTTTTGGTTCGAAATGGTTCCGAGTCGGAATGATTCCGAGTTCAAAATGGTTCCGAATCGGAATGGTTCCGATTTCGAAATGGTTCCGAGTCGGAATGATTCTGAGCTCGAAAGGGGTTTCGAAAGGTTTCTCGGAACCATTTCGAACTCGGAATTTTTTTACGGATGGCACCCCATAAGATTCTGCGAAATTTCGGTTTACATTTCGACATAACATCTTGCCTGATGATGGTTTGAAGTAAGCCGAACATAGTCTAAGTTGCTGGCGGTCTGCGGTTTTGCATTGGGGGCGGAGGAAGAAATGGAAGAGTAGTTCATTTCTTCCTCCCCTTGGCACTTCATTCACCATCAATGATTGCATTGTATGTAATTGTATTGCATTGTTTTGATGTGCTATCGGGATCAGCTGGGATCAGGGACCAAAATAAGAGAACTTTTGGGATCAGGGATCAGAATTTTTGACAGGATCACGACCCGAGTGAAAAAACGTACCATGTCAAGACCCTGATGACTTAAGATAAAGAACAGTCTGGCATTTCTATACATCAGAAATAAATTATAGCAAAATTTCAGATTACTCACATGCTAATAATTAGCATAATAATTAGATCAATTATTGATCTTTGAATTTATAAACATCCTGTGTTACGTACCAATGGAAATAGAGTCAGATTTGGCATCTTTCTTCATATACGTTTTACCATACTTTGTCCAGACATATTTATATCCTAATTTCCTTTGTAATAGGCCATTTGCACGATGGCGTCATTTTACCACAACTACCAGAATGCTTTACGAATTTTCTTGACAATTGACAGTCAGCATTGACAAATGACAGGTAGCATTGACAATTATTGACTCTTAGCTAGTCAATAAGGTAGTAAATATAAATCTGTAAAATGCGATAGCACATCAATCCAACGCATTCGTTTTCCATTTCACAGTATTCTCATGTTTATTTAGATAGATTTAATAAGCACGTGAAAGAAATGTTAAGTGCTATCAATAAGGGATTATTTGTAATTAGAGGTCTTGGAAAAGAAGGCGCTAGTCAATTAGAAGTTGAACATCTCTTTAAGTCATTATCATGCCAAAGTTACGCTATGGTCTTTCAATTTATGGTTCTTCTGGACCTGAACTAACTACAGTGCAACATTTTTTAGATAGATGTCTCAAGCGTAGGTATATATTAGAACGCATCGATATAGTGAAAATATTGGAGGAAACAGATCTAAGATTATTTAAAAGAATTGAGAATTCTCCAGAACATCCATTATTTAATATTTTACCAAGCAAGATACGCACTAAATAAAATCTTAGGAATTCTAATGCAAGAAAACCCATGGTTAAAACCGAGCGGTATAAAGGCGCCTTTAATAATCGCCTTGCATTTTCATATAATTTAGGGGTTTAGATATAATAAACAACATAGTATTAGTACCGCTTTTATCTATTTTAGACTTAGGATTTTTATTTACCAATTTTGATTTTTTATTTTTAGTTTATATTTTGTAAGTATAGCTATGTTTATTAACTATACAATAAAGACATTATTATTATTATTATTATTATTATTATTTTGCATGCTATGTTTACTATGCACATGCATAATTGCTTGTGTATGTATTCGCAGGTGAATCGGGAATATTTTTTAACAAGATAAAATCAACAATTCAGATATCTTTATCCAAATCATTGTTTATCAAGGAAAAAATCTAATATAGGCGTGTTGCAAATCACCACTGTTATAAGATACTGAAAATCCATGCTGAACTATTTTCTATTTTTGATACCAGTTTCTTCCTATTAATATCATGTTTGGTCACCAAACACTTTTGTATTTCGGCAGGTCTAAATAAGAAATATAGACCATCAGCATTTAACTAGTAAATACATATATGAATCCATCAACACCTGAATATATAGGACAGTGTTGTAATACTTCAGCCTCAAATAACTTGGAAATCATTTTTTAACTTAAGTGTAAGTAGATTAGTAAATTAGTATTTATTTTCTTTAGCAATTTTTTACACGGCTCAAAGGGAGAGCACTTGTAAAGTTTTAGTGATTTGACCCCGTGTATAAATAAAGTTCATTCATTCACTTTAATTAGAAAATCAAATAAATTGTAACAACATCCTTAGTGTGACAATATTGAAAACCAGAACTAACCTAATTAATTAACAGTTTTAAGTAATGTTTGCTAAGACAGTCAATATAATGAAAATGCAAAAAACTGATGTTCATATTAATTGAAATAATTAACAAAAATGTAAAAATTGAGAAACGATACCTTGCTTTACACAAGTACAACAGTTGCTTCCATCTCCAATGAAAGAAGTGATTTTTCAAATTACAGAAACACATCAAGATTTAAGGTTAGGTAAAAGATTATCACTGTTTGCATAATTTTGCATTCTTCCGAGATGATTCTTCCAGGCAAAATTAAAGTTAAAACTGGGAATTGGGTGACTTGATTTGCTGAGAGAGCCAAAAATTTAGAGCTATTTTTGCTTGCAGCAAGTACTTGCTTGGTAAATTCAACCAATCACAAATTGGGTACATATCACATGATCAACAGCATTCATCAAGATGGCTGACTAAACTAAATAAAATTGGCTGTACAAGTCACAAGAAGTGGAGATTGAACAGCAAGTAAAATAGTACTCACTGGTTCAATGCCAATTTGTGTTTAGTGATAAGTGGAGAATAGACTTTAGCTTTGTATTCTATAAATTGCCCCTTTCAGACCATGTGACATTCTCTTACATCAAATGGTCTGAAATGGGAAAACAAACAACAAAGCTAAACAGATCTATTGAGTTAGACTGTTGGTACTAATTAGCCTCAGTGTACTAATTCACAGTTGAGACTATGCTGCAAGGGTATGTAAAATTATGCTTATGATGGTAAATGAATACTTATGAAGACCAGTTCTTGGTTATGGGTTTGAAGTTAGAGTGCAAGTCATATATCTGTGAAACAATTACTAACTCTTTAGCATGTGATAATATTTAGTTATCAATTATTTTGTTATTGACAAATTAAGAATTCACCAAGGCATGAACAACACAAAGAAACACAAAGACAGCTAGATACATTGCTATTATGTTTGCACTGTTCTGCTCTAGTGATATCCACTAGTTTGTACAACAATAGTGCAATAAGACATTTACTTGTACATTAATTTTGTTTCACAGATATATGGCATGCACTCTAAATCTTCAAATCAAGGGTCTTTCATATCATTCAACAGTATATTAATCTTGCACAGCATTTCTGAAATTCCAACCAAGAAGAATAATTGCTTTTAGACAGCAGTCCACACATGGCTACATGTGTATTAGCTAAGTCAACACTGGTACATTCAACTAGATTACAACTGCTGTAAAATGAGACTAGGAATTTGTCCCTTGGCATTATGCTTGAGTTTTGAGGCTTTGTATGTAATTGTTACATCATTAAATGTAACAACATCTTTTGGGGATCTGCCAATGTAAGGTGATTGAGGTCCCATGATTTCAGCTTTAACTGTGTACACAGCACCTGGATCAAGCTTGAGTGGCTTTTCTAGATTTATAATGTAGACCCTACAGTCAACTCCATGAATGGTTTCAATCTTTTTGCATGTACTATACCAGGAGTATGCTGAGTATGCCACTCTTTCATCTTTCTGGTAAATAGACAATTCAACATAATATGACTGATCTCTCTCACCAAAAAACTGCACACCAACAAGATTGACAGTCTTGTTTGTTGTAAAATCCACTGCTGCAACATAGGGTTTATCTTCAACGTAAATTTGGCTAAAACGTGCACTTGGAGTAAAAAGGCAGCCAACATGCCTTCTATGCCCACTGAACTTTTGTTTTGAAGTTGAGATGCCATTGAAGGTCTGAAAAAGCTCCAACATTTCACATTCATTCAAAATTTTATGAGGAAGCACTACTTCAGCAAATTGCTTTTCATCCATGAGAGGAAATCTTATTAGTTGAATGATCTCTTCTCCCATAATTGATCGTTTAGTTTTAGCATTGTTTTCCAAGCCCTGCTTATTAATTCTTGACCGAACCCACTGGTCAACAGCATGGAAGAGATCCAACTCATTGATGTTGAGACTATCTCTTACGAGAATTTGACACAGTAAATCTCTTGATACCTTCAGAAATGACTTGGATGATAGGGTTTTATGCGTGTTGTTATCAACTATGTTCCACAGATGCTTTTGCAAGTGCTCATCACAGATTTTCTGAACGTCAGGAAGAAAGCTCAACACATTTCTTGGCCCCATAAATTCCTTGCATTTTTCCTTGAGAAATGGCATCATGTACTTATCAGCAAGGTACAGCAACTCCATAACATTATTTTCAGTCAAGTTGACTTCATCTGTATGCACATAGCGAAGCATCTCTTGCAGTCCTTCTTTCGTGCAGTCTGGTAGTTCAATAGTTGATTTAGACTCTGCCAGACGTCCATAAAACATGGCTTCAAACACAGGACTACTGATAGCCAGCATGTACTTGTTGGCTGGAACATTGATTTTGGCTCCCTTTGAGTCTACTACCGAGAACTCCACATCACAGAATAAAGACTTGTGAAGTGCGTACCCAGCGCGTTCAATGATAGAAGACATATGAGTCTGCCATTTGAAAGACTCCATACTTCTTGTGTTGATTCTTGTGAGTTATAGCAGTCGCATAAGCTGTTTCTACCCGGCGTTCCACGTAGAAAATGTGACCTGGCCAACAGCTCTCACACAGGAGGCCCACACCATTCCCCGTGTTTTTCTGATCTCTCATTCTCTACTTTCGCATATCCATAATGCCTTCTGTTTTGGGGGACAGTTATTGTAATTCATATTCGTTTTGAATGACAATTTGTTTTATTTGAATTACAAAAACAGAAGGCATTATGGGCTTTGTGAAAGTAGTGAATAGGAACATCAAAAATTCTCGATCGTGATTGATTGGTTACTGATGATTTTTTTTGAAATTACTGTGCACAAAGGCGGCAAAGGGAGCAGAGGAAGGCAACTCGAGGCAGCTCTTGTTTACGTAATTAGGGAACTTAAGCAGGAGATGTTTTTGTCAACACGGACGTCACATGCGCGTTTTCGTTCATCCGGTTCGCCGTTATAGATGAGGTTGCTATTCTTGGTAGAAGATGAAAAAGCCTTAACTGACCTTCCGCTTAACGAAAACGGACACATCATCTATGATACATCAACTTCGTTGCTTTATTTCTTCTCGGAGTCGAAAAACAACTTACGATCGATGCATGCCTTGGTAATGGAAAATCATGGTAAATCGAGTACCAATTTTTGCTCAGCGATTTGTATGGAAAGTTTTGGAACGATTCATCTCAGAAACCTTCAAGGCTTCCCATCTTATTCTAAAAATTCGTCGAGGGATTTGAAAAGTATAGTCCCTAATAGCCTCCTCCGCAGGCAACACTGTTTGCTCAGTGTCGGGTGTTGGGCTTCCTGTTTAGGTGAAATGCGCGGTTAAAATAACCGCTACAAAGAAAGCCCAAGGAGGAATAATAAGGAGTTGCCTGCGGAGGAGGCTAAGTCCCTAAGCTTTTTGGTAAAATTGATGTTTGAAAAGAATTTTACACCTACATAGATGAAACTGACGAAAAGCGCGCAGCATCAAAAATATCTCCAACGCTCCAACAAATTGGAACTGGCCATCTTAAGTGTCGTTCTGCCCCGTGTTTGACTGAATTGATTTGGGGCTAGCTCAATATCTGGGTCCGGTTGTTCCAAAGTTAATAGAGCGAAATGCATTCCGCTCTATTAACTTTGGTTGTTCGAAAGGCAATTAACGTCAATCCTGGATTAAAATGAATGGTTTTGGCTTTAGATTTAATCCTGGGTTAGCGCGAGGTATGTTTTCTTTTGCGAGATACAGTTTTCGAGTTACGATTTTCGAGTTTCGAGTTACACGTGCGCCGGGGCACACCTATCTTGCTGAGACAACGCCCACATCTTTGCGTAACTCGATGATAAACATCGTCGAATTGAAAATCGACTTATGTAACTCGTGAAACACGACGTAAGTGAAACTTTACTTTCGAGTTACGCGCTAATTCCGTAACTCGATTTGAAATGTCGACAAATATCGTTTTTAGATCGCTCGAGTTACATTTTCGGCAAAACGGTGCATCATTGGTAATCAAGGCCAAACATGTCCTGCCACAAGATTTTTTTCGTTTTTCAAGTAATTAAAAAATCTTAAAAGGTATGGATATCAGTCAGTGGGGGAACAACTAATCTCATCTCGGCTGAAGATTTTCCTGGGTGCTTTTCCATCAAATTCACTAAAGATGCTTGGAAATTTTTTTTTTGAATTACTTTGAAGCGAATCGAGTAGCAAAATGAAAACAGGCGAGAAATGAAATTCAAAACACAACTTTTTGTTTCCTGAAATTACTACAAAAAGAACTTGTTTACTATTTTTAGCCGTTCTTTGAAGCATAATTGTGTTGATTTTTGAGTTTTGACATGAACAATCATGTACATAATTACTTATAAAATCTAATTGTTTTAAAAGTCCTAAGTGAAATTAGGCACTATTAATTTTGGTAAGTCGTGTTCAGTTTGTTAGTCAGTTGACATCAGTCAATAGCGAAGCGCAACCGTGACGTCACAACTCAGACAAACAAACCAAATTTTTCATCTCCTTGAGCCCGATTTTGGTACTTTGGATTTTAATGACCATTTCTTTAAACATAAGCAGCGTTTTCATAATAAAATGTAGGTTTCTCTGTGTTCTATTCAGAACAATTACAGATTCATAATGTTTGTCTGAGTCATGCATCTATTAGGCAGGCTATTTTTAGTACCGCTGCGCAACGCTATTGCCCTATCGCATAATGACGTCACAGTTTGTTTACATTGGGGATAGATGCTCAGAAACAGTGGAAATTGGGACCTATTAATATTCCTTTTCGAAGTAGAACTTCAATGTACCGAGTTTTGATATATATCATGTATCAGTGATTGCTCATCTGCATTTTATTTGATATGCAATCACTCTGATCCCCTCTGGCGACCATAATCCTTAGCGTCAAAACAATAGAATGTTTTGGTGTGACGTCATTATGCGATAGGGCAATTGGTGCGTTCAAAATCATCAGTGACTTCGATTGTCCATCTGACGCTCGTTTTGCTATGAATAAAAATGCATTAGGTTTGGATTGTGTAGCCCAGCTTCTCCCCCTCATTGACTTTTTTTTCAAAGTGTAACGAGAGAGTATTTGTCAAGATTCAGACATCCAGTAGTCAAGTGACCTTGGAGCGGTAAATTTAGTTTCTTTTTAATGCGGTCGCCAGTTTAAGTTCAGCTGAAATAGTTTTAATGCTACAATGTTAAGGACAACCATTGTAAAAAGATAGGGTTTGGAAAACCCGTCCCATAGTTTTAGTTATGATGAAAATTGGGAAAATGTATTTTGTCGAAATGGTCACGTGACCTGTTTTCTTAAGTTTCTCTGTTAAGAAAAATGGGACAGGTTTTCCAAACGCAGTTATGTAGCCGACTAGCAACGAGAATATACGCCTATTTGTTTCTTTATTCCTTTTAAATTGGCGACCGCATTTTAAATTAAACTCTAAAAAGTCATTGTCACGTGGTTAGTCACGTGATCACCTTTTGGTGTTTTAATCACTTAAGGGAAAAAAAGATGTCGAACTCTAATAAAAGACAAAATTTGGTGAAGTTTGGTGAAAAGGAAGAGAAATTATGATTCTTTTTAAAACTTTTTCTTCATATTTAGGCTTGAACCAGGCCTTAACATACTTGAGATATATAATACGCATGCCTGCTGTTTGTTTATTGGATACATACTAAAAATACATGTTGAACTATGTTTGATACCAATTGTTGAATCCTATTAATATCATGTTTTATTACAAAACATTTTGTATTTTGCAAGGTGGTGCAATACATCAGCAATAGTCCAGTTACTAGAGACCACTGAGCTTCCTGACAAAAGGCACATTTATACAGGGTTAGCCTCCTTTTCAAGAAAGACCCATGGGAGTTAACTCGATTTCTTGGGTTTTTTTTTTTTTTTTTGGTGTTGTTAACAACAGAAAAAAATCTACTTTACTCCCTTGGGTCTTTCTTCAAAATGAGGCTAACCCTGAATAGATGTGCCTTTTGTCAGGAAGCTCAGCGGTCTCTAGTAACTGGAAACTGGACTATTACTAGACTATAAAAATTAAAGTATGAGTCCATCAACATCTGAATAGTGCAGTATTGCAACACTTTAATGACAAAATCAAGTAAATGGTAACAACAACAACCTTAGGGCTTTAAAAACAGAACTAAGTTGTTTCTGAATGGTGTTTAAATATTTGTAATTCAGTTGTAACTTGAACTTTCATCTTCTACAACAAATTAAATCAACCTAGTAACTAATAGGTTTACTAAGACAGTCAATATAACAAACATGGTGTAAATCAATGTACATAACAATTGAAAAAAATGAACAAAAATGCAAAAAATGAGAGAATAAATTGATGCACACAAGAACAATAGTTGCTATTCTCTCTCCAACCATTATTTTTTTTCTTTTTTATATCACAGAAAGGTTAAGATTAGTAAAAGGGAAAAAAGGAAAGCAATGCACTGGGTATCTGACTACCTCAGTCTTTCATGCCTTTGTGAATGAATGAGAAAGTGTAGGTAATTTATTTCAAAGTTTTTGGAGAAGCAGAACTTCCTACAGGATATCTATGACAGCAACTGTTTAATATCCATATGATAAATGAGATCATTTATGAGAGCATTAGATCATATCCATATGTATAAAGCGCTATATAAGTATTAAATTATTATTATTATTATAAATGAGCTGAGCCAGATAAATTTGTTTTATAAATTTGTTTTACAAGTTTGTTGAATTTTCTAACAACCATTTCCTAAGATACAGTTGAGGGAATTCTGAGCTATCCAAAGCCTTGTTCTCATCATACTATCTATTCCTATTTTATACCTTGTAAATTATGTTTAATTAGTTACAAAAGCTGCTTTATTGTCAAATCACCAAATGTTGTTAGTACACAATAGTATAGTACACTGAAATCATTCAGCTTTGGCTAGTACAGGACTCACTCAACTGTATTTTGGGAAATGGCGATTGAAGTGAATATTAAACCCTTTAATATGAATCTAGACCACGTACAGATGCAGGGGAGTATGAGGCAGGCAGATTTTGCAATACAGCTTGTTTTAGATGGTCTCATCACTGGTATAAACCAATAGGAGATTGACCTATATTACTCAGTTACATGTATGGCAATAGCCGTTTTACTCATTCCATCTGCCTTTAAGCTACTAGCAACATAGCATTAGCGATTTAGTACATTTGCTACTAGGAAAACAGCGTTCACTTTTCCTTGCCCACCCACCCATAGGCAGTTATGATTAATTTGTATGTATTACGATTACGTGTCAGGTGTTAGGCCTAAACTAATTTTTGTACAATATAGTTTAGGAATCGTTTAGTTTTTACTAAGTACAATCTAGAATTATTGTAATGTATAATTTGTATGAATGAATCATGTAATAAACTGCCTTGACCCCATATACGTGGTTGTTGTCTGGAAGGGAGAGTTCAGTTAATTTTTTCCATTTCAAAATATTTTGGGGTAGTCAAATTCCCAGGGCTTCCTTTTCTGCATCCCCCCCCTAATTTTTGCCCTGGGTCATGGATTACAGGAAGTAATTACAGACCTTTGAAGACAATGTCTTAGTTATGGGTCATGTTAACTGAACTGAACTGTTTTCCATATCAACAGTTTTTGCATAGATTGTTGGATATCACTTAATTCAAGTAGAGTAGATTTGTTTTAGACCATCACTTCACAGTACATATATATGTACTAGCTAGGCCAACACTGGTACATTCAACTAGATTACAGCTGCTGTAAAATGAGACTAGGAATTTGTCCCTTGGCATTATGCTTGAGTTTTGAGGCTTTGTATGTAATTGTTACATCATTAAATGTAACAACATCTTTAGGAGATCTGCCAATGTATTGTGATTGAGATCCATAGATTACAGCTTTTACTGAATACAAAACACCTGGATCAAGCTTGAGTGGCTGTTCTAAGTTTACATTAAAAACCTCACATCTCACTCCAAGAATAGCTTTAGTCTTGTTGCAATATTCATGCGAGGTAATAGAATAAGAAAGTCTTTCATCTTTCTTGTAAACAGACAACATGACATGATATGTGTCACAGTGATATGAGCCAAATAACTGAACACCAACAAGATTGACAGTTTTACTTGCTGTAAAATCAACAGCTGCAACATAAGGCTGTTCTTCAACATGAACTTGGCTAAAACGTGGACTTGGAGTAAAAAGGCAGCCAACATGCCTTCTATGCCCACTGAACTTTGGTGTTGAAGTTTCAATGCCATGGAAGGTCTGAAAAAGCTCAAACATTTCACATTTTTTGAGAGTTTCACAAGGAAGCACTACTTCGGCAAATTTCTTTGCATTTATGAGAGGAAATCTAATCAGTCTGATGATCTCTTCTCCCAGAATCAATCTTTTAGTTTTACCGTTACTTTCTAAGCCTTGCTCTTTTATTCTTTTTTCAGCCCACCGATTAACTGAATGGAAAAGTTCCAACTCATTGATGTTGAGACTATCTCTAATAAGAATTTCACACAGCAAATCTTTTGATATATGTCTAAATGCCAAAGATGTAAGAGCATCATGAGTTTCATTGTCAACAATGTTCCACAGGTGATTTTTGAGATCTTCATCACCCATTTTCTGAACTTCAGGTAAGAAACGCAACACATTTATTGGTCCAATAAAATCCTTGCATTTTTCTTTGAGAGATGGCATCATGTACTTATCAGCAAGATACAGTACATCCATAACATTACTATTTAATAAGTGGACGTAATCTGAATACACGTAGCTAAGCATCCCTTCTAATCCTTCTTTCGTACAGTCTGGTAGTTCAATAGTTGATGTAGACTCAGCAAGCGGACCGTAAAACATGGCTTCAAACACAGGACTACTGATAGCCAGCATGTACTTGTTGGCTGGAACAGTGACTTGGACTCCATTCGAGTCTTCCACCGAGAACTCGACATCACAGAATAAAGACTTCTCGAATGCGTGCTTGGTACGTTCTTTGATAGAAGACAGTTTAGTCTGCCAGTTTGAAGGCTCTTGCATTGTACTTTCTCAGTGGCAACGAAGCTTGATCCTCCGGCAGTACCTCCTTACTTTTCTTCTACAAGAGAATCTTACCAGGCGTTCCATCCGGTGTTGCGTCGTCGCGTGAGACCATGTGACCTGGCCCAAGACTCTCACACAGGAGACCCAGACCAGGTGACGTTGCCACATGAGGCTCTTGGGTCCGTACCAAAGTAGAACCACCTTTGATTAATTAAGTCAGCTGCTATTCTACGAATGTGGCTCGATATTTTATATATTTACTAGATTATGGTCGGTACTATATTGGGCACTAGAAAAATGTGAGTCGGTACTTACACACTACACACAGTGTAATATTCTTCCCTGTGTATTGTTATTCATGAGTATGATAATGAGGTATGGGGAATCGCTCTGGCCTGGAACCATCCAAAGCCAGGCGAAGTGCCAGCAAAGATTATCTGGCAACTTTGAACCCGACTTACTCGCTAAAGTGGGTGGGTGGGTGGGTCGCCAACCGTTCTTCGTCGCAACTCGAATGAACTGCATTAATTACAAGAGTTGTTCTCCAGTCATTTTATATATGCAATCGGCCCAGGGACCATATTACCAATTCAAATGGACTTTGAATAGTACACACGTAGTCCACACGGCGCATTCAGTTAGGTTCAGCACCATTAATAATTAACTAACGAACGAACGGACTAACGCTTTGCTTTCGAATAAGTCGGGTCGTTTGGAGAATGTCACGGGGGGGATCTCTTAGGGGTTAAAATCAGCGATTTGGTATCTTTTAGGGGGTTAAAATTGAAGTTTAGAGTTTTAATTAGCATTTCCTGGTCTCTCTTAGAGTATTAAATGAGCCCATCGCTCATTATCTTGTTCTCAAATGGAAGAAACTTTGCCCAACAAAAGCGTGTCGACTGTTCAATTTTATGTTCATAATCATGTTCATTAGCTTAATTGTTATCGCTGGTATCTCTTAGTCTCTTAGGTTAAAAATCGTCCAGCCACGCCCTTCCTAAAAGACCTCCGGTATCTTTAAGGGGTATCTTTTAAAATTTCTGACGAGCATACCCGATCCGGCCTTTTACAATGGAGTCCCCCTCGGGAGAATGTCGCTCAAAATGGATGTTAAACAGCATTTAAATACCGGCACCGAGGGCGAAAGCGAAAAAGCAACGTAAGGGGAAAGATGAAAAGCATTGTAGTCATTTATTAAAAGGGAAATTAAAGGATGAGACAAGCTGATTTAACATGTATAACATGGGAACATGCGTATAAACCCTGTATACGGGCAGGTTTAGTTTAGTCACGTAAATCACCGAGTGGCCGGCTGATTTGACCTGTGGCCCATCCATGAGCTAGGGCGAGAGGTGTAATTGTTTTAGTAATGCATCCACCAACTTATAGGTCAAACTTGGAATAAGAAAATAATGAAGGAAAACGCCATTCAGCCGGCGCCGCCACTGGTTTTCTTTTCAAAACCGGCGTTTTTCTAGTGGAGTCGGAATGCAGGATTTGGGACCACAACTTGCCGGTGGGGAACTTGGTGGATATACTGCCATTTCAAACTCCTAGCTAATTATTGTATTATTGCTTTGCCTCTGTCGAGTGACTTACACCTTGTGCCCGCAAGATCATCGAGAAGAAAGTAGTCGTTGCAAACACCTATACTTTTGTCTATCGGTAGTGATCTTAGAACTGAATGCCACGAAATGTAGAGTGGGAAGGGTTGGCAAGTTTTGTGTGTGCAGAATTTTGTTTTTGTCCTTCGTAGAGGTGCAGAAACTTTTCTCAACATGATCAATCTTTTTCTGGCACTTTTGTTGTGCACGATTTCTTTTTTCCTTCCTCTAAGGCTGTGCTCGAATTTTTTTACGGTTATTGCCCAACCCAACCTCCCCGCCTCCCCCCTCAAAAATCTAATGGCTCATCCCTAATTGGCAACGTTTCGAAGCGTAGTACTGTAGCAATTTGTATTTCACAGATGTAGTGTTTGCACTCTATTCAGTTTTAAAGAACATGGCAATGGCCATGACCCCACAAGCTATCAGCTATAAAATCATTATCGTGTTGAAAGAAAGGTTTATCATATCATATCAATGGCACAGCTCATGACATTCGAGCAAGTCTCAAGCACAAACTGCTTTATTAATGTATGTAATGTTTTTACAGCAAATCTACTAAATCACATAAAATTTGTTGATAATAAATATGCTTTAAATCTATGCACACTTCAAGTAAAGTTATGATTAAAGATGTAAAATATACCTCTTATTTAAAACAAGACAACAATTGTCTTTATATTCCTATGCCTTGATGTTCTCCAATCAGTGCATGCAGACTTCAGACATAACAAGTTCTTCTAAAGTAAAAATCAACCTTTTTAAGTCAAGACTAAAGATTGAGAAAAATGACATCAATGGCATTCCTTGAAAGCCTTTAGAACATTAGAAGTCAGTATAGATCAAATTTTGCCCATTATCTTCCACTTGTATCTACAGGTAAACACTGGTGCATTTAACTAGAGGGATGCATATGCTTTAAAATAAGCGTAGGAATTTGTCCCTTAACAGCACTCTTCACTTTTGAGCTTTTGTAAGTAATTGTTATATCATTGACTTTAACAACAGCTTTAGGAGATCTGCCCAAAAATGGTGATGGAGGACCATGGATTTCAGCCTTCACTGTATACACAACACTTGGATCAAGCTTGAGAGGTTTTTTAAGATTAATGTTATAGAATACATAGAAGGAACGATTTATGTAACCAGCCTCATTACAACCATTTGAAGAAGTAGTATATGAAAGTCTGTCATCTTTTTGGTAAATGGACAAATTAACATGATAATCTGATCCTGCCCTACCAAATAGTTCTATGCTGACAAGATGGATGGTTTTATTTATGGTAAAATCTATAGCTGCAGTTGTAATTTCATTGTCTTTCTGAATTTCACCAAAACGTAACCCTGGAACCAAACAGCAGCCCATATGTCTTCTCTTTCTACTAAACATCTTTGTTGCCGGAGGAATATTATTGAACATTTGAACCATTTCTGTCACTTCATCCATCTTCAGAATTTCACAAGGAAGCACAACTTCAGCAAATTCCTTTTGCTCCATGAGAGGAAATCTCATCAGTCTGATGACCTCTTCTCCAAGAATTGATTGTTTATTTTTGCCATTGCTTTGTAAGCCTTGCTTTTTTATTTTGTCTCCAGCCCACTGGTCAACAGCATGGAATAGATCCAACTCATTGATGTTGAGACTATCTCTGACAAGAATTTGACACAGCAAATCTCTTGATACATTCAGAAATGACTCAGATGATAGGGTTTTATGAGTTTCGTTGTCAACAATGCTCCACAGGTGTTTTTGGAGGTCTTCATCAACCATTTTCTGAACTTCTGGTAGTAGACTCAATACTTCATCTGGTCCAATAAAATCCTTGCATTTTTTCTTTAGAAATGGCATCATATACTTATCAGCAAGGTACAGCACATCAATAACATTATTTTCAGTCAATATTACTTCATCTGAATGCACATAGCGAAGCATCTCTTGTAGTCCTTCTTTCATGCAGTCTGGGAGTTCAATATTTGTTTTAGACTCTGCCAGTGGACCATAAAACATGGCTTCAAACACAGGACTACTGATAGCCAGCATGTACTTGTTGGCTGGAACAGTGACTTTGACTCCATTGGAGTCTACCACCGAGAACTCTACATCACAGAACAACGAATTCTCAAATGCAAACGAAGTACGTCGTTTGATAGAGGAAAGTTTTGTCTGCCAGTTTGGCTTCATCCTAGAGCACCGTGTGTTTAAAATCTTTTTTAAAAGTGAATCTATGCCGTGTACGTACTCCTTGACTTCTAGTAACTTTCTACCAGGCGTTCCATGGGGATACGTGACCCGGCCAAAAGCTATTACACAGGAGGCCCATCTCAGTTCTATTTGAGTTTATTGCGCCGTTCTCTTGAATTAAAAATACCTTGAAACTCAGCGTGGCGGCCCCAACAAAGCTGGGGTTACAAACGCTGTCAAGCGTGGTTTACGAATCATCACGCTCATACATTTTGTTAGCCTGCGTAGCCAGGCTCTCAAAAGGGGAGGGGGAGGGGAGGGGGTGACTCCTCCTACTCAGCACATTTTGTTTGAGTTGTTTGAATTCAGCACCTTGCTTAAGTAGCTCCTGCTACTAAGTCGTAATTCCTGGTTATTATTTCATCACCGAATTTCGATGTCACAAGGAGTCGCTCATGCAGTATTGTTTAAAAAATAATAACTTTTAAATCTCCTCAAAATCTTCCTTCGCCTTATATTTGATACCTTTGTGAATCTGTAAGCAATAATATCTCAAAGGGTCTTTTCCATCGATTTAATGTAATATACAGGGTTCCTATACTTTTTGCGTGAAACGTTGCGTGAAACGTTGGCTGACTCATTTTGACGTGAAACGTGATTTAAGGTCTAAAATCTTTTTGCGTCCACGTGAAAGTAACTTGATTTTTTGTGAACATGAAAGAGATTTTTTAATTATCCGTGACACGTGAAAAGACCAAATATTTAATTTTGCGTGATTTCATTTTGCTAGATTGAATTCACAGCTATGATGGTATAATTTGTTTTGAAACCGTGAATTTGGTTCAGTTGAATTATCTAAATTGTTTAAAAATACACCAATTTGTAAAACCATCAAATGCTAAAAAAAGCTAGAAAAGTTAGTGAAAAATACATGCACAAAGAACACAGAGTCGGGATTGGTTATTTGTGATTGTCTTGAATTTTTCAAATATTTTGTTAGAACAAGACCTATTGCTATATGATTTGAATTATATATATTTTTATGCAATTCATGTTAATTGTTGGGATTGTATATATTTCGCTATTAGGTGGATTGGGTCTATTCAACGGTATCCATATCATATGCAATCCTAGCGAGGCTGCCTATTTTTATATCTTTATATTGCAAATATTAACGTGAAACTTGGATCCTTTAACATACTTATTAAAAACATTTTTTACCACAATCATTCAGTTTCTCGCTTTCTGATTGGTCGAGAACTGTGGTAAATAAGAGTCCCACCTATTTCAAAAAAGGTTGTCACCGCTAAGAGCGATAGGCGATAGGTAATAGGTCATTCCAAGACCGCAAAGCACTATTGATCTCTAATTGATTTACATATGAATAGCCAAATATTTGATGGAAGAGTGTAAAGAAAGATTTAGGATGGCTTAATTAAGAAATCAATAGTGCTTTGCGGTCTTGGAATGACCTATTACCTATCGCCTATCGCTCTTAGCGGTGACAACCTTTTTTGAAATAGGTGTATATACCAAAGATTAGCGCTATCGTTTTGATTTTGCGCGCGCTAGCGCTCGATCAAGGTCGACGAGAAATTACTTCTCCAATTTGTGGTAAAAACAAATTTACAATGGCTTTCCGTTGTATGGACTCTTATTTACCAACATTTTTATACGTCAACACATGGTCAAATTTAGTTATGGACCTACTCGGCGTTTATCCCGCTATACGTAAATCAAGTGCATGGTAACATTTTATCTCCGCCCCCTTTACATTTTAATTAAAGTTTTTTACGGGATACTATTTGAACATTGGCCTCAAATGCAATTAGCCAGATGCAATTCCAGTTTAATCAAAACATTTATAATGTCATGCTGAGTAGTGTAGACACTTTGACTATGGAGTTAACTGAGTTGCATTAATTAAAGTCTATATATAGTATCAACCTGAAAGTTTCTTAGAAAACTTCTTGGCTAAATTAGTACTTTCTACGAGTTCTTGGTCTGGAAGTTATTTTTTTATTTTTTGTTTTGGGAAGTCTGTGGTGTTCCTCAGGGGTCTGTTCTTAGAAAACTCAAGCTTAACGTTTGCCTTTTAATGTTAAAGTTTGACGCTATAATGAAACATTAAAATCGTTTAACAAGAAAGCTAATAAAACTAAGATAAAATGACGACAATGTTGTCAATTTATCTTAGTTTATATTAGACTTTCCACACACCAGGCTGTAACAGCCAGAAGCACGTCAGGTAAACAGTTTGGCACAAATAAAGTCACTTTGTGTATTCGTATGAGGTTGAAAAGGTTGGCTAAATTAAAACCTAACTCCAGTAGTCGTTAATTAACACTCATTAATTGGCTGTTCATCATCACTTCTCTGTGTTATAGACTATAATTTTTAGCTGATAACCAGCATGCATTCACTGATTAATTTATATCAAAAACATCTGAAAAGTATTTAAAGCCGCCCTGCCAAATGTTTTTAAATTTGCCATAATTTGCGGTTGCCGGATCAACTGGTTCAAAGTAAAGTCTCACTTGCCTAGAACTAAGGAAAACTCCAGAAGTACATGCAGATCAGAGAATTATCTTGCGACTGGATGAGATTAATTTCCCAGGCAAACAAGTACTGACTCACTGCTGAATCTGCTAGTTTAATGAAATATGCATTAAGTTCGCTAAGAGGAAAGTGCTCCACAATTGTGTTTGATTTTCCGGGATTATCAAAGGTTTTGCGCTGTGCTTAACTTGGTGCTCAAATAAGCTACAGTACTGTGGAGACTCAGGGAAGAATCAAGACCTCTGGTCGTTTACTTGGAAAAGAGCCTCGCCCCTCTCCTCTCGTAGAGACAAGAAGAAAAACGACCCAGCTTAAAAGCCCGAAGGTCGCCCATTGGCCAATATGAACAATTCCACAACACATGACAAAGGACTCAGTCATTTTGACTATGTGACGCTTATTCTTGATACAAGTGCTCATCTAAAATACTTTATAAATCTACTTATCGGTTTTAATTCTCTCGCCTCCATTCTTGCCGCAGTTTTAAACTTTTCAATTATTGTTACTTTTGTAAAGACAGCTTCTTTGAGAACTCCTTCGTACAATTTAATTCTTAGTTTAGCCACTTTCGACTTGGGTGTTGGTGTAGTAGTGCAGCCGGCGTATTGCTGTGAATTGATTACATGGTTGATGAAAAATGCTTCTTTGTACCATAAGTGCTTGTATTTCTTTATACGAACTATTATTCTATTTACAGATGGCTCCATCTTCAAGTCTATTGCCATTACTGTTGATCGTTTTCTCGCACTTCACTTGCTTCTAAGGTACCAACAACTTGTCACAACCAAGCGATCTTACACAGTGGTTATAGTAATTTGGATTATTAGTTTGTCGTGCAGCTTTGCATATATGACCGATGTATCTTGGGTGTATATTTTCCATGCGTCTTTGTTTTTGACCATTATTGTTCTTGATATTTATCTGATACTAAAAATTCCTCGAGCACTTCGATTGCACTCGATACGAATCCAAGCCCAACAACAACCACAACTGCCCACATGCAGAGATATAAGGCGTCTGTTAAGACCATTTACTACATCATGGGTGTATGTCTCATGTGTAATGTGCCAACTTTTATCTTTTTCCTTGTATACTATACCCATGGTTCGAGTGCATTTGGGGTCAGCACTGGAATAGAGCTGCAGTATTTGGCCCATTTAGGAAATACACTTGTCATGATAAACAGTGCGTTGAATCCATTGATTTATTGCTGGAGAATCACAGAAATACGTAACGCTTTGCTTCAGTTATTGCGGAGACAATGAAATGTCCAAGACATTGAGTGAGTTCAGTTATTCTATCCTTTAAATCGTAAATAATTGATTGTTATATTCTAAAAATGTATATAAATATATTGTTGTAAATACTTAAGTATAATATATAGAAATAAAACAATCTTGAATCTCGAAATTGATTTTTAAATATATAAGGGAAGTAAAGGCGCTATTACACCTTGCAACATTTACTGCAACTTGTCTCGCAATATAGTTTTTTTGTTCGACTCGTTTTCTTGCAAAAAGTTCGTACAATGTACTAAGGTATCGGGGGTAAAGGGCAATTTTCTTGATATCACGTTCCCGCCAAAATATGCTAATTAATTCCCAAAGAAGAACGAGTTGGGACAAAAGAACGTGGGTGCTTTGTCCAGCATCGAGAAACATAAACAAACTTTATTTGTCCAAGTGCGGACTATAATTGAGATAACATTTAAATATTGTGTATTAAATCAATAGTAAAACTTTAAAGTGATATCATGGACGACTCAAGCCCAAAATTCTAGGGGGCGATGTCCCCCCTCGCTACGCCACTGGTATCGGTTACACGCTGTAATGGCTCTCGCAACTTGTTTCGCAGCCCAGTTGCGAGATTCATTGTATAACAAAGTACTAATGAAAGACATGAAAGTGCGAAGTAAAAGTAAGGCCAAAAGAAAAACGAAAGAAAAAATTGGAGAGCGAAAATGGAAGGCAAAATAGTGAATGCAGTATAAATGAATGAGTTTTAGACAGCAACTAGACAAGTTATTTTTCAAAATGATGAAGCTGCTAGTTTTCCCTAATATATATCAGTTTCTTTGTTGGCAAGACTTGTTTCTCTGTTAGAGAGAAATCGTAGTTGTATCTGCGTTTAGTGGCGTTTCTCTAGTACTTTTTAGTACTTGAGGGGGGGGGGGGGGGGCGATTATTGAGAGCGACGTATAATATTACTGTATCCATAATCACTGAACTTCTCTCAATCTTATGCATTTCTATTCATAAATTCGTTTGATATATACATAGATTAAAATCACTCCCCTCACATTGACTACTATCTTAACAAATTGATTCGTTCTCTCCAGTTGCCAAAACTTGCCATAAACTGTTGTGGAAGATCGTCCTCAGAGTGTTGATTTTGTTCTTATTAAAGGATGTTGCCTCTTGTTACTTTTGTTCTAGTAATTTGTTATAGTGATTCTTTTATTCAATGATAACTTAGTCACTTCTTTTGAACTCTTATACACTATTATTAAACAGGTTTGGCTCTTGGCTGTAAAACAAACAAAGTTCAATAAGTAACTCTTTAAAATTACACTCAGATTATAGCACTAGCGACATGTTGAAGTGACAGTTTTGGGACAGTTAACTCAGTCATACCGAAAGAAATTCATCGTGAAAAACCTCTAGAAGAATAATTAGCTATTACTAGATTTCATCCATTTCTTCGAAAATCAAAATAAAGCGTTACTAAGTCATGTTGAATAAACAAACAATTCATACTAATTGGAAAGCCTTTTGTTAAAATACAATCAAGATGGCTACCGTGACGTCAGTGCTGAACCTCCAGCCTGCTGGGTCTGTGGGTTCTCAACGAGTATGCACGTCATTTGTCCAATTACAGGGTGGGTTACATCACATTAGCTATTTCAACTCAACAATAAAAATACTCACCTTGATGAAAACATGGGTTGGAATCATCTTCTGCGCATGCTCATCCCAGCTTGTTTGAAATCGAGGCAAACTCAAGTGAAGTTTCGGTAAAGTCACGTGACCAGGAATGAGTGGATATAGATTATAAGATAGTTTGTGATCAGAACCAGGTAAAAGCCTAAACTGAACCTAAGATGAAGCACAGAAGGTAACATTTACATCAATATTTCAGAGAAATTAATACCCTGCGAGCAGAGGGATTTTTTAAACCTCCTGAAAACTCGAGGGTTTAAAAACCCCTTTTTGCTCGGGTAAGCAGTCAAAGGTTGGTGACACATAGATTATCGTAATATATGTAAGCTGACTGCAAGCGTGGCTAAGGTAGTTATTACACCGCCTTCTAACACACACATTTGCTTGGACTTCGCCTTAATATGTATAGCTTGAAATAGCACTCAAGAAAGATCCCTGAAGCATGGGAGATCAACATTGACAGGCACTCCATCAACCAAGAAGATGGCGCTTTCCTCACACAGGAGTATTTAAGCATTATAATCTAAGGCACAGAGACACAAAAATCATTAATGCAAATGAACTTGTTTATCATATAGTACTTGGTTCTCGCATAATTTTTCTATTCTTGGGTTGCATGTGACGTCACGACAGCCATCTCGGATGAACTTCAACAAAATATTTCTTGTTTGTTTGTTCATCCAACATGGCTACCGCTCTATGGTCTTCTGAATTCCCAAAGGAATGGATGAAACCCAGCAATTCTTCCCCTGAAGAGGATCGGTGTACCGATCGAAACGTCTGGATTATTTCAGTTTTTGAAACTTAATTTTTAAACCAGCGAGACTATTCATATTAGCTTGAAGTTGATTTTAATACCCGT
Organism: Telmatactis stephensoni; assembly: GCA_029948255.1. Taxonomy (NCBI): domain Eukaryota; kingdom Metazoa; phylum Cnidaria; class Anthozoa; order Actiniaria; family Isophelliidae; genus Telmatactis; species Telmatactis stephensoni. Next base: position 401,712 of record JALIZF010001668.1, on the reverse strand, counting down.
AAAACGAAGCACCAACGTAGAAAAGGGGGTAAAATATGTACAGTCGGCTTTGGGAAACCAGCTTCATACTGAGGGAACTACTCCGCATTACATATCGTTTCTTTTTTACCTTGACATTGACAGACCGACCGACTTACTGATTCACTCACTTGTAGACAAATGAATTTTATAAAATAACTAAGATACTACGCGCGCTCTGATTGGTTAAAGAGCGCGTTTACATGAGGCTATATAAACACGATTGTGACGTCAGGATCTTTGCCTAGAGCAACGTTTTGTAAACAAAATATGGTTTAAAAATGTACGTCAGTTAATGAGTCTGTCTGTCTATCCGTTCGAGATTATATTCAATGAATAAATAAATTACCTGTTTTTGTCCTGAAAACATGAATGCATCACTAGGTTCAATGGTAACTTCAACTTCTTGTACTTGTAATGTTCGATTATGTATGACATAAGATAATGGCATGAGGGTTTGAACACACCCATAACATGGCAGCTCTGGTTCAAAGAAAGAAAAGGAATTACAAATTACAAGGAATTATCAGTAAATGAGCAGGTGAAATTATAGTGATGTAAAAATTGGCTAAACAAAATCGCAACAAGGACATTTTCTTCAAGTAGGGGGATTAAATGGATCTAATCCATCGTGTGACAATGTTAAATTAAATAAATAAATAAATATATAAATTTTGTCAGCTTCTAGAGCGCATTTTCCATGGCGAAATGATCAAATGCGCTATAACTAAATCACATAAATCAAACATAAATGGATTAAGAATCCCAACTGGCAAGGAGGCAAACCAGTTGGCTATATTACAAGCATGGCCGAGAAACTGAATTTGAACTAATCGAAATCGGAGCAAATTCAGTCTCAGCTAGTGGCCAGAGCGGGAATCGAACCTGGGACCGCCAGATTACGAGACCAACGCTCTGACCACTCGGCCATCCTGCCTCCTTTCCCTTTGTTCTCCCAATTCAACGTGACAAACCTCCCGATGAATGATCTGCTACGTCGGATTACCGTCGTTATTCCTTCTGGATACTCACGAATTTGTAAAAACGAAGAAGAGTAAAAACAAAAGAAAATGATTCCTCTAGAGGTTTGTCACGCTGAATTGGGAAAACACTGACACCTGGATTTGGTCTATTGATACAGGAGCCCATATCACACTCGTCACAACATGCAATTACGTTATCCAGGTTTTTACAGATTTTCGCTGGCTGCTTGCTTCTACTAAGAAACACAATCAAAGTACAGTGAAACCTCTCCTTACCGACACCTCAATAGTACGGACACCTCTCTATAACGGATAGCTCGCTATATCCCAGCTGCTGAATTGCCAGAGCAAAATTCCTCTCAAACAGACACCTCGAAATTACGGACACTTTGATTCGGTCTTTTGGTGTCCGCTTTAAAAGGGTTCTACAATACTATGTAATACATTTACCAGTACTATATATAACGGAATATTTCCAACTACACTTTTCATCATCAGAGAACTCAAGTCACTTCTGATATCCCTATGACGGAAAATTAACAGAATAAATGTATGATAAAAATCTGGATTTTTTATCATACATTTGTTCTGTTTACTTTCCATCATAGGGATATCAGAAGTGGCATTTACCAGTGTTTATGAAAAATGGTACACTTTCCACTGTGACAGAAGGGAAGGTGAGTTCAGTGATGACTGCTGGACAGTCTGACGGTGATGATGCCCTTCTCCATTCCAGTACAAGACTACCAATGTTGACAACTTTATGGGAACTACTGCCTTCTCGTGCAGCAAGACAGTAGCATTCAGATGCACTTTCTCCTTGTTGTAGCGATACTAGAGCAATGAAAAAGTACATGACATGGGAATTTGGTGAAAGAGTTCGTGACATATAGAGGGGGGCAAAGTAGCATTCAGATGCACTTTCTCCTTGTTGTAGCGATACTAGAGCAATGAAAAAGTATATGAGATGGGATTTGGTGAAAGAGTTCGTGACATATAGACAATGAGTCACATTTACCACATATAAAAGTCCTTTTTTCGTTAGATAAGGCGAACAAAATAAGAATCTCCTCACAATGAAGTCGCGACTTATTATGTAAAATAAAAAAAAGTATCATTTGTGTTAAACCACGCAAAAGTGCTATTTATACAGGCAAAAAAGACGCATTTCATCAAGGACGTGATTTGAATTGGGCAAACACTGCAAAAATGCGCGAGTAAATTTACTCAAACACTTGAGTAAATCGGCGATCCACACTAACTCACTTATCCGAGTAAATTTATTCAGTTATATGAGAAAAGGGTACTCAGTTACTCAAACAACTGAGTAAATTTACACAGATACGTGATTTACTGTGGATGCACCGATTTACTCAAGTTTTTAAGTAAATTTACTCGCGCATTTTTGCAGTGTTTGCCCTATTTAAATCGCGTCCTTGATGAAATGCGTCTTTTTTGCCTGTAAAAATAGCACTATCTTCTTGTTCACAAGTCAGTGTTTCTTTAATTGTACTTTTGTTCAACACTATGCCCTCGAACATGGTGGGTGAATGTAAATTAGTTTGAGTCCTAAGACAAACATTGACGTTGTGAGAATAAACCACACACACAAAACTGAAAAAAATAAATAAATAAATAAAAGAAGAAAAAAATAAGTCGAGAAGAAACTAAATTTAAATATATATTTGAAATAACACACACCTCCCTCTAGCTGTGATTCCATTTTCTCTCCAACGAAATCCACTTCTGATGACTATAACAATGATATAAATTTAGTGTTTCAACTTATAATTGATTAATCTCGAAAAACGTTATCATAATATTTTAAGGTGGCTCACAAGGTTCAGTCTTGTTGTAACCATGGTAACAGGCCAGGGAGAAGTACACTTGATGCTTGCTAACAATAAGAATGGCTCTTCCTCACTGACTTGATCAAGCCGTTCAAGCTAAAATAGAAGATAAAAGTAATATTCACTTTCTCTGACTGGCTCGTAAAGGAATCCAGGGGAAGAAATGAGTCTGAGTCAGTGGATATAACAGAGTTTGACTACTTACTCTTAAACTTGTAAGTGACAAGGAAATATCAAATGGCATAACGGTCCTGGTCGTAATTTTTTGTTCCTAAAATTGAAAATTAAATCAGCATCAAGATACATAGATGCGTAACTTAAATGTTTCGTAAAATCGTGTGTAACAAATATCTTTTTTGCATCGAGTTTGAGTGAAATATGGGTTTTAAGATCTCATTCACCAGTATGACTAGGACATCTCCACATCATGGAGACGAGGTTTACGGTTTAACGTCCTTGCCCAAAAAGATGCGAAAGTCTAACCATTTGTAATTACAAAATGAGTTGTTTAAAGACCCTGAGTGTTGGTCCGGCCGGGAATCGAACCCAAACCTCCCGCACGACCGACCGACGCTCAACCAATTAAGCTAGTCAAACAGCTGTTTTGATTACAATAAAGTTCATTTTTCAACAACAGCTCATGGAAAGAAGAGTGTCTAAACTTGGCTTGTATTCCTGGGTTTATGCTGTGATAAGGTAAAAAAGATTTAGAATGATTTTACGAACCTTGGTGCAAACACATGCAATGGAGCTTGAATCTTCACAAGATGGGACAGTAATTGAATAAGCAACCTTTTTGAAAAGAAAAGCCATAGCACAATGAAAATTAAAGTACTAGCACAGAGGGCAAGAAGATCGAAAATAATTCAGTATACCTTGGCCACAAGACTTCGACTTCCAACTTGAGCACATCTAACGTAATAGATCTGCTCCATCTAGAACGGTAAGTACAAAAAATATTTTATTGACAAACAAACAAGCAATAAATCAGTCGAACAAACAAACAAAGACAACAAACAAAGACAAACAAACAAACAAACAATTAAACAAACAAACAAATTAATCGACAGCAAAATAGACACCAAAATGAATCAATGTACAGGTATTGTGTTTATCAAGAAGACTACAAAGTTAATAGAAACTTAGGAACTCTTAGGTATGAATAATTATGAACTAACCTCTCCACAATCAAGACTTTCCTTGTTAAAGAAAACATGGCTCTGTACAGGGGCTTCATGCCCAGATGTTGGAGGCTCGAGACAAACAGTGCCTACGATTAGAAGAACAATGGGTAAGTTGAAAATCAAAATACAGACAGAATATTGGGTATAACCAAGAAATCATAAAACTAAGATATTTATTTTCGATCGTATAAATAATCCTGTTGCAGGCTCGTAACATGGTATATTTTCGTCTCACTGATCCCGGGTTTTTACGGAAATTTTGATCCCTGAGCCCATATTTTTAGAAATTTTTGATCCCTGATCCTTGGTGCAAAAAACTGAGCTGATCCCTTATCCTGACCCATGTCCCTGATCCTCGATCCCACCCATTTGATCCCTGAGCCCTGGCCTCTGATCCCTGATCCTGGCCATAATTTGGGGCTTGATCCCTGATCCCATATACCATGTTACGAGCCTGCTGTTGTCAACTTACTGGTATCTACAATGCTTGGATCATGATCTTCTTGGAAGCCAACCCAAATCCTGCCATCAACAAAGTTGAAAAATAAAAATGTGATCATTGTTAGCAAACCTATTGCAACTCAGTTCATTTACTTCAAGTCTTTAAGTTCTGTTTCCTCCAAACTTTTGACTAGCAATTTGATCTTGAAAAACTCATTGACGAGTGCTGGAGTGTCATGTTCCAGATGTAGCTCCATTTGAGGCTCTCTGGGGTTGATTCTAGAGAGAAAATTGTGGTCAGTACATGTAATCTTGTTGATTACAGTAAACAATCTGTAAAAAGCTTACTGTATACTGGAGACAATCTGTAATGATTCCCAATCCAATCTATCTTCAATATCAGCACTTTTATTAGCATGTTTAGCAAAACAGTTGATGGTATTTGTCCCTTCTGTACCACCTCCATTCCATACTAACAGTGCACAACGATTCTGTGGGGATCCAAGTTCTATTGCAATTGAGGATATCTGAAAATGAATTTTAGAGTCTATTATTATTAGTGTACACATGTGACCTCTCAGTCTCACCTAGCCTCCTCCGCAGGCAACCTTTTGGGCTTCCTGTGCGAATATTAGAGAAGAAAAAAGACTGGGAATTTTGGGCTTCCTGTTCGAAAATTAGAGAAGAGAAAAGACTGGGGACGAAAAGGGGGAGGAAAAAAAGAAGAAGGGGTTGCCAACTCTCGCCTTTTCTCGCCTGGCGTCCAGGCCACTACGTGTCTTTAACACAGGAGGCCCAAAGCGAAAAAGCGAACAGTTGCTTGCGGAGGAGGCTAAGTCTCCCCACAAAAGCCCCAGTGACCAGTAGATAACAGTCTGACTTATAACCTAATCTGGTGCTCGGTTATATATACCACTTGACACATCCTTGGAAGCCTATTGCTCTTAGAAACTGAAATACCCTAGAAATGTAGTCTGCTAGAACATATTCCAGAAGTAAAGTTTTCTCTCGTTTCTGAATGGTCCAGGGATGTAGGAGACGGGGAACCAAGGGGGCTATACCTCTACTTCTTCTAGTTCAAAAACGTTAAATGTTTCTCCTGAATGCTTGGCACAAAAACAAACAATAACAGTAACAAGTTTTCGAAACACTATTATGTTGCCAGCTTTACTGTATTTGTAACCCTTTCGAAGGATAGCACAAATAAGCATTTTAGCCCCCCCCCCCCTCCCTACACAAAATTGTGCTCCTACGTCCCTGTGGTCTAGACCAATCATCATACAGCATGTAAACAAATTACAATAGGGAGCTTAAGCAGGAGACGTTTTTGTCAACGCGGACATCACCGCAGTGTACGTTCGCCAGCATAGATGATATGCCCGTTTTCGTTAAGCAGAAGGTCAGTTAAAGCTTTTTCATCTTCTACCAAGAACAGCAACCTCATCTATGACGGCGAACGGATGAACGAAAACGCGCGTGTGACGTCCGTGTTGACAAAAACGTCTCCTGTTTAAGCTCCCTAATGACTTTTAAACTGACAATGAATTTTGACTTCCGGAACAAGTTGTAACAGACAATGTTCCCATTGGGAATGAAAAAGTGCAACAAGTATTCATGGAGTAATAAGTTCCCAATCAAAAGGTACCTGTAACAGTTTTCCAACATCCTCTGGCTGAGGGAAGAATCTAAAAGGAATAACTTTAGTCTTGGCAGGTAGGAGGTACAACCCTCCATTGCCTTCTTGTCCTTCACCAGTAGTATCTATACAGCAATATTGATTATAAACCTGCAACAACACAATGTTATTACTATGTATTTATTGACTGAATGGGAGGGCCGGACGGGAAAATATTTGGCTCGAGGTTATGCCGTGACCAAGAGCCAAATATTTTCCCGTCCGGCCCGACCTAACTCAGTCAATAAGCAATTTATCATATGACCTGATTTATGGTATAAAAAGTGCTAAAAAATTCTCAAATACAAATAGAAATATAGCGCGCGGAAACAAGCAGGACCGCACGTATTAGGATATACCATCTTGAGATTGACTATACATGTATGATTTATGTACAGTACAAGTAACATGATGTTGAATTAAGAAACTCATATTAATCAGAGACAACACTCAAGTTACTTAAAATACAGTACAAGTATAAACTGTATAATTCACCTGATTACTGAAGTACACAGCCAGCTTTTTAAAATGGATAGGAAAAGGACAGGTCACTCTGAAATGAATAAAAATATTTGTAATGTTATACCATAAACAGTCATGTATATGTATATCATCCATGTAATGAGTTACAATGAGACATCAATAGCTTACTGTGAGATATACAGTATACATTATATTTTTATAGTTTTTATGACTCTACATTGAGGCACAGTGAGCCCTCTACTTAAGGACATCTCCATAATACCGGCACCTCTTTAAAAAAAAGGTTCTACACTGCATGTCTGAGCAGCTAGAACCTCCATGCATTTCTAATAAATGAAACCTCTAAAAGATAGGGCACTTCTACATTAAGGACATTTCTTTGACCCTTTGCTGTACACTTGAAAGAGGCTCCACTGTATAGACTTTAGAGTAAACTCCCTCTTCCTTTGCTCCTGCAAAACAGACATATTCCAAGAGGATGGTCGGGTAGGAGAGGACCTGAGTTGATGTTCCTGTGTGTGTGTTCACTATTTACAGGCAAGGTATACTTTCTATAAAATACTTGACAGTGAGAGGTGGGGGTCTGGTGATTCCAGAATCAGAAGACATTAACTGTGTCTGTGTGGACTACAAATCTTGAAGATATGAGATCTGGGACTTATTGCAGAATCTGTTGACACGTAATGAATTATTATATGATTAAATGAGATGCTTTTAATATATGTAAAACTATATACCTGAGATGGACATGCAGCAAGATGGCACTATCAGCATTGATGGAATGGGTATCAAAAACAGCTTTACATTCAACTGTAACAAGAAAGGTCAACACAGTAAAAACTCAAGGAAATAATAAGCAACCTACACACGCATATAAACTGAGTGTGCCAGTGCTTGTGAGAGGTCGGGAAGGGAGATGAATCATCAGAAGCAAAGATCAAAATGGCAAAAGGGGTGCCAATTACACATCTTACAAGTGGCAAATTTTAATGCAATAATGCAGCAATTCTTTTCAAAATAGCTATCACACATCATGTGCAAGTCCAGTTATACGAGGATAGTTTTTAGCCAAAATGCGAGTACTAATGGTGGCATTGAATGCAGTCAACATCATGACTGCTGCAAAGGCTCATGCACTTTTGAACTCTTGAAACCCCAACTGTTGAAAGTTATTCTAAACAGCACATGAAACTGTATGATTAACTTCAATCTCTGATTCATGGGTACATATGTAGCTCATTACCAAAAGCAGCTAACTGGTCCATCTGTACTGTCACAACCTTGACCAGTTTGTTGGGTTAAACATTTCCAGATTTCTTTAGCTTCTTCAACTGCATCTACGTCACAACCAGGTTCTGGCTCTGGACATTCATTCTTAATAATAATAGAATGTAAAAGTGAACAATATGCATGGTACGCGGTCATGACGCCCCCTGTCAAATCCGTCATGACGCCCCAATATCTGGTCATGATGCCCCACTGGATAGTCATAACGCCCCATACATCTTTTTTCTAAGTTAACAGGAGTGAATATGTCTTAGGAAGGACTTATGACCAAAGTAAGTCAAACTTTCGTGATAAACGAAAACGATTTTGATACCGATAAACAGTAAATAATGCGTAAAGTCGCTCCGTCATATGCATCATATGGTAAGTCGTCAGTAAATAGATGACAGGTGACTATGTGGTGATTGTGAGTGGTGGATAAGAGTGACATCAGTTTATGACCACTAACCACAGAGTTCAGATTGCAATACAACATCTTCAATTCGTTTTTTACAACAATTATTTGAGATAAAAGTTTAAAAAAATCCTTTTCAAACTGGGCAACAGAATGAGCGAGCATATCAAAATGCATCAGCAGCGTGTCTGCCCTCTTATTGACACACTCTAATCAACCAATCAGATTACAATATTAGTATTAAGTGCTGTAAAAAGTTACTTTTTACAGCACTTAATACTAATATTGTAATCTGATTGGTTGATTAGAGTGTGTCAATAAGAGGGCAGACACGCTGCTGATGCATTTTGATATGCTCGCTCATTCTGTTGCCCAGTTTGAAAAGGATTTTTTTAAACTTTTATCTCAAATAATTGTTGTAAAAAACGAATTGAAGATGGTTTTGAGTTGTCTGTCCTCTTATTGACAACAGACAACTCAAAACCATCTTCAATTTGTTAAATAGAAAGCATTAAACTAAGACAATATAAGATGCAAACAACAATAAACAAATTATATCAAGCACGCATAGTCAGAACAATGACTTTTCACAATCATCTCAATTCATGTTCAAAGGAGGCAGCATGGCCAAGTGGTCAGAGTGTTGGTCTCGCAATCTGGCGGTCCCAGGTTCGAATCCCGCTCTGGCCACTAGCTGAGACTGATTCAGTTTCTCGGCCATGCTTGTAATATAGCCAACTAGGTTTGCCTCCTTGCCAGTTGGGATTCTTAATCCACTTATGTTTGATATATATGATTTAGTTATGATTTGTAAATTGAGCTGAAAAGCCCTGTTGAGGGAGTCTCAATCATGTATGTATGTATGTATATGCCTTGGATAATTATGACTATTACCGATATAACACGAACAAGATTCATTTGCACTCTAGTCTTCTCTTCTGGTGAAGTCAAAGCATCTGTTATAATTGTCAAGGCTAAAAACAACCACACATATCTACCAATAATTACACTGTACAATGAACTAATTAAAAAATTGCATATTTTTGATAAGACAAGTCAGGTTAGTTGGTCAGTTGTTTGATAAAGTGTTTCATTAGTCATTCCATCCATATTTAAGCAAATACATGTAAGTCAATGGGGACTTGCACTAACAGGTCAAATGACCCTATCTCCCCTAAATCAAGCAGCACTGTCAAAATGAATGCCAAAAATAGAAGAGCATCTCAATATTAGTAAAAGTGGAAAGTGTCAGTTTATAAAAGGAACAAGGGAAAAACTATTATAGCAAATCCAAGTTTGGATATTTTCTTAAGATTCATTTGGAAAAAGGCATTGGATGGCAAGCCCTAATGGGACGACTTTTGGGCGAACTGGTGGTCAACTGTTGGGTGACAGTGGGTGAACAGTCAGGTGACTGTTGCCCGACGGTTGATTTGGGATGCGATTCATTAGTTTTAATCTTTTGATTTACTGCGTATGTGGAATCTTGGGCTGCCAGAGATTTTTGTTCCTTTTATTCAGTTCTCTACAGTTCTATATCAAAGTGTTGTAGCATTTAAAGGATACATTGTCCCATTAAGTCCAGCGATAGCGTCACATACTCCTGCACATTGCCAACAAGGTATGCACACCTGGAAATAGAAAAAAATAAAATAGAAAAAGATGCACCCATGACATATATGGGAGAGTTGGAGCTAGTGCTATCACTGTGAACTCAGATTTCAAGGTAGAAATACATTGTACATGTATCTTCCAAGGTTTGCCACTGGGGGTGGTTCAAAGGCTGGAATGAGCCCCCCAACCCCACCCCCTGCTTCCTTGTACTCATTCACCTCGACCTCAAGCCAAATATTTCCCCCTCTAGTAATCCTTTTTGGTTGATAAGTTAGTATGGGTTTTTATATAGCTATTTCAAAAAAGGTTGATGGGGCAAATGGTGAATGGCAATCAGCCATTGGTGATTGCATGACCAAAAGGAAGTTTATGGTAACAAGAATTGCTTCATTTTCATGAACCCAACCAATGCCGGTACCATGCAGGAAAGACATTATTGGACAAAGTGGTCAATAGGCGATTCATATCTCCATGCCGGATAGCAGTCTAATAGCATGACCACAGTTCCTTTCAGTCATGCAATCACCAATCACCTTTTGCCACTCGCCATTTGCCCCATCAACCTTTTTTGAAATAGCTATATACATGTATATGTGACATTGAATTAACTACTAAAACTCATTGCATTTCAAACCTTAGAGAGGTAATAAGAACTGATGTCAGTAATGACCACCATCGTTCATGTCTGAAGTCCCATGTCACTCTTCCAAGTAACCTGGAAAAACCAATATATTTTGATACACATAAATGTACTTATATAATGAAAGAAGGAAGGAACAGACAGACAGATGGACAGACAGATGGATGGATGGGGGGACAGACACATGAACAAACAAATTAATAAACCAACAAATGAATAAATGAATGGAGGTCTGCATACATCGATGTTTGGAAGGAAGGAGGGAGGGAGGAATGGACAGATGGATGGACAATTGGATGGAAGAATAAATGAATGAAAAAATGAGTTTCAATGGGAAAGGTAGAATACATGCAGGTGGAATGAATTAATGAACAAGTAATAATAGAATGAAATTACTCACATCAAAGCCTTGCTGTAATCTCTTGCATGGTAATACTCCTCTCCCATTTGAACCACTGCAATTTATAGAAAAACAAAAGAGGGAAACTTAAAACCTAGATATTTCTCCCTGGTGATAAAGTCATCAACTGGATCACAAAATGATATTGTGTACAGTGGAACTTCAATTTTAGTGTCATGGGATTGAGAAAATTTGCTGGTTATATCGACATTTCATTAAATAAGAGTTATAATCCATACATCTTTTGTGGACTGTGAGGTAAAAAATAATGGTCAGTTACATTGGGGATAACATCATATTGAGGTCTCATTGTATAATTCACTTTTAAAGAGTAACATTGTGTGGCTCCAAAAAATATCCAAACCTCACCATGGAAGGAATTTGAAATAGGATCCCCCACCCCTCTGAAATTTCCAATTTTCTTCCATACAAACCTTGTAATTTTGTTTTTCCTCTGACCCCCTCCCTCTAGGAATTTGTGATTTCCTTCTTGGTAGGGTATGAATATTTTATGGAATGACACACTGATTAAAAAAGATTTACATACTTAGGTAACGCTTCATTCTAGGTGACTTGTATTTCTTAAATTGTGCAACAGCACTACTTAGGAGAGGAATAATGATCCACTAAAAAACAAAAACAATTTAAAAATTATAAGTGTCTGCATGAATTGTGATCCTAAAATTTGTTTCATGTAATCATTGCACTTCAATAATAATAATGATGGTGATGATGATGATGATACTATTGAGAAACCAGTACATTGTATGTGGTACGTGAAAATGCTGGCCTCTGTTGTGCATTCAAAAACACTGACCGAATGGTCTACCATGATTTCTTGAGACTGCAAAGCAACAATTCCACTGTTTTCTAAGTTTTGATCATGAACATCAGGGCCTGAAATGTAAGTATATGAGCCTCATAATTTGTTGCATACATGTAGGCAGAAGTTTCAATAGTCCACTTTTGATATATTGTGTGAATGATCACGCACAAAGCAATTCAAGACGAGGCTGCAGGAAAACAATTTGGGATTCCTGACCATTATTTCTGTGGAGCCTCATCTTGAATTGCTTTGTTTGATCACTCAGTCAGAATATCAAAAGTTGGTCTGTTTGCTTCTTGGGCTTCCTGTGGTGGTTGTTCACACACCATTACTAGTTGAAAGACTTAACAATACAAAGGAATGAATGACTTATCAATCTAAGGTTTCTATAAGAATTACGTAGGCGGCTGCCCAATGTATAATAGCCAACTGCATTTTTGTTTAAGTTTATAGACCAGTTACAGTTTTATTAACTGGGGTTGAGAGGTGAAGTAGGCAGCAGTGTACACCACCAATAGACAGCAGGGCAGAATTTGGACAAAATGATGCCCATTCTTTGCAAATTTAACAGAAAGAAAGCTGAGTCCCATCAAAAAAGCCAGCCTCATAAAATTTTGGCCAAATTTCAAAGGTCTCAATTAATGTCAAATTTTTTTGCAAAAAGACATTTCAGAGTGTCGAAATTTGAAAACTAAGGAAATTGGTGAAAAAATGTCTCAGGTTTGCAAGAAAAAGGCTTGTCTCAAAGTCTTGCACAACTTGACTAAACATAACCTTACTACAGAAAATGACAAGAGTACAGATAGATCTTTCTCTAACAAGTACATTCCTTATTGTGCACCGCGCCATACCATCATCTTTGAGGTTTTAGGACATGAGAGAGCTTCCACTGATTTGACAACAAGAAGGCCCTTCTTGAGCAAGAAAGCTGGCATGCACATGAAAAAGAATGTGCCTATGACATTCCCCTTGTCAGTGTGCCAGTACCTTGAAATCCTTGTCTCCAAGGTCTTTGACCATAAAATTCAAGTTTCCCTGCCTGTTCCAAGGGATTCATGGACAATGGAGTGCTGGGCTGTGTAAATCACCAGAAAAAATCAAATATTTACAGTGGAGTGCATTTGAGTGTTTAATGAAAACATTAAATTGCATGTTTGTTTTGACAGCTTGAACGTGCTGTTGTTGTTAGGGGCGGAGTTAACGTTTGATCGCTAATTACACACATTCTGAAGTTTTCACAGAACTTACAAATCTTCAAACTGTTCAAAATGTTTGAATAAGAATTGTGAGATACTTTGATTTTGACTTGCGACATTTTGAACAGTTTGAAGATTTGTACATAATGTTTTGTGAGAACTTCAGAGTGCCTGTAATTAGTGATCAAACATTGACTCTGCCCCTAACAACACTTGACATTTAGTATAACAACAGCACGTTCAAACTGTCAAAACAAACATGTAAAATGTTTTCACTAAAAACCCAAATGCACTCCCCTGTAATTGATACATTACAAATAAAATAATATGATATAAATGATCCTGTTCAAAGGATAAGATAGCTGAGTCGTGTACAAGACAGTAATGTCTCCACCAACCACTTTGAACTTGCAGATGGGAAGACAACAATTAATTAAGGCTACTTACATGACAAAGACCTTCACAAAGTTGTCTTCTAACAATAGCATTATTTGCTGCTTGTTGGTAGTAGAATCCAGGATGTTGAGTCTTAAAGCAAAATACATTTACGTTTTTAGTAGAAGTCTCATTCACATTTTGACTTTTCTTCATGTCATTCTCCTTGAAAAGCTCCCATAACAAGAAGTGTAATATATACATTGTATGTCTGCATTTGAATCCATTTTGCCAGTGGAAAAGAAAAAAAGAAAAAAGAAGTGAGCAAGTCTACATCATGATTGACAGATCTAATTGATCTTACTAGTTTACCTGCAATGCAGTTAACCCATTTCTAATAGCTTCATCAAACAAATCACCAAATAAAGAAAACCTGAAAACAAGACAGCAATGCTAGATTTGATTATAATTTGCTGTACTACATAATTATGCTGTATTTGTTTTGTAGACTGAGATAAAAAGTTCATGGTGCATTAATTGTCTAAACAATAGTCATTTGCCTGTGCCACAGGTTTCACATCACAGGCCCCACATATCCCAGGCATATTCCTTGGGGAGGGAGGACAGACAGTGATATTTCCTTTGTAAGAAATCTTTAGGTATATACACTGTAGAGCTTGGTATGTGTTTCCTTAGCTTGTTAAGGAAAACCGTCCCCTGAGCACTGTATATTGTCTGCTTCACTTAAAATCACACAAACTGCCTTAAACTAGTCTTCATAAATGTAGCTTACTGCTTTGACAGCCAAGCTGAGTGCTCAAATGCAAGCTCAGGACAACCAACTTTTTCTTTCCATAAATCGACATGCTTTCTGAACTGAGAAATGGCATCAAGGGGAGCTGAAGCTTGGAAACTAAGCCTACAAATCTAACAACAAATGACAAAGTGTTTTAAGGATGGAGTGTTATCCAGTAGTGTAGGCAGTCAGGGTAAATGTCAGATACTACTAGTTTCTCTGAGGCACTGACTTTTGGGGGACAAATTCTTAATTGTAATGATGTATTGAGGGCTAATAATCCCAATTCAGGCAATTTATTGACAAAACAATTGACTTGTGCTAACTGCACTTCAAATTTGGGGGGTTCTTAGCCTGCAAATCAGGCTTGGGGTTCCTCTGCATGGATTGATCAGTTACATCAGAATCAGTATGCTTGATCAGTTACATTACTACATGTAGCTTCAGAATGCTTTTTGTACAGCAGGGCTATGTCTTACATAGTGAGAGAATTGTTGACAAAATGAAAATCCAAAATAACTGGAAATTGAGTGTAGGATTGATGGTCAGAGCTTTGGGGGACTCTCGTCACTGCCAAGCAAGATTGTAACACTTTACCTTATAGTTTATGAAACCTGCAACAACTTTAACCTCCAGAACATTCACATCAGTTAACTTGATTTCAGTCATCAAACTGTAAGCTTGTCGATAATGTCTACGTTTCAATGAAATATCCATGACAAACTTTAGTATTGTATATGATTATGTACTTATTGACCAAGTTAGAGGCAGGAGGGGAAAATATTTGGCTTAAAGTTATGGTCATACATGTATATGGGCCGAGCACAACAAGGTCTGTGCTGTATGACCAAGAGCCAAATAGTTTCCCATTTGGCCTGATCTAACTTTTTATCATATGGCTTGTTTTGATCATTTTATTCACATTTTTCACATGCACTCAATCAAACAGTCCAGAAACAGGTTTTCCTGGTCAGGAACACTTTTGAAAATCTGTACATGTGCCGTGTCGAGTGACTTTTTTTGAACCTTTATGCACATAGGGCCAACTATGGGTCATATTATATTTATATCATACTTATTGACTGATTGGGAGGGCCGGATGGGAAAATACTTGGCTCAAGGTTATGCTGTGCTCGGTCTGACCACGGGCAAAATGTTTTCCCATCCGGCCCAACCTATACCTCAGTCAATAAGCATTTTATCATACGACCTGGTTTTTAGTTATTTTTTGTTAAAAAAGTGCTTAAAAACTCTCAAATACAAATAGAAATACAGTACACGGAAACGAGCAGCGCCGTAGAAACTCAAGCAAAGTCGTATGGCCCCGATCACGTCATCTTTCCACAAGGTTTTATTAAGAGTGCCCAAGCATGGAAATACACGTCATATGATAAGATAACCATATGTACTTGCTTAAACATGTTGAGACCCAAGAATTCATGATTGAGATTATTTCATCACTCATCAAAATACATGTATATAGAAATGTATTAAATCATACTTGACAGCTGCATGTGGATCTTGTCTAAGTTCATTAAAGAAGGCCACTTTTATTTGATGTCGCACCAGTAGAAGCTGAAAAAAGTGTAGGTCATTACATTTGCTATCACTAGAGTTAATAATGGCCAAACTTGTAAAATCAAGAGCCCCTCCTCCCCCCTTCTTTATTACACATTTCACAGCCTTATGAAGACTGTACACTTTTCATCCTGCTTATGAAAAAAAAAAAGAAATTTTAGCATTTATATAGCGCAAATATCTATATGAATATAATCAAATGCGCTTAGAGTTTGTTAGTAGTAAGGACGGACTGTTGTACCGGGCAACAATCCCCTACTCTTTGCGAACAGTACAACAGGATCTTTTACGTCCACTATACAAGCAGAGAGGTTAGAGTGAAAGCAGACAGGGCCTACGGTTTAACGTCCTTATCCGAGAAGACGTGAAAGTCTAACCATTTGCAGGTGTAACTACAAAGGCAGCACCTTCTCCTCAATTATTTAAAGACCCAAGTGTTGGTCCGGCCGGGATTCGAACCCCAACCTCCCGCACAAGAGACCGACGCTCAACCAACTGAGCCAACCGGGCGGCGGTGAAAACTGCTCTCTCATAATTAGATAACAGAATAAAATGTTGAGTGTCTGTACATTTAGTTATTTAAGTTTGACCATCCAAAATTTGTCAATGACTGGTCAAAAAATATATTTGGCCAGACATCATGACTGGTATATGACCCGCCATTATATCAAGCTTTGGTTATTTACCTGGTGTGTAGACTTGTTCAAAAATTCCTGCAGTAAAAGCAGAGATAGTTGGTCAACAAAATTTAACAAATAAATTAAATATGCATGGTGCTATTATTTTGTTCAGGAAGATAAAAAATTATTTCAATTTTATCATAATAAATTGCCCTAATGGTTAATCCTCTTTTTAGCACTTCTTGAGACACTTGGTGCTTTCAGTCCTTTGAATTGTTTACAGATACTTTTTTAATAAAATCAATCATGAACAAAATGGCATATAATTTCTTGTCTGAGTCTTTCAATTATGAAGAGTGTATTTCATTGTGTGATTATACCATACATGTGTGTGCTATGCTTTTTAAAATAGAATGGTCAACATGCAGCTTGTATCCATTGAAGTATGAAAGCATACTGTCAGCTTCTACTATAACTGCACTTGGATATGCCTGATGTGACTTGTACACTTCATTGTGCTTAACAACTAGTGCAGCACTGAGTGTCAATCATTTCAACTTTTACCTTGTGTGACTTGACTCTTCTTGCTTCACCATGATAATAGCTCTGGGCAAGCTCATAGAAAGCATTCTCTAATCTGCATAAACAAAAGACATGATAATAAACACTAAAGTCTGTTTTTTAATTACCAACATAAGCATGTTAATCTTAGTATTACACAATAGTCTTAAATTGTTTTGTTTGTTCTGTAGTACTTTAAGTATAAAAAGGATCATTTCCATTTTTCTTCCTACCACTGACAATGGCAAGTCAGAGTACTTGCTGAAACATGTTTGGTAAAAACATTAAACTCAAAAGTGTTATTCACGTGATACTTAACATAAGTATCATTTTGAAAATCAACATACACACAGTATTGCATTTATCACATAGGTGTGAGACAAGGTCTGCTAGTGATCATTGCCTTACTGAGTCTGCAAATATTGCTTGTGCCTAAGCTCATGTTACTATAATGTAAACCAAGAACTGGTTGTACGAAGCCTGGATAAGCGCTATCTTCCAGGGGCCTGTTGTACGAAGGGTGAATAGCGCTATCCAGCAGATAAATCCTTATCCAGTGGATAAAAATATACAAAATCTATACAGTGGATAACTCTTATCTGGTGGATAACTTTATCTAACCTTCGCACAACTGGGCCCAGATAAATCCTTATTCAACAGATAAAATTTATAGCTCTTATCTGCAGGTAGATAACTTATCCAGGCTACCGCCTCCAGGCTAGGTAGTTAAAAAGAGTTAATAGGAAATATGAGGTAGTGAGAATAAGGATTCTGTGTTCACTGAAAAATTTCCACTGACACAATGAACACTGATTTTCACACAAGTTCTGAAGAGGATGTGAAACAACTTTGTAAAATGATGTCCTGAATGTGGCATTACATGTTGTTTAGACAGTCACACAGGGAATAATATATTTGTAAACTAATATCCAATTCTCACTTTATATTGCATTTGTATAATCTCTATAATGTCTAATTGGAAAAATATTTATCAATAAATACCATTGTAAAGTAATAAATGTATTATTTCCTATACCTTATTGTATATCCAAATAAGTGATCTGTCTTTTGTAACACAAATAAGGATTTAGCAGAGAGATCACAAGCACTACATAGTGCAGCAGCTCTTTCAGCAGCTTGCATATCCTCACCTGGAAATAACAGAATATTTATAATAACTAGATTTGCAATAGTTATCAAATAAACAGAACATCACTACAATACCTGGAGGTAAAGGAGCATTCTTTTGGATCAACACAACAGCAACTTTGGTATTACGTCCCTGAAGACTGGTTCTATAACAAAAACATTTCTTTGAATACTGGAAATATTAAGCAAGGTGGCAGTCCGCCCGAAGTTTAGGTCACTCCGCCCGATATCTAAGTCGATACGCCCGATGATAGTTTATTTGTAAATACTGTGTTACTGTGTTACTATGGAGTAGTTGAAAGTGACATTGTTGTATATGATCTTTATATAATAAAAAGAAATGACCAGAAACGATCGAGTCTTGTTGCCATGCACACCTGCAGTCCAAAAGGTTGTTCTCGACTTTGAAAAGGCGATGTGGTCGGCAGTAAAAGCTGTTTTACCGGACGTACAGGTGATGGGTTGCGTGTTTCATTGGAGCCAGGCGGTATGGCGAAAGGTTAGACATGGTGGCTTTATTTAATTCTCATTGTCCCCTGATCATGAGCTAATGAGTTAATGAAAAATTTTCCCCAATAAAGATTAGCATTCTTATTCTTATTATTGTTATTATTATATCCCCATGATATTTAAATGATCTGTGATTTTATACTAATAATTTTCAAATTTTTGTGTCAATAGGTGCAAGAGCTTGGACTGGCACTCCCATACAGCCACGACAATGTTACGCACAAGTACATCCGCAGATTGTTGGCTCTACCCTTCATCCCCGCACCAGAAATCCAACGTGTGTTTGTAAGGCTGCAGACCCAAGCGACGACTGCACCACTCCAGTCATTGGTGGACTACATCGACACTCAGTGGGTCCAGAGTACCACGTTCCCTCCTGAAACATGGAGCGTATACGGACAGGCCATCCGTACAAACAATGACGTCGAAGGATGGCATAATGCCCTAAATCGTCGTGCCTCCGGAAGAGTCCACCTCCCTTTCTACCTTCTTATTGAACTGCTGAAGAAGGAATCCGAAATTGTCACGATGCAAATGAGGTTGGTGGCAGACCAAAAACTTAAACGCATTCAACGGAAGATCTATAGAAATCTGCAGTCCAAGTTGATGACACAATGGGAGGAATACAGCTCGAATAGAAAGACAGTTTTCGATTTGTTGAAGGCATGCTCATATCTGTACGGTCCTCAGTGTGAGCAGTAGTAGAGTGCTTTATTTACATTTAACCTGTGCTAGCAACAGATTATCAACAGATTCATCTTTGAATGTAATAACTTAAGATTATTCAGTCTATTACAGTACTTTTATTTCGCAAGTTGACTGAGTTAAAGCACTCTACTGCTATTGTAAATATTGTAAATTTTACTTAGTATTGTATATCTGAATAAAATCTAAGATTATTATTACTAAAAAAATTTCTTGTAAACTATCAGACTAGTGAGAAATAAAAATATTGAAGATAAATTAACATGTCTGTTTTTACGGGAAAAGACGGGGGTTAGACCTAGTTACGTCACATCTCATATCTGCCGAATTCAATGCAAAAGTCAAATGTTTTGTTTCTACTTGTCATCTCATTTGCATAGAATGTACTGCACATGTGAGATGCGACATTGAGCCTTTGTGATGAGAGAACAGTTGTCTGTTTTTCAAGAAAACAACTTGTGAAAAGAAGATCATTGTGAATTGGCAATTTTTAGTATTGACTTTTTGAAGTTAAAAATTTTCAGTTCTTGTTTTCTCGGTCGATCGCGCGGTAATTATAATTCCGCTTAGGGAATAGAAGCTAGCTTGATAGAGACAACTCATCTCAAATCATTCCATTTTACGTCTGTTTGGTGTTGTTTGAGTATTAAATAAGGTCCAACTAGTCGTTCTTGAGTTTATATCTGTTAAGATTCATGGATAGAGGTATTTTATTGACAAGAAAAAGTCGTAATTCAAGCGACAATCTCGAGGCTCTCGCTTTGTTTACATTACGTATCTATGGACGCATCAGTTCATTTATCGCTCCAGATAGAGTCATTCACTCCCCTAAAAACACAATTTTCGATTTCAAATTCAGTGAAACACAGTATTTACAAATAAACTTTCATCGGGCGTATCGACTTAGATATCGGGCGGAACGACCTAAATTTCGGGCGGAGTGGCTTCGGGCGGAACGACTCTCGGGCGGAACGACCGGTATTCGGTGGCAGGCCCCTTGGCTACATTGTAAATGTTGACATTTAACCATAAAACCTTAATGTACATTATTTCTGAAGAATTTTATACAAGCTAGATCCCTTGGATGTGTAGAATTTGGCTACAATATTGTAGGTTATCTTTAACATCCCAGTAAAGTTACAATAGCTACTATGAGCAAGATCTCAAATATTTTGCTTGATACCAAGGCTTCCAGGTGTATTACAAAAGAAACAATAAGAGGAAGGATTTTGTTTTACTCTTAAAACTTTGTTATAAATCAAGCAGATCGATTTTTGAGATCCGAAATGATCCATTCGACAAGTATCCAATAAACTCTAGATACGAATAACCTCAGGTAACCAAGAAACCATTAGTTACACAAATCTGTGGTGGTTTATTGTTTGATTTTTTACAAATTTCAAAACCACTTTGAATTCTTATAGCTATTGTATTATATTCATTATTATAATCTGGGACAATAGCAAATAGAAATCAAACTGGTTTGCTATTTTTCAGACTAAAAGTTATTTCAAACACACTATATCCACAGGCAACCTACAAACCCCATTCAAATACACAGGAGGCCCACATACCTGACTTGCTGTACTTGAGCAGCACACTCTGTCTGTTTTTCCTTCCATTGTGCATTATCCCAGTCAAGTTCATAGAATACAACCACTAATGCAGGAACTTGTTCCAAATGTTTATTCATCCATTTGGTCTTTAAGATTCCTTTAGGGATATACCATTCATAGGATGTACGCTATTGGAATAAACATTGATAAGTCCTAGAAGTTATTAGGGATTCCTATATCTTTTGGGTGGGGAAGACTGTCATACATTTGAGAGGTCAAAATCTCAGGGTTTGGCACCTTGTAGGATACTCACAGCTAGCGCTAACTAGTCTGCACAGTTGGCAATTTTTGGCAAGGAAAGGGGATGAGGGAGAAATAGAATGGGGAGTGGAGGGTAGGTGAAAGAAGGGAGTTAATGTGCAACGACACTTCTCCATCCCTCACCTTCCCTCCCCACCTCTCCTATCCTCCCAAAAATTACCAGCTGTCCAGGCTGCTTAGGCACTGGTACCATACAAGGTTGGGAGAAAAACAAAACACAATTAAAAATAGTAGAACAAAGGGTCCTTTGGAATGGCATTTTGAGGTCTGTATTTCTGCTTATGCCACTAAGGAATTCTGCAGAAGTTCAGCATGACCACCTT
This sequence comes from Telmatactis stephensoni, assembly GCA_029948255.1. Lineage (NCBI taxonomy): Eukaryota > Metazoa > Cnidaria > Anthozoa > Actiniaria > Isophelliidae > Telmatactis > Telmatactis stephensoni. Next base: position 380,227 of record JALIZF010001668.1, on the reverse strand, counting down.
TACCAAGAGTGTTTGCAAGGTAAACACCTGTTAAGAATTTGTTTTTGATCCACATAGATAGACTTAGGTTAATTTTTAGTATTTCAAATTTAGTTACTAAATGTTACTATATACATGTAGTAGTCATCATCACTGGTATATCTATGAATGCCTTTTATCTTACTGCTCTCTATTAATAATTGTCATATCTTCTTTCATACCAGCAACGAGCAATATTCAACGGCAGTAAGCTTACCTTTGGCTTTGCCTTGGGGTACTCATTATCAATAGACACAAGTTTAAACGACAGAGGAACACGATCAGGCCGTCTGTTGACAGAAAACGATTCCCATATTGCTCTATGCAAGGGCTTTTGACTTATATCAAGACCTGTGAGACCAATAAGACCAAGAGGCCGAGTTGAAAGCTCAGTCGGAAATTCACTGGCAGCCGCCATCTTGGATGGTGGTAACACACAGGTAACCCATTTCAAACAGGAAAGACGGCCCTGGGAACGTGGTTCAGCGCGGAACGCCTGGTAGAAAGCTTATTCTAATCAACTACTTGCTTCACGTGGACGTGCATACAGTAGTAGCTTGCTTTCTAAACGTTGAGAAGTGACATCCATGGATACCTTAAACTGGCAAACTGAACTTTCCACCATCAGAGAACGCAGTGAGTACGCGTTCAGCAAGTCTTTATTCTGTGATGTGGAGTTCTCGGTAGTAGACTCGAGTGGAGTCAAAGTCACTGTTCCAGCCAACAAGTACATGCTGGCTATAAGTAGTCCTGTGTTTGAAGCCATGTTTTACGGACAGCTGGCAGAGTCAAAATCATGTATTGACCTACTAGACTGCACGAAAGACGGACTACAAGAGATGCTTCGCTATGCGTATTCAGATGAAGTCCACTTAACCAGAAGTAATTGCATGGAAGTGCTATACCTTGCCGAGAAATACATGATGCCATTTCTGGTGAAAAAATGCAAGAAATATCTTCAGGGGGAAGTTGGTCCAGATGAAGTGCTGGGTGTGTTACCTCAAATCCAGAAAATGGGTGACGAAGATCTTCTAAAACACCTATGGAAAATTGTTGACAACAAAACTCATAAAACCCTATCATCTGAGTCATTTCTGAATGTATCAAGAGATTTTCTGTGTCAAATTCTTACCAGAGACAGTCTCAACATCAATGAGTTGTATCTTTTCCATGCTGTTGATAAGTGGGTAGAGGAGAGAATAAAAGAGCAGGGCTTAGAAAGCAGTGGTAAAACTAAACGATTAATTCTTGGAGAAGAGATCATCAGAATGATTAGATTTCCTCTGATGGCAGAAAAAGAGTTTGCTGAAGTTGTGCTTCCTTGCAAAATCTTGAAGAAAGATGAAGTGATAGAGTTGATACAGAGTTTTAATGATCTTCCTTCTCCTGCAAGCAGTGTATTCAGTAAGAACAAAAGGTTGTTTGGACGTCTTTTGATTCCAAGAGTGAGATTTGATCAGTTCCGTGCAGGATCATGGTACTATGATGGCAAAGTTGATGCCATAAACTTTTCCACCAATAAAGTTGTTGATCTCGTTGGTGTACAAATTTTTGGTAGCAATGGTTCCACATATGATGTGAAACTGACGATTTACAAAGGAGATGAAATCATTTCACAATTATCTTCCTCCTTCGTTACTGAGAGTGAAATGATAGATGACTTGTACTATGGATTTACTGTTAACCTTGACAAACCTGTCAGACTAGACCCAGGTGTTGTGTATACTGTAGAGGCACAAATAGATGGACCTGATTCATACTTTGGTGAGAAGTTAAACCAAACTTCCATTAGTGACGATGGAGACTCTTCTATGATATCAACTAATAAAGATCTAAAGATCACTTATACAGAGTCATCCAGGGATTTTAGTGGCACTTCAACTATAGAGGGTCAGTTTCCTGCATTTGTTTTGGCAACAGTTTGGTGATCTAGCATGCATGGCTACTTTTCTATTCAAGGATTGATATGTTTAAGCACAGTCAGTAAGAAGTTAGATCTAAAAATTATAGAAAATAGAAAAATAGATTTGAACTGTTTGCCTTTTGATTTCAAGCTTCATTTTAGTATCATTCTCCAAATAACTTAGATTTACAATAGCACAATAGGTAGTCCAAAGATATTTTAGGTCTTCACAGTTTTCCTAGATTGACTGTAAAAGCTGTTGATGTTCTTAAGAGTTTAGATAATAGTGGAGCTCTTCTGCAGTTGAAGGCATGCAAAAGCAGAGCTCAAAACAATTAAAAAGTCAACACAGAAAAGCAAAGGGTAAAGTATGAACATGTGCCACCACATTGCTTGAGGGCTCACCGCTCACAGGGAATCCAGTTAAAGCACCTACCCAAAGTAACCAAAGGAATTAAGTAGGCAGTTTCTTTCATTGGTTGTAAAGTGTGCAGGTTTCATTTGAAGTGGAGTACAATTACATAATTAGCGTTCTTTGCAATGTTTAGTAAGTGGAGATTCCAACTCATTGCCAGGAACCCGTGGAGTATTATTCTGCTACTCGTTTCTAGCTTAATTCCAGATAAAATACCCCTATGAATGTTGTCTGTTTGAATTTGTTCCAAAAGTCAAAATTTATCATGGTGGCATTTCATGGCTATTGTAATTTTTTTACATAATACCGGATAATAGCTTTTAACCGCCGCCCGGTTGGCTCAGTTGGTTGAGCGTCGGTCTCTCGTGCGGGAGGTCGGGGTTCGATTCCCGGCCGGACCAACACTCAGGGTCATTAAATAATTGAGGAGAAGGTGCTGCCTTTGTAATTACATCTGCAAATGGTTAGACCTTCACGTCTTCTCGGATAAGGACGTTAAACCGTAGGCCCCGTCTCAGTTTATATTGAGACGTTCCAGCAATAAGGCCGGCCTGCGGGATTAGCGTTGAAAACTCTGGTGAATGAGGCCTTAAAATCATGTATTACAACCAGTAGTGGAGCTACTTTAGCAGGTGCTGGAATATACTGAAACTGGATGATGATTGGTCAGGTTGAACTTTCAGAAAAGAGAGAAAACTTTACTTCCAGAACAAGTTCAAGTTTACTCAGCATACTCTACCTAGCTTATCACTATGCTTATAAATTACACTTTTTTGTATTAATTAGCATTAGATGTTCTTTTCCTTTGTTTCTTAGATAATTTATTCCAAAAATATCGATTTGCAAGTAATTGGTTTGTGGGCGTGGCTCCATATCCATAATTGCTGAGGACATGAACCTCTATCAGTCTGCCAAATTTCATGCTTGTCACACAAATTTGAACAATTCTGCACCATTTTCCTGGACTAATATACACAACATCAAGTTCGGGGTAAGCTGCATGGTGAAAGAAAGTGTTGGCGATTTTATTTAGGTAGCCTGTGTACAGCCGTTTCCCACCCCTCCCCCCCTACGGGGAAAAACGGGGAGCCTGTGTACAGCCGTTTCCCACCCCTCCCCCCCTACGGGGAAAAACGGGGAGGGTTTTTCCCCGTAGGGGGGGAGGGGTGGGAAACGGCTGTACACAGGCTAATTTTAGGGAGTGACATAAATAGATGGCGTTTACGAGAAATTTGCATGAGGAAGCATGTTTGGATTCAAACGATCGACGTAGTTACCATAATTTCGTTCTTAGGGTCGACCCCAGAAAGTTTATAACGATCAAACTAAAGTTCTGCGGGGAAGTTGACTTGAGTTCATATAGAAGTCGGTCGTCAGCATGAAGGTGAACGTTTGAAGATATGTCGTCTAGTAGGTCGTTTATCAGTGTGGAACTAGGACACAGCTGTGAGGCAAACCAGGTACAAGGCAAGTAGTAAACCTAGCACCGCTGACCACGTTACCTTGCAATTAGAAACGATCAACGGTAAAATTAAATCCTGCAAATTAATAGGTGAACATGCAGCTGCTACAAATTCCAAAACTGACACGCATTTACGTGTATATGGACCAGGGTAGGCCTACTCCGGGCCCAAAAGACGCCTTAAGCTGCCGCGGCTAAGGGCAGCTTAAGGCGGCTTAAGGATTTTTGAGGGAAAATTTGCCGGCGTCTTAGTGTGGCTTAGGGCGGCTTAGGGCGGCTTAGTGCGGCTTAAGCCAGCCTAAGGCATCTTAAGGCGGCTTAAGACAATTAAATGCAATCAAGAACATCATTACATTGTACTCACAATGATAAAAAAATGTAGTACTAGTCTACATTAGACCTTATTTAAGCCTGTTACACATTAAAATGGAAAGTTATTACTGTATGTCAGTATTTCAATATATAAGAAAGTAAGCTTGTACCCTATCGTAGAAGTTTGGGATACAATATGGTATTGTATGCCAAACTGTATGTTGGTAAGTCAATAAATATGCAAGTCAATTATCACCAAGTTTGACATTTAATAAAGTATTGAAATTGTTTATATAGTCCTTTAACCTGTTAAACTATTATTGTTATTAAAACTGTTATTAACACAATTTTAGGTTTTCTGTTTTTATTCAATTGACGTGTAAGCCATTAAGATTTTGATTGGAAATCTAAATTATGAGTAAAACTGGTCAGAGAATTGTCCTGATTATGAATTCTATGGTATATGCATAACTTATCACACATGTCATCCTTCACTGCAGTGTTGAACATCTTGTTTGTGTACTGTATGAAAAAGGCAAATATTACAATGCAATGTAGACCTATAGAAATATATAAAATAAACAATTTTAATATAATTATTAAAATAATTATTTACTTTATAAGATAAGGGCATTTGATGTTAAGGGGAAGCATTTTCCTCATGCACATATATTAGTTTATTTGCTTTTAAAATATGTGATTCCTTTTTACAGTGCTGGATTTATGATTTAGTAGCTCACTGGTAAGTTTAATGTTTCAGACAACATTCAATAGAAATGTCGATTCTCTCAAATGTTTCAGTCAATTTTTTTGACGATGCCTTGTTCAAGCTTACTTGCAAATTTGGATTTTCCATCAACTTTTCCACTCTGTTGAACAGGACTTTATCCTTCTCTGGAATCCACCTTCTCTGGAATCCTAACTTGTATTAATCCATCGGCGAACAAACTAAGCACTGCAATATCATACTTTGACCCGCAAACCAAAGTCTTTCGGATGCAAAAATGGCGATTAGTGGCCACTAGTTAATATCAGCTTTGCTTCTGGAACTTAACTTCACAATAATTCTTGTACTTTGGTTTTCATTCTCGGCTTCTCCCCTTGCCTTCGGGACTTCGATCCATAGTTCTTTGTTGGTTCGCTACTATGACCAGACTTCCTTGGTATTTGTGTCTTACATTATTTTAAAAAACAGTCTTGCAACAGCTAAAATCACTTGGTAGCCGCCATCTTACATTTTACCCAGCATCCCCTGCAATACGGCTTGGGCTTCCTGTGGGTTACGTAGACTGGGAACGAGTTCTACTTAAAAATGGCGGAATACATGAGTGGAATGCAAGTAAAGTTAGATGAAGCTCTGGATGAAGCTATGGATTTTCTTTCGCTGCCTGCACTTTTCAATAAAAGAAAGAAAAATGAATGGGGAATGAATCCGTGAACAGGAGAGTTGGTAAGCTTGAATGCCATACATTTCTAACATCCATGAAACTTACTGAAACAAGAACTGCTTAATATGTGTATAATTTTCACACCAAGCTTGACTGTGCAAATAAACGAAGTTATAAGTCATATTTGTAAAGATAAACTCCATTAAGATTCAATTTACGAGAAAGAGTAATTGTAAACTGAAAAATACCTTAAGAACTACGGCTCAATGTGAATATATAATTTAAGAATACAATTTATAATTTATATTTGAGCAGTGATATTTTTTAATATAATACAGTATTAAAGTTTAATGTTGCCAGTAGAAATCCTTGTAATACGTGATTGGGAAATGATAAAATTTACTGACTAAAGAAAAAGAAACAATATTGATTTTCCTGAAATGTTGGACTTTGAATGTCCAAGTATTTGTCTCATAATTTGAATTATTCTTCTTCCTTGCTTTGATCTGTATATTTTGTAAATTTCCAGCATCCACAATCCTTATCTTAAAACAATATAATAAGTTTCCATGTTGTCAAAGACATGAAGTAATTCAATCTCAGACAATTTGAAATTGATTTTTGACATTTAATACAATATTAAGGCCTGAATGAAAGGAAATTAGGAAATTAGTACAAGTAAGTGTTTATTGCAGGTCTTCAGTGATAGTATTTATGGCTCATTACCTCATGCCATGCATCTTTAAACAAATGTTATCATTTCTTACATCAAATATATCAGATATCCATAATATATCTTTGCTACATCTTCTTGTAGGGGACACAGTCTACATGATTCCACAAAAACATAAATACTAAGGGTCCAACTTAAACAATAGAGTGCAGTATACAATAGATTTCAATACAGCAAGAAATCGTACCATGTATATGTTCAGTAAACATTTCTGTAAAAACCCCTGCATCGTGATCAACATTTTCAAACTTTCAGTTGGATTTAGTTTTTCTGAGCCATCCATCATGTGTAAGGAAGGAAGCAGGCTTTCGCAGACCTTCCTTGTCCCAGAAGTGGACAAATTTTGTTGCTCATTGACCCTTTGCATGATAGGTGGATCAGAAAATCCCAAAAACTGAAATTGTCGGTTGGGATAAAGTAGTTTTGTAGTAGTATTGTAATTTAATCATTCAATATCAAAAAACTTTTACATCTACTTACATGTAAGAGTGATTTTTTACTTCTATACTTAAAGTGACTTATGGCGGCTTGAAGCGGCTTAAGCCAACTTAAGGCGGCTTAAGGCGGCTTAAGCCGTCTTTTGGACCCGGAGTAGGCCTCAGGGTCAAACGCTTTGGTAAAGCGGAGTCCGTAAAGGCAAGAAGAACTTAGTATGGAAGTGACTAATGTCAATTGCTTTAGAGCAGTTTTCGTAGTCTGTGAAAACGGTAAGGTCCGCGCGGCACGTACGGCATGTTCACTGCGGGAATTTTGAATGTTTTTTATAGATAACACGCTCTATGTGACACTGTCGGTGCCATGTTGACGGTCACGGCACGACTCGGTCCGTTTCACATTCGTACGAAAAGTTATTTTTTCGCTTAATATTCCTTGGCTGGCGGCAAACTGATCGCTCATATCTCAGCGAATTTAAAACGAATCTAAGCTTTCTGAAACCCAGCTAAATATAAATTATAAAGTACCCCTACTTTAAAATGCAACTCTAAAGAGCTCCAAAGAGTTATATATCCCTCCTCCTCCCGGGGGGAGGACTCCGCATTGTAAAAGGATCGGGTATGCTGGTCGTATCTCTTAGGGGTTAAACTGATCAGCGATTTGGTATCTTTTAGGGTATTAAAATTGAAGTTTAGTGTTTTAGCATTTCCTGGTCTCTCGTAGGTCCTCGTAGGGTATCAAAATAGCCCATCGCTTATCATCTTGTTCTCGGCAAACTGGAAGAAATTTGCCCAACGGAAAGCATGTAGACCGTCCAATTTTGTGTTCATAATAATAATGTTCATTAGCTTGTTATCGCTGGTTTCTGTTAGGGGTTAAAAATCGTCCAGCCACGCCCTTCTTAAAAGACTTCCGGTATCTTTTAGGGGTATTTTTCAAAATTTCCGACGAGCATACCCGATCCTTTTACAATGGAGTCCCCCCCGGGCTCCTCCTAGGGTTACTTTACCTCATGCAAACGGGCTGTCAAACTACAGCGGTAAATTGATTAATAGAGACAAATCCAGTTCTTTATCGTCTTATTATTCAGTAACTGCTAGCTATTCAATACTCTGGATGATCATCAAAATCCAAGACATTTATTATTCATGCATTTTTTGTTTAAGCAAGTAATTTATTTGACCACTTCTTTCTTTGTATCTTGTTGAATACTGCATAATGATATTGGATATGACTATAATATTAACCAGTTTTCTACAAAATTTCAGCCATGCAAGCTTTTGAATACTATTTAACAGATCCTTGCAGTACAGATTTTTCACAAATTGGTCAAAGACTGCTTGGCAAATTTTTATTAAAACTTCAAAACTTGTTTTGGATACCCCAACAAAGAAATTCTATTATTAATTGTTCCACTGACAATTCCACCGCCGACGCTAATCCCGAAAATTTCAGAGTTCATAACAGGCTACCCTCCGGGGTTTCTGCAGGGTTCAGTTCTCTTTCAGTTTCAGTTTCAGTTTCAGTTTAATACGCAATTTAAACAAATGACATGTTGCAAATGATAGAATAATAATACGACATATTACAAAATTTAGGCGAATTGAGGGGCTAAAGCTTTTGAGGGTGATTCTTCAAACAGTTTAACAAACTACAACTAAACTTATTATATAAAAGAGAGATGTACTCGTCCAACTCTAAAAACTGGCAGACTAAAATGTCTTCAATCAGAGAACGTACCAAGCACACATTCGAGAAGTCTTTATTCTGTGATGTGGAGTTCTCGGTGGTAGACTCGAATGGAGTCCAAGTCACTGTTCCAGCCAACAGGTACATGCTGGCTATCAGTAGTCCTGTGTTTGAAGCCATGTTTTACGGTCCGCTGGCAGAGTCTAAATCAATTATCGACCTACCAGACTGCACGAAAGAAAGACTACACGAACTACTTCGCTATGTGAATACAGATGAAGTCCACCTAACCGGAAGTAATTGCATGGAAGTGCTGTACCTTGCCGAGAAGTACATGATGCCATTTCTGGTGGAGAAATGTAAGAAATATCTTCAAGATGAAATTGGTCCAGATGACGTGTTGAGTGTTTTATTTGAAGTCCAGAAAATAGGCGACGAAGAACTCCAAAACCACTTATGGGACATTGTTGAAAGTGAAACCCATCGAACCATATCATCTCGGCCATTTCTGAATGTGTCCCGAGAAATACTGCAGCAAATTCTTGAACGAGAAATTCTGACAATCAAGGAGCTGGATCTTTTCCGTGCAGTAGATCGTTGGGCTGAAGAGAGAATAAAAGAAAAGGGTTTGGATAGCAGTGGTGAAACTAAACGATTGATTCTTGGAGAAGAGATTCTCCGATTGATTAGATTTCCTGTGATGACTGAAAAGGAATTCGCCGAATTCGTGCTTCCTTGCAAGATCTTGGAGGAAAATGAAGTGATAGAGTTGGTGCAGGGCTTTAATAGCATTCCTTTAGCGGCAGAGGCTATATTCAGTAAGAAGAAAAGGTTTGATGCTTGTCTTTTGATTCCAAAAATGCGTTTTTCTTCAGTGAGTGCGGGAACATGGACTTATAACGGTGGAGGCGTTGACGCCATAGATTTTAGCACAAACAAAGCTGTCGATCTCGCTGGTGTACGAATGTTTGGCAGTAAAGGTTCCACATATAAAGTAAAACTGAAGATTTACAAAGGAGATGAGATCATTTCCCAATTATCTTCCTCCTTGGTTACTGAGAGTGAAATGATAGATGACTTGTACTATGGATTTACTGTTAACCCAATTAACAAACCTGTCAGACTAGACCCAGGTGTTGTGTATACTGTAGAAGCACAAATAGATGGACCTCCATCGCACTATGGTGAGAATGGTAACTGCAAATTAACTGTTGACGATATCACGGTCACTTACAGGCACTCATCGAGGAGTAGCAACTCTACTTCGTCTGACCGTGGTCAGTTTCCTACACTTGTTTTGCGAAAGGTTTCCTAAATAATATTGTGGAACTGATTGTGTTCAATCGTCCATTGGATCAATAGGGTACGCAGTTGATAGCCGGGAGAAATGTTTATCCTAACAAATAGAACGCAACTTAAGGTGGCCCGTACCTATTGATTTGTTTGTTGGGCATGAATTTCAATCGCGTCTTTTTACATCAAAGCCTGGTCCGATTTCTGAGATTTCTGCAGCCACTTGTTTACAAGCCTTGAAATTTGTACCGATAATGATTTTTCTGTGAATTAGATCGAATAATTCGAGCTATTAGACGATTTTTAAACATGGCTTTATGAGAAAAATTGGTCATAAATCTAAAATTCTAAGGTGAATTTTTTTCCTATTTCGTTAATCAAGTAGAAAGTCATAGAGGACTACATGCAACATGTATCGCGCCAATTTAATCCTTAGAAGTTGCGATACAAATTTGCGCTGTCTGTTACGACGAAAAATTATGTAGTCAAAACTACCACCAAAATCTCAACAAAATTTCAAAAACAGCGAGAACCATATCTTCTATAAGAAAAACAAATACCTATTGTAACTTGTGATATGGAGACATGAGAAGCTAAACGCCAATGTTATCCTCAAGCAAACTTGGGGAGTAATTTTTGCGAACACGAGGTGAACGTTGCGAATTTGTATTACTTCGACTTCTACAAATTCTGTCGAATATAGTTTCGAAACTTTCTAGGTTTTGAAATTTTCTAGGTATGGGATAAAACAAGATGTTAACATACCTGTCGCCAAGTGTCGTTGTCTTTGCTGCACTAGCTAGATATAATTCAGTAAGCTTAGCTTCAAAAGTAAGCTACTACATCGAGTCGACGTTTGAGCTGTCAAGGTAAAACCCTCGTGGTTTGTTAATTTATTCAAAACAACAGCTTACTATCTGTTACAAAATTCGACACGGGATTTAGACTCAGAAGCAATTGTATTCGGAGAACTACTGTCTTTATTCCCAAAAGTCTAGATCCCGTGCGGAATTTTGCAAATGAATGTCAATGACGATAAGCCAAAAGTGATGGTCTTTTGTAAAAAGACGTCAAAAAAGCTTAAACAAGAGTCCATATTTTCACTGAATAGTAAAAACCTTGAAGTAGTCCAGGATTGTACTTATTTAGGAGTTTCTCCTTTTCCTCTTCCTTCTCCCCTTCCCTACTCACCCCCATTCTTCGCTCGTCCAGGTATTCTTGGCGCTCGCTTTTACTGATTCTGGAGGGAAAAGGAGGGACTGCTCGCAGTCTAATTACCTTAAGGATTTTCAAGAGACAGACAAACAGAAAGACAGACTGAGAAAGACAGACAGATCAGACAAACCAACGATTAAACAAAGAACTCATGTAAAAACTAGAATTTGGAAGTATTTAATTTTAAGTTTTTATGATATGAGTTTTTCTACAATACCAAAAACAAAATGTATATTAGAATAACCCTATTAAAGGTAACTGCACACAAGTTTTGAAAGAAATCTATTTCTTAAAAAAAAGTGGTCATGAGGATCTAAGGGAGACGGGCTCTTATTAATTGCATATTTTGATATCTCTGGAACAAGAAGAGATATACAGCTATTTCAAAAAACGTTGAATACTGAATTCTGAATTCTGCATACTGAATAGTGCATTCCAAGACTTACAAATTGCATTTTTGATCATTTCCATTGTCGTTTTGCCACTTATTTGCCTAGTTATAGCTGTTATAGAGGATTTTCACTATGTCATCTCCAAAACAAAATGAACTGCAAGGCATTTTGATCTTTGAATGCACTATTCAGTATGCAGAATGCAGTATTCAGTATTCAACGTTTTTTGAAATAGCTGTAAACAAACTGTAATTAAACGTCATTCTGATTTTTAACGGTGGTTTCATTTGCTTGAAAACTTAAAGTTGATATTTTTTTTAATTTCATGGGCACTTTAAGATTCCATAACTTTGTTGAATCCAAAACAGAATGAAATACCTTGAAACTTAGTGAAGAGTTAGGTGTACTTCCAAGATAAATCTCCAGAATTTCAGAAAAGTCTGCCGGAGTGTTTTACAGGATTATGTTTCCTTAATATAGGTAAATTACCGCTACCCTACTTTAAAATGCAACTCTAAAGCCGAGCTCCAAAGAGTTAATATCCCTCCTGCTAGGGTTACTTTACCTCGTGCAAACGAGCTGTCAAACTACAGCGGTAAATTGATTAATAGAGACAAATCCAGTTCTTTATCGTCTTATTATTCAGTAACTGCTAGCTATTCAATACTCGGGATGATCAAAATCCATGACATTTATTATTCATGCATTTTCCGTTTAAGCAAGTAATTTATTTGACCACTTCTTTCTTTGTAAGTTCGTTGAATACCGGACAAATATTGGGTATGACTATAATATTAATCTGTTTTCTACATAATTTCAACCAAGCTTTTGAATACTATTTAACAAATCCTTACACTACCGATTTTTAACAAATTGGTCAAAGAATGCTCGGCAAATTTTTATTAAAACTTCAAAACTTGTTTTGGATACCCCAACAAAAAGTATCTATTATTAATTGTTCCACTGACAATTCCACCGCCGACACTAATTCCAAGAATTTCAGAGTTCATAACGGGCTACCGTCCGGGGTTTCTGCAGGGTTCAGTTCTCTTTCAGTTTCAGTTTCAGTTCAAACACGCAATTCAAACAAATGACATATTGCAAATGATAGAATAATAATAATACGACATATTACAAAATTTAGGCGAATTGAGGGCTAAGGCTTTTGAGGGTGATTCTTCAAACAGTTTAACAAATTACAACTAAACTTATTATATAAAAGAGAGATGTACTCGTCCAACTCTAAAAACTGGCAGACTAAAATGTCTACAATCAGAGAACGTACCAAGCACGCATTCGAGAAGTCTTTATTCTGTGATGTGGAGTTCTCGGTGGTAGACTCAAATGGAGACAAAGTCACTGTTCCAGCCAACAAGTACATGCTGGCTATCAGTAGTCCTGTGTTTGAAGCCATGTTTTACGGACAGCTGGCCGAGTCTAAATCAATTATTGACTTACCAGACTGTGCGAAAGAAGGATTAGAAGGGATGCTTCGCTATGTAAATACAGATGAAGTCCACTTAACCGGAAGTAATTGCATGGAAGTGCTGTACCTTGCCGAGAAGTACATGATGCCATTTCTGGTGGAGAAATGCAAGAAATATCTTCAACATGAAGTTAGTTCAGCTGACGTGTTGGGTGTTCTACCTCTCGTCCAGAAAATAGACGGCAAAGAACTCCAAAAACACTTATGGGAGATTTTTGACAGTGAAACCCAACAAACCATGTCATCTGATCACCCATTTCTGAATGTGTCCCGAGAACTGCTGGTTCAAATTGTTGAACGAGACTCCCTCAACATCAATGAGTTGGATCTTTTCCGTGCAGTAGATCGTTGGGCCGAGGAGAAATTAAAAGAAAAGAGCTTAGAAGGCAGCGACAAATCTAAACGCTCCATTCTTGGGAAAAAAATCATCCGACTGATAAGGTTTCCCCTCATGACACAAAAAGAATTTGCTGAAGTTGTGCTTCCTTCTGAAATCCTGACTAAAGATGAAGAGACGGAGCTAAACCAGTGGTTTTATAATATTCCTTCTCTAGAAACAAAGATGTTCATATACAAGAAAAGATGCGTGAGTGGGCGTATTTTGATTCCCAGTGTTCGATTTCGCTGCATTAAAAGCAATTCTTGTCGCGACAACCGTTGGCGCTATTTCTATGAACTGATTGACGCCATCGACTTTTCCATAAACAAAGCTGTCGATCTCGTTGGTGTGCAAATGTTTGGTAGTAATGGTTCCACATATGAAGTGAAACTGAAGATTCACAAAAGAGATGAAATCCTTTCACAATTATCTTCCTCTTTCGTTACTGAAAATGAAATGATAGATGACTTGTACTATGGATTTACTGTTAACCTTGACAAACCTGTCAGACTAGACCCAGGTGTTGTGTATACTGTAGAGGCACAAATAGATGGACCTAACTCGTACTATGGCCAGTCTGGTAACTTTACTACAGCTGTTGGCAATATAACGATTACTTATACAAACTCATCGAGAGATAAGAACGGTACATCAATTACAGCTGGTCAGTTTCCTACACTAATATTTTGGAATAGATTGCGTTGAATCGTCCATTAGATCTAGATGTAATTGCTTCCTATCCTTAAGGTTTTTCAAAGAAACAGACAGACAGACAGACAGACAGACAGACAGACAGACAGACAACTAGACAAACACATAAATAAAGGCCAGATATATGTTCATGTAAAAACTAGACTTGGAATTTACTGTCGAGTTATTCTTATGATATGAGTTTTTCAGTCTATTTTTTTTTTCAGATTTCCACGGGAATCCCGAGGAAAGAAAAACACCAAAAATTCTTATTTTCCACTTATTGATCTCATTTGCAAATTCTCTGAAAAAGAAATACAATTTTTTGAAGCTGGCGAAAACCACGAACGTTTTTGGATAAATTCTTTCAAGCGAAAAAGAACGTGATAGAGTAGTTTATTAATTAAAAACCATACATAGTTGGTACGCAAAACGGACCTGCGCCGACTAGAAAAATCATCGGGTTTCCGGACTGCGGTGTTTTCAATGAAAATATAAACAGAGATAAAATCGATAAATCCCCTTTTTGTTGTACTAAATTAATTAGAAAATGTACAGTTTTAAAGATTTAACTAGCTTAAAGAGATTTTTTGGGTTCCCGAAGATGATTTCAACGAATATCATTTGAAATGTCTCCCCGGCCGATTAGTAGGGCACTTGTGCCCGGCTAGAGATAGAGACTTTAATAAAGTTATTATTATTATTATATACACAACACCAAGTTCAGGGTACTGCTGATGAAAGAAAGTGTTGGCGATTTTAGGAGGGTAACATAACTGGATGGCGTTTACGAGAAATTTGCATGGGTAGCATGTTGGGATTGAAACGTAGTTACCATACATAATTTCGTTCTTAGACCCTACAGAAAGTTTATAACGATCAAACTAAAGTTCTGCGAGGAAGTTGACTTGAGTTCACCATACAGAAGACAGTCGTCAGCAAAAAGGTGTCAACGTTTGAAGATATGTCGTCTGGTAGGTCGTTTATCAGTGTGGAACTAGGACAGCCGTGAGGCAAACCAGGTAGACAAGGCAAGTAGTAAATCTAGCGCCACTGACCACGTTACCTCGCAATTATCATTATAGGAGGAGCTAGGCAGCATGGCCGAGTGGTCAGAGCGTTAGTCTCGTAATCTGGCGGTCCCATGTTCGATTCCCGCTCTGGCCACTAGCTGAGACTGAATTTGTTCCGATTTCGATTAGTTCAAATTCAGTTTCTCGGCCATGCTTGTAATATAGCCAACTGGTTTGCCTCCTTGCCAGTTGGGATTCTTAATCCATTTATGTTTGATTTATATGATTTAGTTATAGCGCATTTGATCATTTCGCCATGGAAAATGCGCTTTAGAAGCTGACAAATTTATTATTATTATTATTATTATTATTATTATTATTATTATTATTATTATTATTATTATTATTATTATTATTATTATTATTATTATTATTATTATTATTATTATTATTATTATTATTATTATTATTATTATTATTATTATTATTTTGTCTTTACACAAGCTGGTTTTATGCTGAATGATTACTCTAGAGAGCGGATCATAACAAATGATCAGGGTCCAAAGGGCTCCCTCTTCGTGAGTTCATAATTCATTATTATTATTATTATTATTATTATTTATTAATTAGAAACGATCAACGGTAAAATTAAATCCTGCAAATAGATGAACATGCAGCTACTACAAATTCCAAAACTGATACGCATTTACGTGTATATGGACCAGGGTCAAACGCTTTGGTAAAACGGAGTCCGTAAAGGCAAGACGAACTTAGTATGGAAGTGACTGTCAATTGCTTTAGAGCAGTTTTCAGAGTTTTCGTAGTCTGTGAAAACGGTAAGGTCGCGGCACGTACGGCATGTTCACTGCGGGAATTTTGAATGTTTTTTATAGACGACACGGCACTCTGTGTAACACTGTCGGTATCGTGTTGACGGTCACGGCACGACTCGGTCCGTTTCGCATTCGTACGAAAACTCTTATTATTTTTTCGCGTACTATTCCTTAGCTGACGGCAAACTTTGATCGCTCATATCTCAGCGAATTTAAAACGAATCTGTCTGAAACTCAGTAAATACAATTATTCAATACGTTTTTAACTTTTGTTAAATTTAGCTGTTTCGCTATATTTTTGAAAATTGTTCCAGCTATATATGTCACTATAGATCTCCGGTATAAACATGCATGGATGCGCTATGTACTGATCTCAAATACTTTATACTGAGTAGTTCGAATTGGTTCTGAAAATACCCCTACTTTAAAATGCAACTCTAAAGAGCTCCAAAGAGTTAATATCCCTCCTGCTAGGGTTACTTTACCTCATGTAAACGAGTTGTCAAACTACAGTGGTAAATTGATTAATAGAGACAAATCCAGTTCTTATAAGACGCGTTCTTTATCGTCTTATTATTCAGTAACTGCTAGCTATTCATTACTCGGGATGATCAAAATCCAAGACATTTATTATTCATGCATTTTCTGTTTAAGCAAGTAATTTATTTGACCACTTCTTTCTTTGTAAGTTCGTTGAATACCGGACAAATATTGGATATGACTATAATATTAATCTGTTTTCTACATAATTTCAACCAAGCTTTTGAATACTATTTAACAGATCCTTGCAGTACCGATTTTTAACAAATTGGTCAAAGAATGCTCGGCAGATTTTTATTAAAACTTCAAAACTTGTTTTTGATACCCCAACAAAAAACATCTATTATTAATTGTTTCACTGACAATTCCACCGCCGACACTAATTCCAAGAATTTCAGAGTTCATAACGGGCTACCGTCCGGGGTTTCTGCAGGGTTCAGTTCTCTTTCAGTTTCAGTTTCAGTTCAAACACGCAATTCAAACAAATGACATATTGCAAATGATAGAATAATAATAATACGACATATTACAAAATTTAGGCGAATTGAGGGCTAAAGCTTTTGAGGGTGATTCTTCAAACAGTTTAACAAATTACAACTAAACTTATTATATAAAAGAGAGATGTACTCGTCCAACTCTAAAAACTGGCAGACTAAAATGTCTACAATCAGAGAACGTACCAAGCACGCATTCGAGAAGTGTTTATTCTGTGATGTGGAGTTCTCGGTGGTAGACTCAAATGGAGACAAAGTCACTGTTCCAGCCAACAAGTACATGCTGGCTATCAGTAGTCCTGTGTTTGAAGCCATGTTTTACGGCCAGCTGGCAGAGTCATCTAAATCAATTATTGACCTACCAGAATGTACGAAAGAAGGACTACACGAACTACTTCGCTATGTGAATACAGATGAAGTTAACCTAACCGGAAGTAATTGCATGGAAGTGCGGTACCTTGCCGAGAAGTACATGATGCCATTTCTGGGGGAGAAATGCAAGAAATATCTTCAGGATGAAGTTGGTCCAGATGACGTGTTAAGTGTTTTACTTCAAGTCCAGAAAATAGGCGACGAAGAACTTGAAAACCACTTATGGGACATTGTTGACAGTAAAACCCAACAAACCCTATCATCTGAGTCATTTTTGAATGTATCGAGAAATTTGCTGGGTCAAATTCTTGAACGAGAAACTCTGAATATCAATGAGTTGGATCTTTTTCATGCTGTTGATGAGTGGGTTAGGGAGAGAATACAAGAGCAGGGCTTAGAAAGCAATGGCAAAAATAAACGATTGATTCTTGGAGAAGAAGTCATCAGACTGATTAGATTTCCTCTGATGACACAAGAAGAGTTTGCTGAAGTGGTTCTTCCTTGTCAGATTTTGGAAGAAGATGAAGAGACGGAGCTAAAACAGTGGTTTAATAATGTTTCTCCAGCTACAAATATTTTTGTTGATAAGAAACGATTTGTAGATGCTAGTCCTTTGATTCCAGGGGTGCGATTTGGCGCCATCAAATATCCTCTTCCACAAGGCCCGTGGGGCTATGACGGTTGTAAAAGAGACGCCATTGACTTTACAACAAACAAGGCTGTCGATCTCGTTGGTGTACGAATGTTTGGTAGCAGTGGTTCCACATATGAAGTGAAACTGAAGATTTACAGAGGAGATGAAATCATTTCACAATTATCTTCCTCCTTCGTTACTGAGAGTGAAATGATAGATGATTTGTACTATAGATTTACTGTTAACCTTGACAAACCTGTCAGACTAGACCCAGGCGTTGCGTATACTGTAGAGGCACAAATAGCTGGGCCTCCATCGCACTTTGGTGACCTTGGTATGTCTACTAGAGTAGTTGACGATGTAACGATAACTTATCATACATTCTTGTCGAGGTCTACAAATATGACTTCACTTAATGTAGGACAATTTCCCACGCTTATTTTCCGAAAGGGTTGAAATGTCGGCCTTTCACATTCTTTATGCATAAATAAGTTCACAGTTTATTCTAAAATATTGTTCCAAGTATTGGACTCCTCCGAACAACTTTCAGGTGTATATTTATGAGTTTCATTATATTTTACATTGTCAGTTTTAAATGCAAACATTCAAACGTAATTAAAATTTTACAACTATCTTTGTCATGGTCGTTGGGTTTTCATGTGTGTTTATGATGGGTACCGAACACTGGCTCAACTTGCTATATGTGTACACGCGTGTCCTGAAGGCTGAGTGCACACCCCCCTTGCACCTCTTCCCTAAATCTTCCTGTTTCCTCTTGATTTCAATGTTGCTTTGATAACGTCAGTGCAATGGTGACGTACTTTGCTTGGACAATATATATGTGAAGAAGAGAGGGACACGTTTGAAAATAAGAAAAACAACGCGAATGTGCGATATATAAATCAATTTTCACTGGAGAGAGAGAGAGAGAGTGTGTGTGTGTGTGTGTTCTGGTCCTAGAGGTTTTCTCTGTGTTTTGCTCTCAAAGTTTGAGCCCCAAAGGGGTTTCGAACTGCGACCATTAGGAACGACCATTATGCATCCTTTTGTTGCACAATTGAAATTTGGCGATATAGTCAAACCTCGGTATAGCAAAGCATGTATGGATGACGTTGGTCGAAAGGACACGATCGGGCACCCACTAGTAGTGTAGGCTCACAATTTAGCAGTGGTTTTACCAAGTGCTTCAACGGAACGAAATACAACATACCCTGCCACGTAAATCGTCGTTAGTCAAATCCCAATAACCCATAAAATCTTTCCTAGCGCAGCTATTCATCTTTTGTTTCTTTCGCGTAATCAATTTTGCTTTATATGTCTCGTGTTTATAACTAATACTCAGGTATAGTTCACAATAAGATGTGCCTGTTTTTGAATATTATAACTTCACTCCAGTTTTGCGGGGTATAGCGATATTTTATGTTTACTAACTGCTAATGTGCCAACCATTTCTACAATAACTTTTCACGAGTTACTTTGAAAATAAATAGCCACAATAGATGTCTGGTTTGCACATAAATGATAAAGGCTTACGCCACATGAAGTATCGTTATTTTGTAAAGTCAAGCATCACAGTCATTCATTTCTGTTGAAGCAAATAATTTATTGGACGACTACATACTATCTGTGCATCTAGGTTAGTTAATACTATGACATACAAATTATAATTTTCAATGAAATTTAACTTGAATTGAAATGAATTAAATTTAACCAATTTTAGGTTCTTTGAATACCAATCAGTTTGATAATGTTTGATAAACTTTTTGAAAGCTGCTCGACAGATTTTAATTAACAAAACATGAAATGTGGATACACCGATATTTGTTTGAACTATTGTTATAACTTCGACAATTTCACTCGAATTGCATTGGAAATTCCAAGAATTCCAGAGGTTTATATCTACCCCCCGCACTGTAAGTGTCTGTTGGGTTTCTTTTTCAGTTTCAGTTTCAGTTTCAGATTCAATTTCAGTTTACAACGCTGTTCAAGTAAAAACTTGTTACAACTTATATAAAATACCAATACGAAATTCATACTACAAAATTTAGTGAAAGTCAATAGCTTGGTGCCTTGATGCTAAAGCTTTAATTTTGAATGCGATTATTCAAACTGTTGAACAAACTACAACTAAACTTACTATTTAGATATGTACTGGCAAACTGAACTTTCTACAATCAGAGAACGTAATGAGTACGCGTTCAACGAGTCCTTGTTCTTTGATGTGAAGTTCTCGGTGGTAGACTCCAATGGAGTCAAAGTCACTGTTCCAGCCAACAAGTACATGTTGGCGATAAGTAGTCCTGTGTTTGAAGCCATGTTTTATGGCGAATTAGCCGAGAGTAAATCACCTATCGACCTAACAGACTGCACGAAGGAAGGACTACACGAACTACTTCGCTATGTGAATACAGATGAAGTCAAACTAACCGGAAGTAATTGCATGGAAGTGCTGTACCTTGCCGAGAAGTACATGATGCCATTTCTGGTAGAGAAATGCAAGAAATATCTTCAGGATGAAGTTATAATTAGTCCAGCTGACGTGTTGAGTGTTCTATTTCTCGTCCAGAACATAGACGTCAAAGAACTCCAACAGCACTTATGGGACATTGTTGACAGTGAAACCCAACAAACCATGTCATCTGATCAACCATTTCTGAATGTGTCCCGAGAACTGCTGGTTCAAATTGTTAAACGAGATTCCCTCAACATCAATGAGTTGGATCTTTTCCGCGCAGTAGATCGTTGGGCCGAAGAGAAATTAAAAGAAAAGAGCTTAGAAAGCAATGGCAAATCTAAACGCTCCATTCTTGGAGAAAAAATCATCAGACTCATTAGGTTTCCCGTGATGACACAAAAAGAATTTGCTGAAGTTGTGCTTCCTTCTGAAATCCTGACTAAAGATGAAGAAATGGAGCTAAATCAGTGGTTTTATAATATTCCTTCTCTAGGAACAAAGATGTTCATATACAAGAAAAGATGCGTGAGTGGGCGTATTTTGATTCCCAGTGTTCGATTTCGCTGCATTAGAACCGACTTTTGTCGCTGGCGCTATTTCCCTGGTGGGATTGACGCCATCGACTTTACCATAAACAAGGCTGTCGATCTCGTTGGTGTACGAATGTTTGGCAGTAAAGATTCCACATATAAAGTGAAACTGAGGATTTACAACGGAGATGAAATCATTTCACAATTATCTCCCTCATTCATTATTGAGAGTGAAATGATAGATGACTTGTACTATGGATTTACTGTTAACCTTGACAAACCTGTCAGACTAGACCCAGGTGTTGTGTATACTGTAGAGGCACAAATAACTGGACCTAACTCACACTACGGTGAAAATGGAATCCTTACTAAAACTATTGGATATCTAGAAGTAACTTATAGTAACTCAACAAAGTATAGCACTAGTGCGACTACATCAGATCGCGGTCAGTTTCCTACACTTGTGTTCCGAAACGTTTGATTAGTAGTGTTTTATGACTGGTTGATATCGTCCGCTAGTTGCAGTTGTATAGTGGTTAAGGTGGCTGACAGAGATGTTTTAGAGTGCTTTCAGCCAAATTTAAACATCACTCTGTAAGTCCTATTTTAAACCTCTATTAGATTATAGCCATTTCTACCACAAGCCAGGCAAGAATAGAACTTGCTAGTTGCAATTGCGCGCATATAGTTAACATCGGTCCATAAATCAGAAGTTCTCCTTGTAAAATTGAATGCGTAAATCAGTTACCCGTTGTTTCAATTTTAAAGTGTTGTTGCTCTTGAAAATAATTTAATTGCACATAATAAGTACGTTTCAAACTAAAGTTGAAAGGGTGTTACAGGAGACTGTAGAACTCAGTTCTAGGAACTCAGTTCTCATCCCAGCAACTGAGAAACTAAGGCCCAGGGCAAACGTCGAATCTTAGTCGAATTTAATTCGTCGAACCTATTTATTTTGAAATAGGCGCATGAATGGTGCGACGTTTGCTGCAATTAAATTCGACTCAAATTAATTGATTCGACTCTAGCATGGGTTCGACTTGCCAAGTCGGATAATGCGACAGCGGTTCGGCATAGGTGCGACGGCATTTGCTACCACACTGGAATGAAGTCGACTCTTTGTCGCACCTATTTTAAATGCATTCGACGCGACTTAGATTCGACGTTTGCCCTAGGCCTAAATTAACGTAGTCTTTTAATACCATATGGAAGTTATAACCTGCGGTTTGGTATCAGTTTACACATTTTAACTCGTGGATTGCAAATCCACGAGCTATAGCGAGGGGTTGAATATGCAAATGAATCACTCACTCACTCGCACATTGTTAAATTATGTTACTGCGCATGCTCAACGTGACTGACGGCAGGCCGAAAGTAACGTAGGCTCTGGGTACGAGATTGAAGGAAATTTGATTCCGGGACTCCTGCATGTGTTATTCAAATATGCATCGATGGAGCATTTGTTCAGACTTCATGTTAGACAAGGCGCATTTTCGAAAAATCAGATACCTGGAGGCATTTTGGGGTAGAGGCTGGTAACATAACTATTCTAAACTAATTTTTCATGCTGAATCCGAATATGACTGTTACCAAGACGTATTCTGTGTAAATGACGTATTTTGTGTATTGCTACAGTCATTTCATACTAACGGCTTTTTCAAGTAATTCCAAAAGTTCCCAATTTTAAAAACAATTACCATAGCTGGAAAGAGCATATCAAAATCAGTAAAACTGTGAAGTTTGAAGGATATCAGTTGAAAACTCAAGGAGATACGAATTTTCAAAAAACGAAATTTGTTTGTATCTCTTGGATAACTGTAAGTGTTTTCATACAAAATTTCGTTTTTTGAAAATTCGTATCTCCTTGAGTTTTCAACTGAATTCCTTGTCAGGTGTCAATCTCGTTCCCAAAACCCTATTCCCTAGCCCTCTTACGCTCATGCGTAAGAGGCAATAGGGTTCTGGGAACGAGATTGGTCAGGTGTGCGTCGGTCTACCAGAAGTTAAATGATTGGCGCCAAAAACGCGCGCGCGTGTTCAATTTGGGCGGCCAAAAGAAGACCCTATTTTGCATAGCAACTGTTGCACAACAACAAACAACAACAACAACAACTTTATTTTACACAAATAGAATATTTTATATTTTATATATTTTTATATTTTTGCACAGCAACGATATATGTCAGTACACCCTTAAGAGGACTTTTATGAAGTAATTCATTTATTCATAGCGAAAAACTTTCTTTTTACATTTGTTCAATAGCTTCTCTTTGTTGTTTGGGGCTAGAAGTACCATAACTAATACTACACAAAACGTAATTACTTCGTTTTTTTTCTTCTTCTTCTTCTTTTATAGCTCATACAGTAGCTCATTGCTGCGAGCGAAGCGAGTAGCCTCCTATTCGGAACACAGTGTAATCTGTGGATGTCACTAGACGAACATGCGACACATACGATCAGCGGTTCAAGTCCCTACCGTATCGAGAGTCGATTCAAGGATGTCACTAGACGAACACGCGATACATTCGATCAGCGGTACAAAATCTTTGCATGTGAGATATATAATACGCATGATAATAGAAGGACAAAGGCAAACGCTAATAGCTGTTGACAGACAAATTAAAGGTCTTTACTACTGCGGCTTGTTGAACTACAGGGAACCAATGTACGGTTCGAGGTGCGTTCTTGTTAAAAAGTTTATTAACGACAACATATGTCAATCGCTCTTACTCTAGCGGCAGCTAATCTAAATGTCCTTTTTAAGTCGACTTTGGGCTCCCTTTTACATGGGCACAAGTGAACGCACGAGTGCGTCTAGTTCAATATTGAAGGTCAACTAGCAGTGTTTGTCACACAACGCACAGGAGATAGACAAGAAACATTTCATATATCAGAGAAAGCGGTGTACTTTCGTGAGTTTTAGGGGAACAGTTCTGCTAACGTTTCTGCTCGCAGCACTTCACTTTCTATTAGAAATAGCTAGTAATATTAATATTTGATCATTCCAATTGACTATTTTAAAAAATTATGTTCAGCGGATATGGGAGTACCCCCCAAACACCCCACCACCACCACCACCAACCCCCGGGACTTCAACATGAGGCCTGGTATGTATGAAAACACACAGGTAGCCCAAACAAGTTTGGAAACATTCACGTGGAACGCCTGCTCAAGATTTACCCTTACTCTCTTCAATGCCTAACGTCAACCGAAACAAATTCCTTTAATAACAGATTGTTTTTGATCACTATAGTTGACACGTGATAGTTCAATTTGCTATGTACAAGTGAGATGGATCCTTCCAACTGGCAAACTAAACTGTCTACAATCAGAGAACGTAGTGAGTACGCGTTCAGCCACAGGTAGCCCAAGCTCACTATTAGTGGCTATTTATAAGAGAATGTATGGCACTCAATATCACTCAAAATTTCTGTCTTAATTTTAATAAAATTCCACGAGACTTCTAGAGTATGTTGTTCATGCTTTCTTCTAACCTCTGAATGAGTTTCAGTGAAATTCGTCGATTTTAACTGCTCGCCCTAAGCCACTCAAAAATGGAGAGAAGGTAGGAAGCGATGGCCGACTCGAAGCCATCATACTGCTCAACTCCAGTCCAAATATCTTCCCGAAAAATCGCTCTAGTTCAAAAATTCCTTCGCACAGGGTTGAAACGATAAATAAGCCACGTCCTCATGCCAGCCAAATCGAAGCAAACGCCTTTCCAAACGAGCCACGGGACTTGAACTTCAAAAACTGTTCGCTTACGAGGAAAAGAAAATGCGTGACTGAAAAAAGTTGTCACAACCAAACCGTTAAAAATTAGAGAGAGCCTGGGATCGAGCTACAATTTCTACTTTGACGGACATATTTTAACAGTTCTAAAACCTTCGCTGCGGTGTTTTGAGATATTTTACAACCGTATTTGACTTCAAGAATCTTGTAATGTAGCTATATCTTCTTGGATTAGGAATAATATTTATCAAATTTGCCTAGCAAAGTAGTAGTTGTTGCTCGATCCCAGGCTCTCTCTATTTTTTAACGGTTTGGTTGTGACAACTTTTGTCGGTCACGCATTTTCTTCTCCTCGTAAGCGAGCATTTTTTGGAAGTTCAAGTCCCGTGGCTCGTTTGGAAAGGCGTTTGCTTCGATTTGACTGGCATGAGGACGTGGCTTATTTATCGTTTCAACCCTGTGCGAAGGAATTTTTGAACTAGAGCGATTTTTCGGGAAGATATTTGGACTGGAGTTGAGCAGTATGATGGCTTCGAGTCGGCCATCGCTTCCTACCTTCTCCCCATTTTTGAGTGGCTTAGGGCGAGCAGTTAAAATCGACGAATTTCGCTGAAACTCATTCAGAGGTTAGAAGAAAGCATAAACAACACACTTTAGAAGTCTCGTGGAATTTTATTAAAATTAAGACAGAAATTTTGAGTGATATTGAGTGCCATACATTCTCTTATAAATAGCCACTAATAGTGAGCTTGGGCTACCTGTGGTTCAGCAAGTCCTTGTTCTGTGATGTCGAGTTCTCGGTGGTAGACTCGAATGGAGTCAAAGTCACTGTTCCAGCCAACAAGTACATGCTGGCTATAAGTAGTCCTGTGTTTGAAGCCATGTTTTATGGCGAGTTAGCCGAGAGTAAATCACCTATCGACCTACCAGACTGTACGAAAAAAGGACTAGAAGAGATGCTTCGCTATGTGAATACAGATGAGGTTAACCTAATTGGAAGTAATTGCATGGAAGTGCTGTACCTTGCCGAGAAGTACATGATGCCATTTCTGGTGGAGAAATGCAAGAAACATCTTGAGGATGAAGTTGGTCCAGATGACGTGTTGAGTGTTTTACCTCAGGTCCAGAAAATAGGCGACGAAAAACTCGAAAAACACTTATGGGACATTGTTGACTGTGAAACCCATCAAACCGTGTTATCTCACAGGTAGCCCAAGCTCACTATTAGTGGCTATTTATAAGAGAATGTATGGCACTCAATATCACTCAAAATTTCTGTCTTAATTTTAATAAAATTCCACGAGACTTCTAAAGTGTGTTGTTTATGCTTTCTTCTAACCTCTGAATGAGTTTCAGCGAAATTCGTCGATTTTAACTGCTCGCCCTAAGCCACTCAAAAATGGGGAGAAGGTAGGAAGCGATGGCCGACTCGAAGCCATCATACTGCTCAACTCCAGTCCAAATATCTTCCCGAAAAATCGCTCTAGTTCAAAAATTCCTTCGCACAGGGTTGAAACGATAAATAAGCCACGTCCTCATGCCAGTCAAATCGAAGCAAACGCCTTTCCAAACGAGCCACGGGACTTGAACTTCCAAAAAATGCTCGCTTACGAGGAGAAGAAAATGCGTGACCGACAAAAGTTGTCACAACCAAACCGTTAAAAAATAGAGAGAGCCTGGGATCGAGCAACAACTACTACTTTGCTAGGCAAATTTGATAAATATTATTCCTAATCCAAGAAGATATAGCTACATTACAAGATTCTTGAAGTCAAATACGGTTGTAAAATATCTCAAAACACCGCAGCGAAGGTTTTAGAACTGTTAAAATATGTCCGTCAAAGTAGAAATTGTAGCTCGATCCCAGGCTCTCTCTAATTTTTAACGGTTTGGTTGTGACAACTTTTTTCAGTCACGCATTTTCTTTTCCTCGTAAGCGAACAGTTTTTGAAGTTCAAGTCCCGTGGCTCGTTTGGAAAGGCGTTTGCTTCGATTTGGCTGGCATGAGGACGTGGCTTATTTATCGTTTCAACCCTGTGCGAAGGAATTTTTGAACTAGAGCGATTTTTCGGGAAGATATTTGGACTGGAGTTGAGCAGTATGATGGCTTCGAGTCGGCCATCGCTTCCTACCTTCTCTCCATTTTTGAGTGGCTTAGGGCGAGCAGTTAAAATCGACGAATTTCACTGAAACTCATTCAGAGGTTAGAAGAAAGCATGAACAACATACTCTAGAAGTCTCGTGGAATTTTATTAAAATTAAGACAGAAATTTTGAGTGATATTGAGTGCCATACATTCTCTTATAAATAGCCACTAATAGTGAGCTTGGGCTACCTGTGGTTATCTCAGCCATTTCTGAATGTATCCCAAGAAATGTTGTATCAAATTCTTGAACGGGATAATCTCAACATCCAAGAATTAGATCTTTTCCATGCAGTGGATTGTTGGGCTGAAGAGCAAATAAAAGAAAAGGGTTTGGATAGCAACGGTGAAACTAAACGATTGATTCTTGGAGAAGAGATTATCAGACTGATTAGATTTCCCGTGATGATGGAAAGGCAGTTTGCTGAAGTTGTGCTTCCTTGTGAGATCTTGAAGTTAGATGAAGTGACAGAACTAGTTCAGAAGTTTAATAACATCCCTCCAGTAACAAATATATTCTTGGATAAAAAGAGGTTCGTGGATCCAGGTTTAGCTGTTTTGCCATTCTCAGAGTTCAATTTTGCAGAATTATAGCCCAGGGAGGAGTGTTAGCATGTGCTGTTTAAAATCATATAAGTTATTGGTTTTTAGCCCATCTGAGAAAATCTCTTTTTCTCGATATCTTGTGTTAGGTGTATAAACCAACATAGGGATTGCATTTTAGGTCCCTATGTATATGTGAAAGCTGTTGTGATCATGTGACTGTTGTGATCATGTGACATGTGATCATGTTGTGATCATGTGATCATTCCTCTTTATGTTCTTTATAATTTGTCACCTGATTTGGAATGGCTGACTTGTTTTTGATTAAGGAGGTTTGGAATATAAAGTGATTTTAATATTTAGTCACGTGACCTGTTTTAGACCATACCTCCTTACAGACGAACAATCTTTATAAGGTCTTAAAATGAACTATATTTAAGGTGTTTATTGTGTATCACTTAAACTCGCCACCATTTTTAAAACATTGGTTTGTTACATTTCATTCCACTATCTGATCTTGTGACCACTCTTGAGTTGATGTGCAAAATTTTAAGTTATTTGGATGAGTTTCTGGTGTAAAACTAAAAATCAAGCTTTAGTTCAAATTTGCCTATTGACCCAGGCCTGAACACACTTGAGCTGAAGCTTTGAAAAAAGGTACTGAACCATTTGGCATCCTGGAATATTTAACATCATGGCGTTCAGTAGTATCACAATATAGAATGAATATAAAATATTCAATATCTCTCATCTCATTTTGCATTGCCTTGCAATTGTCGAATCTGTATCTTATGAGAAATTGTTTTGCATAAAATATTTCCTGCCCATTTTTCCCGCCAAAAATACGTGCATGTGTATGCGCATGTTTTACCTGACGATGGTTTCAGATTGAAACCGAAACGTATTCTATTATCTTTAATTTTCATCATTAAATAAAAAATACGAATTAATTTTCAAAAAAACATTTATTCAAACGAATTTGAAAGTATTATCATAGGAGGAACAACGTATATAAACTTCAAAGACTTTCAGAAAAATTCGAGTTGATTGTTTTTCAGGTCATTTATGCCCATCGTGGTACTCAAATCACCTATGGAGAAACAATAGGAAACTGCTGCATGCATGCTCTTTGAGCCTGGAGGCTAAGGATCTATCCGTTTTCGGCCCTATACTAAACTCAAGAGCACCACGGACAAGCTAACTTGTAGCAAGAGACCGTAATACTAAGAGAGTGAAACTCAGTATTGATGTCTGTGCGATGTTTGTGGCGACTAAGGCTATTTTTAGCAATTTCACCATCACGCGCACAAGGTAGCTCTCAAATAATAGCCGAAAGAAACGGTCCCGTCCGGGCGCACGTCAAAAATCAAATTCTATTGTTTGGAGCCTTGCACGCGCGATGGCGAAATTACTAAAAATAGCCTTAGTCGCCGCGAACATCGCACAGACATCAATACCGAGCTTCGCTCTCTTAGTATTATTATGGTCTCTTACTCTGTGTCCAAGTCGCGTCTACATGTTTCGCTTTGAAATAGAATAAGGGTTTTGTCAAGCATCGATCAGTGTCGTACACCTCCACATGAATTGTTGTACAGCACATCTTCCGCATATGATACTAACTTGGTGTAGCACCATTAAGGTAAAGGACAATATAAGAAAGAAATTAATAGCTGAGAAACTGTTTGGGAATATATATAATAGCATAATATGCTATTAAATACATATATATAACAAAATATTTTATGCTAATAAATGCATATGTAATAATAATAAAATATCTAATATATAGAGTGGTACGTGGGAATAACCATATTGAATAGTAATGTATAAATAAGCTTCATCCACGTTTGTAAATTTTTAATTTACCAAGCTTTCGTGCAATTTGCACATCTTCAGGGCAACTGAATATAAAAATTACAATTGTTTCATTTGTTTACGATTGTGCCTACACGCACTTACTTTCAACCAATAGAAAACAGCTAGTATATACGTAAGCAATCAAAACCTAAACGGAAACTATATGCGCGCGTAATTGTAATTTTTATATTCAGTTGCCCTGAAGATGTGCAAATTGCAGGAAAGCTCGGTAAATTAAAAATTTACAAACGTGGATGAAGCTTATTCATTACTATTCAATAATAAAATATAACTAAAATTACATAACAAAAAATAGGCGAAAAAACAATCGCTTAAATTTAGTTCAATAAAACAAAAAATATGCGACAAAACAATTTAAGCGATTGTTTTGTCGCATAAATTTAGTTAGGTATATATATGTTTTTTGGCATAAATTATTTTGTTATATAGAAAGAACTTTTGACATAATATGCTAATGTATTAACCCCTACTTTCAGGTGTATATTCATGAGTTTCATTGTATTTTACACTGTCAGTTTTTAATACAAACATCCAAACGTAACTCTATTAAAATTTTACAACTATCTTTGACTTCGTCGTTGGGTTTATTTCACATGTGTTAATGGGTACCGAACACTGGTTAGACCTTTTTCGAGTTTGTACTGTTGATACCGCTGTAAAACTAGACAGCAGACGCACTGGTGGAGGGGTAGCCTTGAGTCAAGGGAAACTATTCGAAAATACCAGCGAGACAAGCGAAACAGTTTGAGTAAGAACAATACAGAAATCGACTTTAATCTCATGGGTCTTTCTTGATAAGGAGGCTAACCCTGCATAAATTAAATGCGCCTTTTGTCAAGAAGCTCAGCGGACTCAAGCAAATGGAAACTGGACTATTATGGTAAAAATCCCCAAATCTTACAGCTCCTTGCATTTTGTCAGCGATTACCTGTAAACAATACGATCAAGACTTGTAATACTGATTAGAGCTCTATATAGGCCCGGGAAGACAACAAACAGCTGCTAGTCCTTGCATATCTAAGACTATAACACATTAACTATGTTCCAAGGGAAAAGTTTGAAAAGGGTTTCCAGCGAGTCACGGGCCTGCTAATTCCAATTAGAATTCTATTTGATGAAACGCGCCACTGGTTCTAAAAATTGCTGTATCCACGGCCGGTAGTTCTTGAAATGATGGCTCAACTTGCTCAGTATATGTGCACGTGTTCTGAAGGCTGAGTGCACACTCCCTTGCACCTCTTCCCTAAATCTTCCTGTTTACTCTTGATTTCAATGTTGATTTCAGGATAACTTCAGTGCAACGGTGACGTACTCAGTTGCTTGAACATTTGAAGAAGAGAGGGACACGTTTGAAAATTAAAAAAATAACAACGCCAATGTGCGATATATAAATCAATTTTCACTGGAGAGAGAGAGAGAGAGAGAGAGAGAGAGAGAGAGAGAGAGAGAGAGAGAGAGAGAGAGAGAGAGAGAGAGAGAGAGAGAGAGAGAGAGAGAGAGAGAGAGTGTGTGTGTGTGTGTGTGCATGTGTGTGTTCTGGTTAAATCAATTTTCACTGGAGAGAGAGTGCCCTGGTCCTAGAGGAGCTCAGAGGTTTTCTCTGTGTTTTGCTCACGAAGTTTGAGCCCCAAAGGGGTTTCGAACTGCGTTCATTTTGCATCCTTTAGTTGCACAATTGAAATTTGGTGATACTTCATGATCAAACCTCGGTATAGCACAGTATGTATGGATGGCGTTGGTGGAAAGGACATACACAATCGGGCATGCACCACTAGTAGTTTGGGCTCACAATTTAGCAGTGGTTTTACCAAGTGCTTCAACGCGTTGAAAATATTATTTATCTCTTTCTTGGGATTGATCATCCTTGGACGTTCTAAAGTTAAGCATTTCTTATGTTTTATTTTTCCGACACACTAACAAAAGGAACGGAATACAATATACCCTGCCACGTAAATCGTCGTTAATCAAATCCCAATAACCCATAAATTCTTTCCTAGCGCTATTCATCTTTTGTTTCTTTAATTCGCGTAATCGATTTTCCTTTATATGTCTCGTGTTTATAACTAATACTCAGCTATAGTTCACAATAAGATGTGCCTGTTTTTGAATATTATAACTTCACTCCAGTTTTGCGGGGTATAGCGATATTTTATGTTTACTAACTGCTATTGTGCCATCCATTTCTACAATAACTTTTCACGAGTTACTTTATAGGTGTACAAAATAGATGTCTGGTTTGCGCATGAATGACAAAGACTTACGCTACATGAAGTACCGTTATTTTGTAAAGTCAAGCATATATTAGTCATTCATTTCTGACGTTGAACCACTACATACTGTCTGTGCATCTAGCTAGGTTAGGTAATTGGATACGACTATAAATTTTAATTTTCAATACAATTTAACTTGAATTGAAATGAATTAAATTTAACCAATTTTAGCTTCTTTGAATACCAATGTTTGATAAACTTTTCGAAAGCTGTTCGACAGATTTTAATTAACAAAACATGAAATGTGGATACACCGACATTTGTTTCAGCTATTATTATAACTTCGACAATTAATTTCACTCGAGTTGCATTGGAAATTCCAAGAATTCCAGAGGTTTATATCTACCCCCCACACTGTAATATATTAAAGTGTCTGTTGGGTTTCCTTTTTCAGTTTCAGTTTCAGTTTCAGTTTCAGATTCGGATTCAATTTCAGTTTACAACGCTGTTCAAGCAAAAACGTGTTACAACTTATAGAAGATTCTAATGAGGAAATGCATATTACAACCTTTAGTGAAAGTCAATAGCTAGCTTACCGCCTTGAGGCTAAAGCTTTAAATTTTGAGGGCGATTCTTCAAACTATTGAACAAACTACAATTAAACTTATTATATATTTAGATTATGTATTCTTTGAACTCTAAATACTGGCAAACTAAACTGTCTTCTATCAAAGAACGTACCAAGCACGCATTCGAGAAATCTTTATTCTGTGATGTGGAGTTCTCGGTGGTAGACTCAAATGGAGTCAAAGTCACTGTTCCAGCCAACAAGTACATGCTGGCTATCAGTAGTCCTGTGTTTGAAGCCATGTTTTACGGTCAGCTGGCAGTGTCAACTAAATCACCTATTGACCTACCAGACTGTACTAAAGAAGGACTACACGAACTACTTCGCTATGTGAATACAGATGAAATCAACCTAACCGGAAGTAATTGCATGGAAGTGCTGTACCTTGCCAAGAAGTACATGATGCCATTTCTGGTGGAGAAATGCAAGAAATATCTTGAGGATGAAGTTGGTCCAGATGACGTGTTGAGTGTTTTACCTCAAGTGCAGAAAATAGACGATGCAGAACTGCAGAAACACTTATGGTATATTGTTGACAGTAAAACCCAACAAACCGTGCTATCTGAGTCATTTTTGAATATATCGAGAGATTTGCTTTGTCACATTCTTGCCAGAAATAGACTCAACATTAATGAGTTGGATCTTTTCCATGCTGTTGTCCGTTGGGCTGAAGAGAGAATAAAAGAAAGGGGTTTGGATAGCGACGGTAAAACTAAACGATCAATTCTTGGAGAAGAAGTCATCAGACTGATAAGATTTCCTTTGATGACAAAAGAAGAGTTTGCAGAAGTGGTGCGTCCTTGTAAAATCCTGGAGGAAGATGAAGAGACGGAGCTATATCAGTGGTTTAGTTGTGCTTCTCCAGCAACAAAGAAATTCATTTACAAAAAAAGAGGACAAGTTTTGATTCCCAGTATTCGATTTGGCTGCACTAGAAGCGGTTATTGGAGCTATGACGATGGTTTGATTGACGCCATTAACTTTACGATAAACAAAGCTGTCGATCTCGTTGGTGTACGAATGTTTGGTAGTAATGGTTCCACATATGATGTGAAACTGAAGATTTATAAAAAGGATGAAATTATTTCACAATTATCTTCCTCCTTCGTTACTGAGAGTAAAATGATAGATGACTTATACTATGGATTTACTGTTAACCTTGACAAACCTGTCAGACTAGACCCAGGTGTTGTGTATACTGTAGAGGCACAACTAGATGGCCCTAGGTCTTACAGTGGTGGAAGTGGTATCCCTACCATTACTGTTCACGATCTAACGATAACTTACAAAAGTTTGTCGAAGTCAAATAGTTGTACTTCAACTGAATGTGGTCAATTTCCTACGCTTGTTTTGCGGACGGCTTACTGATATTATAACATTGCTTGATTTGATACCGTATGATTCGATTTCCTCGATTGAGTAGTCGCATCTAGTTTAGTAAACGATAAGTTACAGCAATACACTGAGTTAGGGTTAGCTGATGGCACTTCAAGTTGTCAAGGACGACAGTTTCCTAGCTCTTGTTTTCCAAAAGGTTTAATTATTAGTGATCGTGTGCTAGCGAAACAGTCCAAACAAAGAGTTCTTTCATCCGTTTTTCATTGCATGTTTATACTTCTCTTAATTGTCAGGGCATAGTTTAAACCACAGTTTGAGAACTGTCTAATAAATGAACAAAAATAGAGTAAATAATCTTTATAGCAGTTCCAGGTAGTGGTTCTGCTGGTACTCAAACTCACCAGTCTCTACATCAAATGTCTTGCATACTACGCTCAACTCACAATGTTGATTTCCCTTGAATTCTGGGGAATCAAGGGTGGTATAGTGGTATCACACTCGCATCTCACCTCTAGTATCTCGTGTTCGATTCCTGGACTCGTCATTTTATGTGCGTAGAGTTCTTGTTGGTTTTTTTCCTTGATTCAAGGGTTTTTCTCCGGGTTCTCCGGTTTTCCTCCCTCCATTATAAGCGAGCTGGTGAAATGAGATGTTGAGAATATCATGGCAAGGAATTCCGGTCATATCGCGGGCGCAATAGATCAGCGGATTTCGTCACGAGAAAGACAAAAGCGCGTTGTTTATTTGCAAAGAAATAGCCTGAGGAAAAAATGTATTGGCGGATATAGTTTCTGAAAATTAAATTCTTACAAAAGCCCAAATCAATCTACTAAGTCCTACATCTCTCAGAACTTTCAGAATAAAAATTGTATTCAAAACTTAAAATCTTACCTTTCCTTTTTGATCATTTTCTTTCGACGAATAATCACAAACTTCCCCATACATCTTCTTATAGCGAGCGCGCGTAATATTTCAAGGATGATCATCTTTGACCAGTTATCACAATCAAAATTTCCAAAATAGATTTGCACAGTAGACATTATCATCTTTCCTCTAAAACAAATTACACCTACACTGGGTTGAAAGGGTCTGCGCATCCTACCCCTACATTGGGTCAGTGGGGCTGTGCACCCCACCCCTAAAATGGGTCAAAGGGGCTTCGCACCCTACCTACCTGTTTGATGCTTTCGGTGAAAAAAATGTTTCATGTTTACTCACAAGTTTCCTATCGTCGATCGACGTTTGTTTACTGTGCTTATGTTTGTTTCAGTGTACCGGGGTTCCTGTGTAGCCGAACTCTTCATTTCAAAGAAATGTTGTCAGGCTCGAGGAGTTTGAAAATCGTCTCTGAAAAAATCACTTTCTGTTGTGCTTGATAAATAAATGTTCAGAATTAAAAGATAGATAAGTTACTGAAGCTTTTTCAGTGGTTTTTGGGACGATTTGGGGCCGTGTTCTAGAGAGGCCGATTTGAATGTGGTTTGCCGTATAATTGGAGAATTTTACACAAGGTTGGCTGCTCGAAAGGTTCATCGATTTTTGGAAATAGAATTTAACGTCGGCAAATTATTTTTTTCCCGAGTCTCAAAGCGGACATGAAAAAAGTCAATAATGGAATGTTTTATTTGAAAAAAAAAACCCAAAAATCGATTAACCTTTCGGGGGTGGGGCTTGTAGTTATTCAGTTGATCTTCACAGGTTGGTAGCTGCGGATAGGAAGATTGCACTATATAGATATTCGGAGGTCCTTTCCCAAGGGAACAATTGCTTCGATTTTCTTCAACTTCGAGTTGGAGGTTGCCTGATATCTGTCTTACAGTGTGCCATGAAGAGAAAAAGGCTCGATTTGAGGACGATATTTGAAGGTAGGTGGTGCCGGTGGTTTGAGCGCGGCCGAGCTGCCAACCTTGTGTAAATTTCGGCTTACAAAAGTTTGCGAAACGAAAGGAACTGACAAAATCTGCAGATTGCGAAATACAATAGTTTTACATTGTTTTTAAATATCATTCATTCAACCATTCAAAAATTGTAAAAAACGCTCTTGATTTACCTTTAGTATTGCCTTATAGCCTTATATTCTACATTTTGAATAGAGAAATGAACGTTATTTACAAACTATTACGAACGTTATAAATTAAAACAATACTCTAGTTTACAATTTCCCGTCCTGATATTGTAGATTTAACCATTCATGGTCAGTCAGATCAGGAAGGTCGTTTGCCATCGATTTTGGTTGGTCCGGTAACAAGAACAGTGTACATTGTAAGATTTCTGGTAAGTTTAAAAGAGCTAAAAGCGATTGACGGCGACAAGTAAACATTTTGTACTGTGATAATATAGGGCTTCCTTTCGTGTTGCTGGAATTCCTGTTGCATTCCAAAATGCGCGCCAATGGTGACAAAGTTGTTTATTTGCTTGACTTCACGTCGTTCTGTCACCTGAAATTCAAGACAAAAATTGATGGCACCTCTCGATTTTTACAGCAGATATTACGATATTAATCGATTTCGATTGTGCTCGGTAATATTGTGTTTTGATCACGGCGAGATTCTATAGCTATAAAAGCCGAACTTATAACTTAATACTCGTCTCCAAGACCGTAAACCTAACGTTTGCATGCATTTCTAAACCATTTTGCAAACTGCAGATTTTGCTTCGTTTCGTTTCGCAAACTGCTGTAAGCCGTGAAATTCTCCTAACGGGTGAACTGAACATTCAAATCGGGCTCATTCAAAACCGCTCTTGAACACCCCAAATCGTTCCAAAAAACACTCAGATAGCTTCATTAACTAAGTATTTTTTATTTCTGAACATTTACTTTCTCAGAGATGATTTTCAAACTCCTCTACCACCATTTCTCTGGTAGAGGTTATTTCGCGAGCTTCAGAACGACATTTCGCGTCAAAGGACCCCATTATTAGAGCTAGATTTTAGGTTTTAGGGTAGGTTTAGGGCTAGGTTAAGGGGTAGACCCTATCCCAGTCCCTAGCCCTAAACCTAACCTTTATCTAGCCCTAATAACGGGACCTTTTGACGCGAAATGTCGTTCTGAAGCTCGCGAAATAACCTCTACCCATTTCTCTGACTCTGAAGAGTTTGGCTACACAGGAACCCCGGTACACTGAAACAAACGTAAGCGCAGTAAAGCACACTGTGACTTTTAGACTTTTCTGACTTTTAGACTTTTTTTAGACTTTTTTATTGATTTTGCACTATATTACAGATTTATATAATTGTTAATAATATACATAAACCAGAATAATTAAGAAATAGAAATTTATAGAACATATAAAGTTTGTGCACAGTAGCCGAAGTAGCAGAGCTTTCGTGTCGGCTACTGATACTATTAAATATATATATATATATATATGGTTTATGGAGTGGAGAGCAGAAATATATATATATATATATATATATATCTTGAATTTAGTTGAAAGAGAAGGCAGGCAACTTCTAATGTCCACAAAAGCTTTAATAGAGACGTTTCGACCTTCGGTCTTCTTCAGTAAAAGTAAAATTCGTCGTTGGACAGAACACCTCTTCACTTATTCTCTCTCTATATATATATATATGTATATTTATGTATGTATATTTATACAGGATAATTTGTACAGTTAAATACTTGTTCAGGGATCAGAGCATATCAGAATTCACAATGAGTAAGTTGTTCTTAATTTTGCAAGTCAATAAGAAATTTTTTAAGTTGTTTTTTGAAAGTAGAGAAGGACGATATTGTTTTGAGATGTTTAGGGACAGTTTCCCACACTACTGAAGAAAGATATTTAAAAGTGAACTTGCCATAGTTAGTTCGACTTGATGGTCTAAATAAATTTTTGTTTGAAGAATATCTAGTATTGTGAGTATGTACCTCATGGGCAGGAGTAATATAACTGTCAGAGAATACAGTTGGAACAGTTGAGTTGCATTTTACTAACTTATAAGTAAATAACGCTACTTTTTCTTTGAGTATGCTATCAAATCTTAGTATGTCCAGAAGCTTATAAAAATGTCCAACTTTTTCTCTTTTGTTCAGAAAAAATATACATCTTATACACTGATTTTGTCTGCTGTTTAATTTAACCAGCGCGCTTTTGTAGGTATTTCCCCAACTCATGACGCCATAGATAAAATAAGGATAAATGAGAGCATAATATAAACTTAACAGCGTTTTAATGGTGACGTAATGTCTTAGCTTGAAGAGGATACCTATATTTTTTGATACTTTTTGACTGACATGAGAAATTTGTTTATGCCAATTTAAGTTTTCATCAATAAAGATACCTAAATATTTTACATAAGGTTTACGCTCAATGTTTTGTATGTTGATTTGGCCAACTTTTTTGGTTGGAGCAGCTATAATCATATAGTTTGATTTGCTCAGGTTTATTGATAACTTGTTAATGTGACAGTAATTGAAAACATGATTTAGTTCTTCATTCATAATTTTTTCGAGAGCACCGGGATTTTCGCAAGAGAAAAAAATGTTTGTATCGTCTGCAAAAAGCCTGAATGATAATTTATTTGAACAATTGGGTAAGTCGTTTATATATAGTAGAAATAATAATGGGCCTAAGGTGGATCCTTGAGGAACACCACAGACCATATTTAAACGGTCAGATTCGCAATTTCCGATTTTGACATATTGCTTTCTGTTTTGTAGATAGCTTGTAAACCATGAGAGTTCGGGTCCAGAAATACCATATTTTTTCAGTTTGTCAATTAGTATACGGTGATCAACGGTGTCAAAAGCCTTAGAAAAATCAATAAACAAGCCGCAAGTCAATAATTTATTATCGATTGATGATTTGAGTTGGTCAGTTAATTCCAGTAATGCATGTTCGGTCGAATATCCTTTTCTAAATCCAAACTGAAGTTTATAAATTACATCGTGTTCCTCTAAATAGCTATTTAACTGATTATAAACTAAGCGTTCAAGGACTTTGCTAAAAGGTGATAGTGTAGAAATTGGTCTATAATTTGAGGGATCAAGCGCGCTTCCGCTTTTAAATATGGGAGTCACCCTTGAAATTTTTAGAACATCAGGTACTTCACCTGAGATAATTGACTCGTTGTAGATATGAGTAAATGGTATGCAGAGTATGTGGCTGGCAGATTTTATTAATCCGATTGGAATATCTAGAGAAGCTTTGTTAGTTTTGAGTTGGGTAAATAGCGAGAGAACATCGTTCAGAGTGACTGGTGTCAAAGAGAAATTTGCTAGGGGGCTATCATTAATAAGTTTTGTAGGGTCATCGTTAGTTGGTTGAATAAGATTGGCAAGTGAAGGGCCTACATTAACGAAGTGCTGATTGAATTGATCGGCAATATCTTCTTCATCAGTGTATTTTTTGCCGTTTCTGGTAATTGCGGTCGGTTGCATTTGGCCTTTGTTTTTTCTTTTGATTAATGTTCCTATAAGCTTCCATGTGTTTTTTAGGTTGTCTTTGTACTTTTGGAAGTAGTTGCTGTAATATTCTTTTTTGGCTTTGTTTTTCAAATGATTTAGAAGGTTAGAAAACGATTTATAATATTTAACAGACTCATCATTTTTTGATCGAAAATGTGAGTAATATAGTTTTTGCTTGGTTTTGATAGATTTAAGAATACCTTTAGACAGCCATGGTTTTGATAGTTTTTTCATTTTTCGGTTGGACGCGAGTTTCATTGGAGCATGCTTATTTACAACATCGGTGATGGTTTCAATTAAATTAGTAGTTCTATCATTCAGGCTCTTGTCGTTTTGTATTATGTTAGACCAGGGAATTGATTCTAATTCCTTGAGGTATTGGTCTTTGTCGAAATGACTGTAATCACGCATGTAATAAGATGTATTCTTTTTTGAGGGATTTAAGTCAATGATGCAGAAAATTGGTAGATGGTCCGAAACATCGGCCACTAAGATGCCTGCGGTAACATTGTATTGAATTGAATTTATATAAATATGATCTATAAGTGATGAAGTATGATCTGTTAATCTGGTTGGTTTGGTTATTAAAGGCAGTAAATTATAGCTGTGGATCATATCTAAATATTCTTCAGTTGGAGAATGTTGGCCATATTTCATTAAATCAATATTTAAATCACCCAATAGAAGGATTTGCATGTTATTTTGATTTAGTTGATTGATTACATTTTCAAGCTCATTGGTAAATAAAGCCAAATCTGCACCAGGATGTCGATAAATGCAACCGATCAAGATATTGGGTTTGTGTTTGGCAAATGATTCAATTTCAGCCCAGCATGATTCAACTAAAGGAATGTCAATTTTGATGTCAGGCCTAGGAATTATTTTTAGAGTGTTTTTGAGGTAAAGTCCTGCACCTCCTGCATTAGTCGGTGAGTCGATATGTAGAAAACAGTAATTCGAAATATCAACATTGGCTGTTGATTCTGAGTTTAATTTGGTTTCAGTAACAGCTATAATATCTGGCAATTTATGAAGAGAATTTAGCAGATCATGAAGAAGAGATAAATTTTTTGGCAGACTTCGCATATTACAATGAATTGAGAACAGGCTCTGCGAATTTGAATTATCTATGGCATCGTTAAGTTCAGGAAAAGATAAATAATTCGATATTGGGGTATTCAGCATGTGATCGGGATCAAGGTCATCAGATTTATCTGGATTTTGAAGTAGCTGGTAAAGATCTACTATATTATCAGAGTTTGTCATTTTGTGTCAAAAGCTTTTTTAAATACAGAGATGTAAATATCAATAAATAATAGATAGTAACTAATAATTATTATTAAAGATTGATCACTACAGTTCATAGTTCTACTACTTATCAGTGCTAGTATTGGGAATCTTCGAATTCCTCCCATTGGTGCAGATTGGTAAAGGCGTGTGTTTTAGAGTTGTCTGTTTGACGGAGCAGGATCTTTCCATGCTGAGTCCATAGGTGTTTGTAGCCGCGATCTTTCTTGAATACGTTGATTCTTCCAAAAAGCTTTTTTCTCTTTGCAGTCAATGACTCGTTGATGTATAGCTTAAAGGCTTTAGAGGAGCTCTGGGTTGATTTAAGGCAATTGGATCTCTTACCGGCCAATTTTGATCGTTTACCATATAATTCATCTCGCTTATCACGGCGGACGAAAGCCACTATAATTCTGTTCTTTACGTTTTTGGTGTCCGGAAGTCTGTGGGCAACTGAGATATCATTTTCCTCAATAGATACTCCAACTTGAGTGGCAATTTCAGCGATGATCTTGTTGGGATTTTCATCTGTAGTAACTGGAACACCCGTTATCTCAAGTTGGTTTCGACGAAGATATTGTTGTACGTCGTCAATGTTGGCATCCATCTCATCCAAAGTTTCCTCGATCGCTTGGAACCGTTCTGAATTCATGTATATGTTGTCCTGATTTGCCTGACAAACCTGGTTTGTGGCTTGTATGGAGGCAAGGATACTGTCGTATTTTGCGCTCAAGAAACTAAGAGATTCCTCATGTTTGTTCAATCGTGAAGTGATCTCTTTCATGGCGTCCTTCAAGGTAACAAGTTGAGCATTGATTTGAGCTCTTATTTCAAGCTTTAAGTCGGATAAAATGGATTCTTTTAGTTCCTCAGAACTTAGACTTTTAGATTTTGATGATTGATTTGATTTGCTCATGATCCTGAGATATATAACTGTACACTTTTTTGAGAGATTTTAGATGCTCCCTCAGTCACGCTTCGTGACTTCAACCATACCTGTGTATGTTATTAGCTGAAAATGTTCTGCTTGCATGGGAAAAAAAATTACAACGGTTCTAGCCTGCTTACAGGCTCTCAAAGGGGAGGGGAGAGGGGGAAAGGGGAAGGGGGAAAGGAGAAGGGGAAGGGGGAAGGGGACTGGGGAGGAGGAGAGGAGGGGAGGGGACTCCCCTCCTCTCCTCCTCCCCAGTCCCCTTCCCCCTTCCCCTTCTCCTTTCCCCCTTCCCCTTTCCCCCTCTCCCCTCCCCTTTGAGAGCCTGTAAGCAGGCTACAACGGTTCGCACACAGGTAACCCAAGCGTTAACAGTTATACGTGGAACGCCTGCTCAAAAGTTACAACTCTCTTCCAAGAATAAAACCACGTCGTTCGAACAAATTCCTTGATACAGTGCTTTGGATCATTGAAATTTGCAAATTACACTTCAATCGCTTCTATCTACAAGAAATAAGATGAATTCTTCCAACTGGCAAACTAAACTGTCTTCTATCAAAGAACGTACCAAGCACGCATTCGAGAAATCTTTATTCTGTGATGTGGAGTTCTCGGTGGTAGACTCGAATGGAGTCCAAGTCACTGTTCCAGCCAACAAATACATGCTGGCGATAAGTAGTCCTGTGTTTGAAGTTATGTTTTATGGCGAGTTAGCCGAGAGTAAATCACCTATCGACCTACCCGACTGCACGAAAGAAGGACTACAGGAACTACTTAGCTATGTGAATACAGATGAAGTCCACCTAACCGGAAGTAATTGCATAGAAGTACTGTACCTTGCCGAGAAGTACATGTTGCCATTTCTGGTGGAGAAATGCAAGAAATATCTTGAGGATGAAGTTGGTCCAGATGACGTGTTAAGTGTTTTACCTCATGTCCAGAAAATAGGCGACGGAAAACTTGAAAAACACTTATGGGACATTGTTGACAGTGAAACCCATCGAACCGTGTTATCACAGTCATTTCTGAATGTATCCCAAGAAATGCTGTCTCAAATTCTTGAACGGGATAATCTCAACATCCAAGAATTAGATCTTTTTCATGCAGTGGATTGTTGGGCTGAAGAGAGAATAAAAGAAAAGGGTTTGGATAGCAACGGTGAAACTAAACGATTGATTCTTGGAGAAGAGATTATCCGATTGATTAGATTTCCTGTGATGACTGGAAAGGAATTCGCCGAATTCGTGCTTCCTTGCAAGATCTTGGAGGAAGATGAAGTGACAGAAGTGGTGCAGGGATTTTATTGCGTTTCTTTAGCGACAAAAGCTATATTCAGTAAGAAGAAAAGGTTTGTTGCTTGTCTTTTGATTCCAAAAGTGCGATTTACTTCAGTGAGTGCGGGAACATGGGGCTATGGCGGTGGCCGCGTTGATGCCATAAACTTTTCCACCAATAAAGCTGTCGATCTCGTTGGTGTACGAATGTTTGGCAGCAGTGGTTCCACATATGAAGTAAAACTGAAGATTTACAAAGGAGATGAAATCATTTCCCAATTATCTTCCTCCTTCGTTACTGAGAGTGAAATGACAGAATACTGGTACTATGGATTTACTGTTAACCTTGACAAAGCTGTCAGACTAGACCCAGGTGTTGTGTATACTGTGGAGGCACAAATAGATGGACCTAACTCGTATCGTGGTAATTCTGGTATCTCTACTACACTAGTTGACGATGTAACGATTACTTATATAAACTCATCGAGGGATTCAAACTGTACTTCATCTGACAAAGGTCAGTTTCCTACAGTTGTTTTCCGAACCGTTAACTAACTAGTAAATGACATAGCTAGGTTTGTATTCAAGGGTTTATACCGTGATTTCCTTGAATAGTCGTATATTTTAGTCGAAAACCAGGAAATAATTGCGACGCTCGAATTCTCGTTCAATCCTATCCTAGTTTTCCTGTTTTTCATGGTATTTTTGATGGGTTTCTAAAATGAACCCTCCCTTGTTGATTTCAACGTACATGTTAATTATTTATAGTTCCCCCATAAAAATGCGTGCAACAGTCGTATTCCTGGTCCTGATTAGAAGAGAGAACTTGACACAATTATTTTGTTTCCCAATTTTCGGGTGAGCAGACAAGTAGAAATTATCACCCTGTTTGAATAATCTGCCCCAATTTTAAGATACGGATGAGTATATGAAGAAATAGGGTATGTTAAAATACAGTGAAATGTAAATATAGTAGCAAAAAGTAGCAAGTAAAAAGTTCAGAAAACAGATATAATTCAGTGGTTGGTCTTTTAAAATTTTCGAAACTTGTCTGAGTTTCGATCTATACTTGGACAAATTTCACTCGTACAATACATTCACAGATTTGGAAGTAAATTATGTATGTTGTCAGTGGTCTGGGGTTTTTTTCCATTGGTTTAATTTTCAGGGGATTTTTCTCCACTGAATCAACTTTCTTTCAAAAGCCAACACAACCATTGGCTTACCCATCATAAAACTCAAAACGTAAAGTCAAAAATATAAACACTTAAAATGGCGAAGAATGAAACCATAGCACATACGCTAGCTAAACAGGGACGTTGTAGATTGGTAGATGGCAGGTAGCACACAGGTAGCCCAAGCGCTAGTGTGGAAACAGTTATACGTGGAACGCCTGCTCAAAAGTTACAACTGTTTTCCAAGAACTCTTATAGAGTGCATTTCATATGTCTGTGAAATAAGATCAAGTTATTTGTGCCTATTTAGTTGCTATTTAGTTGTTATTTAGTTACTACCATTGAACCAGAACTTTCTTATAATAGCATTACACTGGATGTGTAGAAAGTCTGTTTCAATGAAAGAAACAATGAAGGTCCATTTGAAGTAATAAAGTAATTAAAAGCTATTATGCAAAGTCATTTGTCTCAATTCTCTTGTGTATTTGATGTCTCCAGTGTATTGCTATTATAAGAAAGTTCTGGTTCAATGCTAGTGACTAAATAGCAACTAAATAAGCACAAATAACTTTGATCTTATTTCACAGACATATGAAATGCACTCTAAGGCCCAGTTCAGACGTCGAACTTTTGCCGTGTCGAATCTAATAGTTGCATTTTGTAAATGAGAAGTGCGGCGTCTGAACCTATTGTATTTGACAGATTTGATTAAGTATTAAATTGAAAAATTCAGTTTTAATCAAATTTGTCAAATTCATTTGGTTCAGAAGCTGCATTTCTCATCTACAAAATGCAACTATTAGATTCGACGCGGCAAAAGTTCGACGTCTGAACTGGGCCT
Organism: Telmatactis stephensoni; assembly: GCA_029948255.1. Lineage (NCBI taxonomy): Eukaryota > Metazoa > Cnidaria > Anthozoa > Actiniaria > Isophelliidae > Telmatactis > Telmatactis stephensoni. The sequence continues at coordinate 336,159 of JALIZF010001668.1, read as the reverse complement.
AAGTTTCAGTTTCAGTTTCAGCTTCAGTTTCACTTTATTTGCACTTTTGGAAGTGATAAGACTTTTTTACATAACGTATATAAAAATTATACAACATATACATACAAAAACGAATTCGTATGCTAAATGTTAATTGTTCGTAGAGGCTAAAGCTAAATCCACGTCGTTCGAGCAAATTCCTTGATACAGTGCCTTAGATCATTGAAGTTGACAAATTACACTTCGACCGGCTTCTAACTACAAGAAAGAAAGAAATTAGATGGATTCTCTCAACTGGCAAACTAAACTGTCTACAATCAGGGAACGTAGTGAGTACGCGTTCAGCAAGTCCTTGTTCTGCGATGTGGAGTTCTCGGTGGTAGACTCGAATGGAGTCAAAGTCACTGTTCCAGCCAACAAGTACATGCTGGCTATAAGTAGTCCTGTGTTTGAAGCCATGTTTTATGGCGAATTAGCCGAGAGTAAATCACCTATTGACCTACCATGCAGACTGCACGAAAGAAGGACTACACGAACTACTTCGCTATGTGAATACAGATGAAGTCCACTTAACCGGAAGTAATTGCATGGAAGTGCTGTACCTTGCCGAGAAGTACATGATGCCATTTCTGGTGGAGAAATGCAAAAAATATCTTGAGGATGAAGTTGGTCCAGATGACGTGTTAAGTGTTCTTCCTCAAGTCCAGAAAATAGGCGACGAAAAACTCGAAAATCACTTATGGGACATTGTTGACTGTGAAACCCATCGAACTGTATCATCACAGCCATTTCTGAATGTATCCCACAAAATGCTGTCTCAAATTCTTGAACGAGATACTCTCAAAATCAAAGAGCTTGATCTTTTCCGTGCAGCAGATCGCTGGGTTGAAGAGAGAATAAAAGAACAGGGTTTGGATAACAACGGTAAAACTAAAAGATCAATTCTTGGAGTAAAGATTATCCGATATTTAGTATTATATAACGATTTTTGAGGTTTACTATGAAAAACTATCTTCGATTCTGGATTTGCAGCCCATTGAAGTTTCACATCTGTGTTGAAAGCGAGGCTAGGGTTGAATTTATGCTGCGTGCGCAACCTTTAGAAAACGGTCGTATAGCGGACAATTGAAAATAAACGCCCTGTTGGAATAATCGCCCCAATTTTAAGTTGCAGGGCGACTGTTCAACGTTATATTATACTATACGGTTTGTTGAAATACAGTCAGTGATTTAGTTAGATATAAAAGTCCAGACAATCAGGATGTTTAAACACTCCAAATAGTGACGGATTAATCCATAACATATAAGCTAACTAGACCGACAGGAACATTACTAATTAAAGGCAAAAATTATTTGATTTGCAATTAAGCCGGCCAACGTAAACGCGATACATTCGCGATTCAGCAATCAGTGATGATGGACAATAATTTCGTCGTAAAGACCATCACGAACAGAAGATGTAAAATTCCTTTTTATAGTTACTTTTTGTCCAAAGAACAACTTTTTCATCCGTTCGCGTTCCGTTTTATTTTTCTTAGTTGTCAGGGCCTGGCTGCGGCCTAAACCCCAGTTTGAGAACATAGTAATTAATAAAAATAAAATAAATAATCTTTACAGCAGATCCACATAGTGATTATTCTTCTGCTGACACTCTCACACACTACCACCACATTAAGTATATTTTGCATCAATATTCGTTCAACTCTACAGTAAGTGAGATGGATTCTTCCAACTGGCAAACTGAATTGTCTACTGAGTGTAGTGAGTACAAGTTCAACAAGGGTGCAAGGGGCCAAGGGTTGTTGGAATGGTTAGACTTCTCTCTTCACCTGGTTCGATTCGCGAACGGGCACTTCGATTCGTGTGATCTGAGTTTGTACATGTTAGTTTGTTCTCTCCCTTCGTTTTTCCCCCTCGAGTTCCGGTTTTCCTCCCTCCATCAATAACGAACTGGAGAGTTGAGAGTTGGGTGTTTAGAGTATTCAGTGTAGTAGGAAGTGTGTGTGGGAGTGTATTAGGATTTCATGCGCACAATTAAAGTGCTAAACAGTCATTATTATCAATTCAGGTAATCAAGTCTACTAAAATCCATTAATCCATAAGTTGGTCAGTACGCTCTTTGAGCTACCTGTGTCGCTGAAGCGAAAACCAAGTATGGATTTAGCCTTCAAATGACAGGTTTTACAAAGCTTCAGTTAAGTTTGTTGAAACTATTAATCGGTAAATTGGTCCCTTGATGGAAAGTTTTTAAAAAATCAAGAAACAAAAACAAAATTAAAAACAAACAAACAAACAAACAAAAAATAAAAATTAAAAAAAACACAACAACAACAACAACAACAACAACAAACAATTAATGAAAAAATTCGTCCATTTTAGGACAATGAAAAGATCTGGACAGAATTAATATTTAAAAGGCACGAGTGCTGTCCACTGAGTTTTGGACGCACACTCTCGCGCGCTATTCATCCAATCAGAGCGTGCGTTATATATTAGCTATGTTATAATACACTGTGTATGTCACTGGCTGAAAAATATTCTGGGAAAATACAAGAATACAACAGTTCACATCACCGACACCTTACGCCAACAAAATCAAGAGCATAAAATGTCCATATCCCCGAAACTAACAACACACAGGTAGCCCAAGCGCTAGTCTGGAAACATACGTGGAACGCCTGCTCAAAAGTTACAACTCTCTTCCAAGAATTCCATTTCTTATAACAACACATCATTGAAACAAATTCCTAGATATTGCTTGCTTGCAGTGAAGCTTACAAATTACACTTCAACGTTCTGTCTATAAGAAGTGAGATGGATACTTCCAACTGGCAAACTAAACTGTCTACAATCAGAGAACGTAGTGAGTACGCGTTCAACAAGTCCTTGTTCTGTGATGTGGAGTTCTCGGTGGTAGACTCGAATGGAGTCCAAGTCACTGTTCCAGCCAACAAGTACATGCTGGCTATAAGTAGTCCTGTGTTTGAAGCCATGTTTTATGGCGAGTTAGCCGAGAGTAAATCACCTATTGACCTACCAGACTGCACGAAAGAAGGACTACACGAACTACTTCGCTATGTGAATACAGATGAAGTCCACCTAACCGGAAGTAATTGCATGGAAGTGCTGTACCTTGCCGAGAAGTACATGATGCCATTTCTGGTGGAGAAATGCAAGAAATATCTTGAGGATGAAGTTGGTCCAGATGACGTGTTGAGTGTTTTACCTCAAGTCCAGAAAATAGGCGACGAAAAACTTCAAAACCACTTATGGGACATTGTTGACAGTGAAACCCATCGAACCATATCATCTCAGCCATTTCTGAATGTATCCCGAGAAATGCTGTCTCAAATTCTTAAGCGGGAAACTCTCAAAATCAAGGAGTTGGATCTTTTCCGAGCAGTAAATTGCTGGGCTGAAGAGAGAATAAAAGAAAAAGATTTGGATAGCAGTGGTAAAACTAAACGATCAGTTCTTGGAGAAGAAATCATCCATCTGATTAGATTTCCTGTGATGACGCAGGAGGAGTTTGCTGAATGCGTGCTTCCCTGTGCAATTCTGAATTTAAACGAAGTGACAGAGCTAGTGCAGATATTAAATAATATTTCTCCTGTAACAAATTTATTCCTTATCAAAAGAAGAGGAGGCGTGGATGATGTTTTGATTCCTAGAGATCGATTTGACAGTATTTTCGCTCCAGAAGGCCGCTGGAGTTATAAGCGGGGTAACAGTGATGCAATAGACTTTTATACCATAAACAAAGCTGTCGATCTTGTTGGTGTACGAATGTTTGGTAGCGATGGTTCCACATATGAAGTGAAACTGAGGATTTACAAAGGATATGAAATCATTTCCCAATTATCTTCCTCCTTCGTTACTGAGAGTGAAATGATAGATGACTTGTACTATGGATTTACTGTTAACCTTGACAAACCTGTCAGACTAGACCCAGGCGTTGTGTATACTGTAGAGGCACAAATAGATGGACCTATGTCGTACTATGGTGAGTCTGGTATCTCTACTGTAAGTGTTGATGATATAACGATAACTTACAGAGGGTCATCCAAGTCTAATAATGGTACTTCAGCTGAACGCGGTCAGTTTCCTGCACTGGTTTTGCAAATGGTTAATAATTAGTGAAAAAGGCTAGATCAGATTTGTATTCAAGGTTTTCCTGGACAGTCGTAATTGTCTAGTCACCGCCCATGCATGCACTTGAATAATTACTCCACCCCAACCATATTTCTGTTCTAAGAAACAGTAACTTTTATAATGGCGCACATTTTATGAAGGAACTAAATAAGGGTAAGAAAAAAATATTGTACATGGAAATTCAGTCAGTATTAACAACAGCAGTATTTCAGGCCCTAGGCTGCATTCTGAACGGCCGGGGAGGTTCGTTTCGGAATTATGGTGGACCAATTTCTGTAAAGAATAATGTTAATTCTGAGAGCAAGCAGAACATTTTCAGAAGCTATTTCAATAACGGCATTATGCGAGCGTGAAGAGCGAGCCGCTCAGTAAACGAAGACAAGAAGGTAACTAAAAAACTTCATTTCTGATTCAGTAAATGAGAAGTTATTGAAAGCAATTACAGCTAGTTTCGGATTTTGTACATTTGAATTCAATTATATTAATTGCGATCGAGCGCGAAGCTCAAGACCCTTGGCGAAAGGCGGTGAAGTACTAACCCAGAAATGCTCAAAATCTTTATACTATTCGAAAAACCGTCACGGCCGCGGCCAGAAAAATCGACCAGCTTCCCTTCCAAACGATATTCCCGTCTCTAATATATGAATTCGGCAATCGTTGATCATGAAAGATGTGTATAGAGTTGGTCTTAGCGGATTTCGAAATGCTGTAAGAAAATTCTTCCCGACCGGTCCTTATCAGTGCGCGGGGGTGGGGGTGGGGGGGTCGTCCGAACCCCCCAGCCTACAGGCCTGTTAGTTTTATATATAGGGAGAAGTTAATTCTAATTTCATAATTATTCAACGAAATATGGTATAATAAATAAATAAATAATCTTTCAACCAAGAAACACATAGTGGTTCTTCATCTGCTGGCACTCACACTCACTACCTCTATATTTTACATTCATACAACGCTCGACTCACATTTTAATTTGTGCTGGGGGAGGAAAAACCAGAGCGAAACCCGAAGAAAAACCCTTTCGTTTGATTCTTTTCTGGTAGACAAGTATGTTACACTGTGTCACAGTGACTTTGACTCGCAGAACTGAGAAAGTGACTTCTCGAGTGCCACTCGGAGATACGTATTCTTTGATACTGTGTATGCTATTGGAAAATGTTTCCGGGAAAATACAAGTATAAAAATACATCACCGAGACTCGGTAACTGTGTGAGTTTAGGTAGCCCAAACGTAGCAAAGACCTTGCGCCTAGTTGAGGAATTGTAGCATAACTGGTCATTGGTAGCACTCCTAACCATTTAGAATATGAATCAACGGTACTTCCCATGAATGGGCCAGTAAATCAAGATGCAGTCTTTTCTATGGTCCCGAGGGTCAATTTTATGTACCAATAATACCCGGGGGAGACTCCATTGTAAAAGGATCGGGTATGCTTGTCGGAAATTTTCAAAAAAGGGCGTGTCCGGACGATTTTTTAACCCCTAAGATACACTAGCGATATAACAAGCTAATGAACATTATTATTATGAACACAAAATTGGACGGCCGACATGCTTTTTCTTGGGAAAATTTCTTCCATTTGAGAACAAGATAATAAGCGATGGGCTCTTAGGAAATGCTAAAACTCTAAACTTCAATTTTAACACCCTAAAAGATACCAAATCGCTGATTTTTACCCCTAAGAGATACGACGAGCATACCCGATCCTTTTACAATAAAGTCCCCCCCCCCCGGGGGCAATAATGCTTGTTTATGGAGTCAGTCTAGTTTATTGAGATTCGACATTTATTTGATCACATTGACATATGCATATATGTATACAATACTTCGAATTTTTTTTTTAACAATATTGCTGATTGTTTTATATCATAATAGTGCTGTAGAGTTTTTAGCAAGGCTGAATATTTTCTAAATTCTAACTTTCTTCCTGTTGAAATGATTTACTTTGAAAAAGCAACTCATCTTATGTACGATATCAATTGCAACTGTGCACCAGTTTCTATACAAAATCTTTTTCAAAAATTGAGTGACGTGCATAACTATAGGACACGCACAACTACAAATGGTAATTTTTATATGAAATCACCATGTAGAATCGCAGCATTTAAAAAGCTTCCTTTACAATTTCAGGTCCAATGATTTGGAATTGTATCCCTGCAAATTTTCGTAATCTTAACAAAGCAATATTTAAGAAAAAGATTCGTTCATCGCTAACTATTTTGGAAAATGAAGACGAATATATTGGTGTCGATAGTACGCGTATTGCTCAAAAAATGCCTTCCATTCATCACAATTTAGTATAGTGCGCGCGCGTAGTTTTTCCCTGCTAACATCCTTCCCCTCCCCTCTCGTTCTCTCCTCCTTATTTACATTTCTGTTTTGAAGTTAAGTTTAGTCTTAGCCTCCTTATCTAATTTAACAACTTATTTATATATAATATAAAATTAAGTAATTATATTTCGTTTCTCCTTTCTCCTTCTTCTTCTTTACTGTGAATTTGTAAAAAAAGTGCTTGTATAACAATATCCTATATTTCAATTCTGCCCGCCTCGACTAGCCTAGCTATTTCTGTGGGCCAGCATTATTATTATTTGTAAACATTACAGTAATGTAAAAAATAAACGTCGTCTTGTCTTTTTTACAATATGTTAGATTAAGTAACGACATAAATGATAAATCAGTTCAATCTGCATGTTAAGACCGCGCATTCTTTATCATTCTATTACTCAGTAGGAGTAAAAGTATTCTTGCACTCGCCAGCAATAATGAAAGTGAAGTTCAGCTCTTTCGACGCTCATCCGAGATTAGGGAGTTTAAGATTGTACGACGGCAACGTTGACGACGACGGTAGAGAACAATAAGGTTAATCAATTCAAGAAGAATAAAGCCCACACGTGGAATGTTTAGTAAATAAGTAGATTTCAACCGTCCTCGGCCAATTTACAACGGCAAACTCTAAAGTTTTACACTCTACCGACAACATGAACGTCCAACCATTTTTCTTTCATAATTTACTTTGCTATGCACCATTCATCGTATGTTGTAATTTTATGGGATAACGAACGGAAAATCAACTACTAAAGAGTACAAGAAAGCATGGTTTAATGAAAACAGAATAGGGAACTTTTTCAGCCACGTAGTCGTCGACGTTGCCGTCGTACAATCTTAAACTCCCTAATGATTATGAAGTGACCGTGGTGTCAGGCCTCCCATGACCGGGCACCAACACGGAGCTGTAGACTGGTGCTAGTTGGACTTCGACGTTGGATGTGTAGGGCCTCTCGAATTTTGCAGGACCTCCAGTGGGTCTCCTGGCCAATTATAGTAATATTAGCCCAGTCAATCTCGTGGTCGCAGGCGTTAGCATACACTGATATATTGCGCACTTTAAGTCCGCTACAGCTATACCGATTTTTTGTGCTCTTTTACCCTTGTGCTCAGCCTTCGACCAGTTTCCCCAACGTATTCTGCGTTACAGTCCTTGCAGTGGATACTGTAAATCACTCCACATTTCTTATCATGAATAAAAACATTTTCCTTTTCCTATATCTCTTCATTGGTAGTCTTTTGTACTTGAATTTGTTTGACGGAAGCGGCTAAATTTCAAGTCTTTTCGCATAATTGAAAATCGCTGTAAGAGTACGGTACACAGGGTCAAAGGGACTGCGCACCCTACCCTTACACTGGGTCAGAGGGACTGCGCACCCTACCTGTTTGATCCTTACAGTGAAAATTTGTTTCATGTTTACCCACAAGCGTTTGTTTACTGTGCTTACGTTTGTTTCAGTGTACCGGGGTTCCTGTGTAACCAATCTGTTCGTTTCAAAGGCGCAAATATTACAGAAAGAGAGAAGTTGAGAATCTGTAGAACAAGTCAGCTGTGTGGTGTATAATTCTACTGAATCTTTATTAACTTCCTGTTAGAAGATTTGATTCTCTTGTGTGGATGAATTGCAATTCACATGTGAGCATTTCCTGCAAAATTATGTGCAATGCCAATGCAGTGATCGTGCCTGCATGTCACAGCCAGCAACTGTATGGGTTTTTAAAATTTTGCTTTGACATGTTAACTGCTAAACATCCATTCCTGTTCGTCTTCCATGGATGGGTCATCAGCCTGTAGGAAATCATCATATTCATCACGACCCACATAATCATCATCATCATCATCATCATAATCTGGATAAAGTTCAGCTGGAAAATAAAAGGAAAAAGAGACATAAAGAAGCAGCTATAATAGCATAGGAGATAAACAAATGAATTAGCAGTACATGCAGTGTAAATTACACCAAAAGTCAAAATTGTTGCTGAAATTTGTTTCCTTCCTCACTGTCTCCTTTAGTTGATGTTTAATAGCTCCAAATGAAAAGGCTTTAGTATATCATGCTGAGCAACCTAATAGTTGAATTCATGTAATATTGTTCTATTTCCCCCGAACTCCCATTTAGGTGAGTCAGTTCTATTCAACTGAGGATGGTACATGGTGATTAACGGCACTGACGGATCATGCTTGACATAGCAGCTGATCAGAGTCTACTAAAGTCATATCAAATAAAATGAAAGCATAATTTGTGCAACTTTAGGTGTATATTCATGAACTTTAACTATCTTAAGGAGTGCCTCACTGTTCTATTCTTGGACCTAATTTACTTATATTTTGAAGCAAACTTACGCATGGTGGCCAATCTCGGGTTTCTCATCCAATGACTGTCACTGGAGAAGTCATGTGTTATGATAACTAAATTGTTGCACTGACTTCGTGTACTGGCAATGTTTTCTTCGGTAACAGAAGTTCCTTGTTGAATAGAAGAAAGACTTTGAGTGGGTGACCAATAGTGGCAATGGAAGAGAGAAATGAAATTTGGAAAGAATGGAAAAAGTTTGAAAAAAAAAAATGAAGAAAGAATGACAAAAAGGCAGCGTTGAAAGTGCATAAAGTATGGAAACACTAGCTATGGTTTTTATCTACTATGCCAGTGGAGGGAAGAAAAATGGAGGCCAGTTTTGTGAAGGAAAAGAAAAGATACAAGGGAGGTGGATCTAGAGAAAGATAGGGAACAAGCAGAGTATAAGAATGAAGGAATGAACCAACCATTGAATAAAGGGATGGATGGATAAATGAAACTCTATGATCTGTCTTTACCTCCGATAATTATTGTCAATTGACACCTATTGTTTGGTGCTGTGAAGCATTTCTTTACATGTTCCAATGAAGTATCAGTGACATCACTACAACCACTAACATCCAGTTCACATAAGAACATGCAGTTATCCAGAAGACTTTGAACAACTATTCAAGAAATATATAATAGAAGTCTATAAAAGAATGATGACAATTACATGGGTAAGCAATACAATTTTTACCATTATCAGAAATTCCACTACAACATCTAGCAACAAATTTCTGTAAGGTTCCATTGGAAGCCAGTTGACTTATGCTGGTATTGGTAATCTACAGAAGGAAATATGGACACTTACATGTAGTTTTACCGGGAAAGGAAGCAATAACTATCACAGACAAGTAGAATTGAATGGAAGAGGAAAGAAGAAAGAAGAAAAAGCAAATGAATGAAAGAAAGAATACATGAATGCATGAATGATTGAAAGAGATGGAATAAAGACAGAGACAGAAAGAAAGAGAGAAGGAAGGAAGAAAGGGAAGAAAGAAACAAAAAAAAAAGAAAAAGAAAGAAGGAAAGACAAAGAAAGAAAGAAAGACAGAAAGAAAGAAAGAAAGAATGAAAGAAAGAAAGAAAGAAAGAAAGAAAGAAAGAAAGAAAGAAAGAAAGAAAGAAAGAAAGAAAGAAAGAAAGAAAGAAAGAAAGAAAGAAAGAAAGAAAGAAAGAAAGAAAGAAAGAAAGAAAGAAAGAAAGAAAGAAAGAAAGAAAGAAAGAGAAAGAAAGAAAGAAGCATAACGAAGAAAGCATAAGAAAGAAATGAAGAATAGTCAAATGTTAATATTTTTAAGGAAAGAAATGAGGGAGTGGATAGTGAGAAAACAAAAGAAGTAAAGGAGGAAGCAAGCAAGCATGTAAACATACAAGCAAGGGAGGAAGAAAAGAAAGAAGGAATGAAACATGTACAGACAGACACTGGTCCATTACCATGTCAATATAACTGATATCTAGGCTGCTCAATTTGTCACATGATGCTAGAGATTGCATTCCATCATCAGTAATATTTCCAGTGCAGCCTGGAATATTGAGAAAACTACAAATAAAGAAACCAAAATGTAATCCATTGTTGAATAAATTGGATCCAAAATGTTCCTTACAGCTTATAAAGTTCTGTCACTTTCGTTTTTAAAGTATGATGCAAAATTGCTTCAACTGCATACATAGTATCTCTTTCACTTCAACCAAGGGCTAAGGCTTGAAACATTGGTAAATTATCTCCTTTATTAAGGCTAGTTCACACTAGCGTCGGATTCGGAATCGGAAGCAGAAAACAAAGGAAAAGACAAAAGAGTTAAGTCAAGCATGTGACATAAGACATCGACATAAGCTTCGCAAGAAGCATAAGACCAAGCATAAGCATAATCAAAGACAAAGGAAGGAACAAAGAAAAACACCTTTCTTTTGTATTCTAATCCCTAAATTCTTTGTTGTTTTCTTACGATTCCGATTCTGATTCCGACGCTAGTGTGAACCAGCCTTTACAGGATACAAGTTATCTCTCTTTATTACAGTGTTGTATTTTATACACCAATGCAGCCCAAACTAGTTTGCTTGTTAGTCTCCTTTTGTACACAGTATAATGTAACTATATTGATTTTTTAAGTGTTGGAGTTTTGAGTTCAAAGCAAATTGTCCATTAACAGGATAAGACATGAGCTACATGTAGCTAGCCATGAACAATGAGCAACACAGGTCTTACGTTAATTCTGAAGAACAGGATCCAAGATGAAGCAGCAGCTCATCATCAACAAGATCAGACTCAGAGAGATCTAGCACCATCTTTAATACAGGAAAAAAAGTCATGTCAGTATGTTATTGGTAAGGTGTCAGTAAGTGGTTGGTAAGGTGTCAGTAAAAGGTTGGTAAGGTGTCAGATGTCGTTGGTAAAGCGTCAGTAAGTGGTTGCTGAGGTGTTAGTAGGTTGTTGCTAAGGTATCACAAAGTGGTTGCTGAAGTGTCAGTGGTTGTTAAGGTTGACCTTAAATGGTTTGGTAGGGTGTCAGCAAATGGTTGAAAAGGTATCAAGAAGTGGTTGGTAAAGTGTCAGTAAGTGGTTGGTAAGCTGTCAATAAGTGATTGGTAAGGTGTCAGTAAATGGTTTGATAGTGTGTAAGGAAGTGGTTGCTATGGTGACCAGTAAGTGGTTGCTATGGTGTCTGGAAGGGTTTGTTCAGTTGTCAGTAAGGGTTGGTAGGGTGTCAATAAATGGTTGGTAAGGTGTCAGGAAGTGGTTGGTAAGGTGTCAAAAGGTGGTTGGTAAGCTGTTAAGAAGTGGTTGGTAAGGTTGCATGTCCATAAGTGGTTGGTAAGGCGTCAGTAAGTGGTTGGAAAGGTGTCAGTAAGTGGTTGGTAATATGTCAATAAGTGGTGTTTGTTAAGGTGTCAGGAAGTGGTTAGTAAGGTGTCAGGAAGTGGTTGGTAATGTGACAGTGATTGGTAAGGTGTCAGGAAGTAGTTGTTGAGGTTCAGGAAGTAGTTGGTTAGATGTCAGGAAGTTGTTATTGAGACATCAGTAGGTGGTTGGTATTGGATGAGTCATTAGTATGATCAGCTTTTACATTTTGTTAACTTTACCAAATGACTAAGTCTTGATATCATTAAGTGCAGTCCTGAGCTGGTAACTGAAAGTTGAAATTAATAGAACCTTTTCAAACTGATATTTTGTACAAGTTAAGCTTGATTTATTAAGATGGTGGAGAAGGAAAGAGAAGGATATGGTTGGAAGACTTGGAGTGAGACTGAAATAGTGGCATAGAACAGGTCAAAATGCAAGGATTTTTGTGACTGCCCTAAACAACACATGGAGCAGAAGGACTAAGAAGTACTTATTGACTGAGTGGGAGGGCTGAACAGGAAAATATTTGCTCGAGGTCATGCTGTACGGATCAAGTGCAGTGAGGTCCATACAAATGACCAAGAGCCAAATATTTTCCTATCCATCCCAACCTAACTCAGTCAATAAGTATTATATCATATGCCCTGATTTTTCTGTTATAAAAAGTGCTACAAAACTCTGTAATACAAACAAAATTATAGCATGTTGAAGTGAGCAGGGCCATATGGCTTTTTAGGGCCTGCCTATGCAAAGCCATATTATGCTCCCAATCATGTCATTTTTTCCAAAAGGTTTTCTTAAAAGGACATGAGCAGGGCCGTATGGGTTATATGATAAGGCACTATTAATTTACATTTATACCAACCTTTATATGGCATTAGCCTGCATTGCGGCCCTAAGGCCCTAAGGCCAGGACGCTACACAGGCTATATGGCATGGAACCTATACATTTTAGCACACCAAGCTATTATTATTTGCAAGCCTCCCATAATTATCATTGTTATATAATTGTAGTCAGTTTTCCCTATCCTTGGTTATTCACAATCCCAAGGATGTCTTGACTACTGTACAGCCAAGAGTTTATCAAAGCTATAAACGCACCTGCTCCTGAACATTTTCGAAAATAAAACTTCTCTATTTGTGTACAGTTCTGTAAATAAAGAAACACTTTTATTATAGCTAAGTTATGAAGTTGTACAATGAACATACATGTAGTACAAATAACAAAGTTGCTGTGAAAACAGATAAAGTTGTCTGATCAAAAACCAAATTCTCTTCAGAGAATTGTGAATTCATCAGAGGTCACATAGTATGAACCCTGTTTTAGCAAAACACTTAAATTATGTCATACATTTCAAAGATGAAAGGTTTAGAGTTATGTAAAATGACACACTACAATTCAATAATAAAAGCTTTACCTGAAGTAAATCTATAATTCCTGCATCTGTAAGTCCACTACAACCAGACAAATGAATTGACTTCAAGTTTTGACATAAGTTTCCCAATAAATGCAACACCTTCATTTCCTATCTGAGGAAATAGTGTATCAGTTATTACATAAAAATACTTACAAATGAATTATTGAAGAATTAGAAAGGGAAAAAAGGAAGGAACGAACAAAGGAAGGAAGGAAGGAAGGAGTGAGGGAGGAAAGAAAGAAGCAAGGAAGGGAGGGAGGATGGAAGGAATGGAGAAAGGGAGCACAGAAGGAAGGGAGGCAGGGAGGCAGGGAAGGAGGGAAAGTGGAAGGGAGGAAGGAGCAAGGGAAGAGGGAGGGATGACGAGATTGATGATAGAATGAACAAATGAATAAATAAAATAATGAATTATAAAAATAAATTGAGTAAAATCTGCAATTCTAAGTCTGTAATGAAACAAGTGACTTTCTGAATACGAGTTGGGTTCTAGATTTGATTATTTGCAAATGGAATATTCAACAAACTGTAATGGTTGGAAGATTTAGTTTAAAACTTTTGAGTGCAAAGGTGACCATGTTTCTGGTTGCCTACTGATTTTCATCGGTCATACAATTTAACAAAGTCTAGGAAGGTGCAGATTGCATACAAAATACTGACCTTTGAACAATCACTTAAGTCTATACTTTCAACAGTTGGAGGTAACATGAAAAAACACTGAAAAACACAATGACATGTGAGCAATATTAAACAAACTGACCCATATATGACAGTCAAACTGAAAAACGAAAAATCATACCACCCTCTAGAGCTTAGTATATAGTAGACGGAAGCGCTGCTCATGGAATCCTGTACAGTGCATACAAGTATTAATACTCAATGGTGTGAACTTGACTAACCTTTCCTGTTATCCTTTTGTTGTCTGATATATTGATATGTTTTAAGTTAGAACACTCTTTAAATATCCACCACAATCTACAAATAGATCATAATACTATTAACGTTACTAGTTCTACACTCCTGCATAGTTGTATAAAACGTAACATCAGATGCAACTGCTAACATAAGATATTTACAAACAGTGGGTTAATTGTGCTGAACGTCTGACATTAAGTCACACTCAATGTTAAATTTTATGCTTAAATTTTATGCCGCTGGACCGTGGTTCCAGCTTTACAATGGATAGCAATATCTTTTGGCCAAGGCCTTATCCAGAGGATCAAATGAAGGTGTTATCCAATACATGTATCTTCATGTAAAGGCAACAAAAATCAATTGTTAATATACCTGATTATGGCTAGAAGCTTTTCTATACTGCACTTACCCCTTTTCTCCAGCCTTGTAACACTTTTGTAGATTCAGTGTCTACAAATCAATAGGGGCAATAATTATTCAATCAATCTCAGTCAACATTTTTAGAAAAAAAATACACCCAATATCATTGTACATATAAAACCTATATATTCTATGTAATAATACTGTTACAGTGACATATTAATTAAGCAGGCTTTCCTTTCTTTTCCTTTTCCTGTTGTCCAGGAAAATACCAGACAGTTGTCAGTGATTCATGATTAATTGACCTTCTTATAATTTTCCTTGAACCAGGCCATAAACTAGCCCATTGTATGCCCTGACTACATGTACATCAATGACTTTCCTATGCCAAAATATCGACATCTGAGCATCATCAGAAAGTTAAGTACTGTTAGCCGTATTGTGTGCAACTTACTTCTAATTTATTGCAAGCCTTTGCTAATGCTCTCAAGGATGAGGGAGAGGCTTCAACTCCAGATAAATTAATTTTCTTGAGGTCTTTACAATGCTTAGCTGAAATCACAAGCAAAGTATTTACAGACTCTGCAGAGTTTTTATTTATGCATGCATTTGTACAATAATAGTCCCCTTCACAGTTCTCTGCGCCATCTTGAAAGGTAGCCATGCCTTTACATCGAAGCGAGATGAACGGTGAGCTTGCAATGATAGAGACCTGTGAATAATTGTTCTAGGTGTTAAAAAAGGTCTCTATCATTGCACGCTCACCATTCGTCTCGCTTCGACGCAAAGGCACAGCTACCTTTCAAGATGGCACAGGGAACTGTGAAGGGGACTATTTAAATGAAACTAAGTTAGGATAATAGTAAACAACTATATGGCCATGTATATTGAAACCCGGAAACTAGCAAATCAAGAGAGTTGATTCGTTAGATCTTAGCTAAGACTGCTCCTAGATTCCCAATACTGAGTCTGCTCAGACCTATCACCCGAAATGTAGCCTGGGTAGTGGCCCAAGGGGAGAGGGGGAGGGGAGGGGGTCCCTCCCCCTCTCCCCTTGAGCCGCTACTCAGGCTACCTGAAATGGGGAAGCATTGACAATGAAAGCTTGAATGGACAACCCCCCTTATTAATAAGATCTAATTACATGTCTGGCAACACAATTAGAACTTTCCCAAATTCACATGACTGATGATATAACAAGAGATTCAAGTTGAGGCTGGGTTTTCAAATCCATACATTTACATTAATTTTGTCTAGTCCAGCCTCACCTTGATATCTATTGTTCTATGGTCATTCAAGCAAGTTTGGGAAAAATCTGTTACTTATTAATGGAAAATCTAATATTAAACAATCATTTACTCCATTGAGTAAATGAATGGATAAATGGATGAAAGGGAGAAGGAGAATGAAAAGGGAACAGGGGAAGACAAGAATAACTAATAATAATTTTATTATTTGATATAAAGTCTGCAGTATTCCTATTGCTCACAATAATGTCAAATTCCAAATCATAAGTCTAATAATAGGAACATGTGTAAGTGCAAGAATGGATACACGAATGGATGCAAGAAATGAATACTTTAATGTCACTATAATTACCAATACAGTGAACAGCAAAATCAGTCAAAAGGTATGGTGAGTCTGATAGGTCAAGAGACTTCAGATTTTTACAACCCCGTCGAAATATTCCCAAGAGAATATCATCTGTGAGACCTACAATAACAATGTCTGTGATTAATACAAAGTAAATATAATATGGACCTGTTTGCAACAAAGTATTAAATATAAATGATGTTAAATTGTGATCGATGGTACTAATGGGAGGGGCTTCTTCCAGTTTTGTGTAGGGATGTGCGGCTGAGCTCCTCAAACCCTGACCCTCTTGCAGAGCTGCAAAATTTCCAAAATCAATACCCTATTCCAAAGTGAAACTCTACCCTGTTCAAAAAGACAAAAACGTTTTGAGACTTTTTTAATTACACAAGGCCAAGAGATTTTAACATCAAGTTCTTTACTCTGGTTTCCTGACTCATTCTATTCCTTAAAAGTGTAGTTATAAACTTTGTAAAATAGGTAACCTGTTCCAGAGAGTGATTACTATTTTATAGACCCTGTTCCAGAGTAAAAAGCTGAAAACCACGCCCAGCTGTTTTGTGGCACATAGCCCTATTATAGCAAATGTAGGGGAGTACCCCCCCCCCTCCCCAGGTACTAATGATAACAGTACATAATAGTATTTTGTAGCATCTTTACACATAATATTTACTTTCTCAGTACTCTTCCAATAAAATGGAGTTAATAATATAAAAGCTGCAACAATTCGTACCTCCTTTATACAATGAAAAAATGTTTTTAAATTCCAAATGAGTTACTTTTGGCCATGTTTTGAGAACAAGGTATCTCCATCTGGTACATACTGAAGAATTTAAAACAATACTTTGAAACTCATCATGTCACCATTACTAAATGATAGACATCCATGTGTCTGAATAATCATCATGACAAACAAGTCAATGTAGGATATACAAATGCATAATGTTTAGAGGTTTCAGTAATTTTTGAATTAGGACTTGATTATGGATTTGAGAAATAGTCAGCTGTTTGTAATGACAAAATATTATGGAATCCATCATAAAATAGCCAGCAATAAGAGGTAAATTATAAATTAAAGTATGATAAAGGTAGGCAGTGGTAAACTGCTGGCAATTGCCTAGTAATGAAACCTCTGTTTAGTAAACATGTGATTGTGGCCAGACATTATCAGTATATATAGTGCCTGCACTTGTTGGACAATGTGTGAGTTGAATAAAATGGGGCAGCGTAAGAGTTTATCATCTGAAATGAGCTGCTTGCTGCAATTCATTGCAATTCAACATTCTGTGAACTCTGAAATTTGAAGCCAACCTCCAATTGGCAATATTACTTCAATCTGCCAATCAAACCTCGGACTCCAAACATGGACAAGCAGTTTCAGAGACTCCACCAACAACATTTTAATTCAACTGTTTGAATTGACATTTTGTGATTGCATGCATTTTGTTGGCAGATCGAGTCTCAGAAACTCTACAGCAATTTGTGTTTGGAGAGTTCTGATTGAGAGAAGCAAAAATGACAATTAGCAGTTGGTGTTTGAATGTCAGAGTTTGCAGAATATTGAAAACTGCAGTAAACAAAGTCCAACTTTATTCTGCCATGACAAACAGAACCTGTATAGGCTACTTACCTAGTTCAATTCTTATTTTATCTGTGACTCCCAAAAATGTAAACATGTGAATTAGAATATCATCATTGAGAATTGAGATTGATAGTGGTCTGAGAAGAAAAACAATAAAAATTAAGTTACTATACATTTAATAGTACATTGAAAACTGTACATTCTTGTTACTCCTGTTCAAACTAGTACAAATTGAAGATTTATTTGCTTGTGTTGGGCAGGCCATGCATGTTATCTTCAATTTGTGCTGTCAGAGCACTTATATTGCTAACAATTTTAGTCTTTTACAACCAAATGAAAATGAAGATACATGTACATGTATGGAGACTTTTTCTGTGGCTGTGCATTTGTCTTTACTCAAGTTATCAGGAATACCACAAGTCAACAATACTAATAACACTACAAGATGGGGATGATGTGACAAAGTGTGACAACAGAATTAATAAGGTTACAACTACATAGTATACAGTCATGAAAATGGAGAGGAGCAGCAAAAATATAACAGGATTGTAGTTGATTAATTTTTTTGCTGAACTACAGAATTTCTCCATTTATTTGCCCTGTGTTGATTTTCTATGTGTATGGAGCTCTGTTATTACAGTTCTAATGGATATGTGTTGTGGACGGACAACGACGACAACATATCCAAAAGTTCTACAAAAAAAGCCAGAGTCTCACCAAATTTCAGTCATATTTTGTGGGCTCAAAGTCTTAGGGGTATTTTTTCCAAAAAGTTATCTCAGTATCTTCAATTGTGAAAACAATTGGTGAAAAGGGAAAATAAAATTTTGGTGAAAAAGGTGGGTCTCTGGCTCACAAAAAAAGTCTTGTCTCAGGTCTTTCAAAGTCTTGCCTTGTACATTCAACATCCTTAAAAAGTACATCTAAAAAGTGACAATGAAAATTTGGAACACTGTAAATATAACTGAGTTCTCTATACTATATGTTACCCCATTTCTTCATTGTTTATGGAATCAGTCTGAAGTTCTGTTATATTGCCGTCAGCAGGTTGGTTTAATGATAAGCTTTTAAATTCCTCTAAGGCTTCCTAAAGAAATGAGATAATGCAAAATTGATTAAATGCATTATGACAAGAGAACTAAACATGATTAGCAGTGGGAGGTAAAAAAAAGAACTGGTAACCATAGCAACATAGTGTACATACTATAAGACAGCTAAAATGGTGGCAAACAGAAACAAATGTGTGAGTACATGTACGTCAGAGAATAAAGATGCATACGCAATAGGGAATGAATGGAAATCTGTAACAGCAAATAAAAAGAGAGTGCTTACATTAATTTATTAAAGAAAGGTTAATGAATGGGTGGTCGCCATAGTAATATTATATATGATGAGAGCTGAAACTGTGAGTAGTTTTCAGGCTCGTAACATGGTATATTTTCGTCTCACTGATCCCGGGTTTTTACGGAAATTTTGATCCCTGAGCCCATATTTTTAGAAATTTTTGATCCCTGATCCTTGATGCAAAAACTGAGCTGATCACTGATCCTGACCCAATGTCCCTGATCCTCAATCCCACCCATTTGATCCCTGAGCCCTGGCCTCTGATCCCTGATCCTGGCCATAATTTGGGGCTTGATCCCTGATCCCATATACCATGTTACGAGCCTGAGTTGTGAAGAATAGTACATACATGTAACCCTAGTTAGCAACATACCTCTAAAGACTGCTCTTTCTGAACAGGTCCACCTTTAAAAACAGTTTAAATAACACTCTTAATTCATGATAATTTATTTGGTTGTCTCTAGCTTAGTTTTTTTAATGAAAAGTTAACAGACATTTTGGCCCAAACAAGGACCTTCTTCAGTGTGACATTAATGCATTTTAAGTTACAATATGCACAACAGACATCATTGACAATAATATTGTTTGAAGTTATAAATAATAGTTTGATAAACTAACCTTTCCTCTTTCTTGTTGGGGTAAGTACAGTCATTACTCTAAGAAAAGAAGACAAAAATAATGACAAGACATTTTCAAAGAGGCATAAAACATTGTCATACCTTGAAATGCTACAAAAGTAATGGCTTACATTTGATGATAATAAAGAGTTAATATAATTATGTTTTAATCAATAGGCATTAAGAGAAATAAATAAAATTACCTGTTATGTAATGTGCGCTCTCTTTCAGTAGAATCTTTAGCTCTCTGTGCCTCCCACTCATTACTAAAAGTTACAAAACCAAACCTGATACAAAACACATTATAAAAATTAAACTGGGTAACTTATAAAGTTATATCTCATGATCACATGTACCTTTATTGACAAAAGGATGTATATATAACAATTTGAACTCAGAACAACTTGTGTGAATAAGCCCCTGGGAGGTAGGAACTTGACCAATCTGTCCCCCTCCCTCCCTCCCAATGGGGAATAAGCGCAATGAGAAAACCCAACCAATCATCTGGCATGATTACTCAGGGCACAGAATGATATGAAACAGTGCTTCAAATAGATGGTCATACCTACATTATTTTGTATATGTAAGCTGCGGGGGCTAATTCAAAAATTGGCCTTATGGACTGGGGGCTTATTTGGAAAGAGGGTTTATTTAAGCATGGGAGCTTAGGGGCGGACCATTAGAAAAGGCAAAAGCAAAAAAAAATTATTTCCAATAAAAATTTTGAAAAAAAAAATGTTCTTAAAAAACTTTTTTTAAATTGAAATTTGGAAATAGTAATCAAATACTGCATACATTATCATCCCTTCTTTACACAACTATGACCTACATGTATATAACGCACTGTAAGATTTGTGGACTACAGTTCAGTGTACTACATTTTTGGGCTTTATCGCAAAATTATAGCATACTATAGTGTTACAAGGGATAAATGAAAATTTATCCTACATGACCTACATGTATATAACGCACTGTAAGATTTGTGGACTACAGTTCAGTGTACTACATTTTTGGGCTTTATCGCAAAATTATAGCATACTATAGTGTTACAAGGGATAAATGAAAATTTGTAACACCTTATAACAAGAGATATAACTTACTGATGTTTTGAACTTCTGCCCTTTGTACTTTTTAATATTGGGACAGGGGAGCTTATTTGGTCATTTACGGTATTCACTTTGGCTCAATCAGTACAGTCTGGGGTGTGTGGAGCAGTTGGGTGTCAGAGATACCATACCAAACCCTCCCTCCCCATCCCCACAAACATTGTTTGCATGGTAAATGTTGTTGGTAAATGTCTGTCATCTACAGACATGTTGTGTTACACAACACACACACATACTAATGCATTCCCTCACACATGCATACTGATACATACCCTCGAGATCTCTTCTTGATACGGTCCTCCACAATTTCAGCATTCAGCACCCTACCAAAGGAACTGAAGAATTCTCTAAACTCTCTTCGTCTTACTTTATAGCCGATATTCCCAACAAAGACCTTGCACTTATTAGCTATACTCTTATTCCTTCCCAATACTTTAGTTACTTTATCAACCAGGTCCATATCACAAGAGTTTGAGGCCGAATCCGTTGGACTTCCCTCAGTTTGATCAACGCAGGCCCCATTTTGCAAAACAACAGAATCACCTTGGCTTCCCGCAATATTTTCCGAATCGCTCTTTACTCGCACGTCTTCCTCATGATTCTCTCTGTCTCTATCGTCTTCCACTAGACAAAGTAACCCGTCGTCTTCTTTAAAGTTCAAATGTTTCAAGGCTTGGACTAGTTTTGAGGCAAACTTTTCTTCGCTCATTGCCTCTGAGCTGACAAACAACGACTTGTCATTCACCAAAGAAACTGTTATTTCACCTTACTAGTAAGGCTAATATTCATTTGTAGATAAACATTTGGTTGAATGCACTTTACGGACATTGAAAGCATCTGTAGGACATCAAAACAAGCTGCTCATAGAGAATGAAGGTTTTTTCCGCGGTTATTTGCGGCAAAATTGTGTTTGCCGAACACATGCGCTGCTTTTTACCACAGGAATCCCAAATCTGCAAGGTAGCCAGGCCTTTTTACATGGTCATCACACAGGTATCCCACTCAAACATACTGCAGTTGATTAAACGACCGCTCTCGTAAGCGACCATCTCCCGTTACCGACCACCCTTTCAATTTCCCGTTTGTTTAACATATAAACTCTATAACAAACCTCTCTTGTAAGCGACCGCGACCACCTTTGGGTTTAAATTTTGGAGCGACCACCGCAGAGTCAGCAATAATAACAGATCCTTACTAATAAGCACAGGCAACTGTTGAATGTTTTTGCAAAGAAAACTTACTATATGTCCTTCGTTTCTGAGACGTCGTAATGAAGTTATTTTAATTGTAATTCTGAAGCCAAGGTATCAATGTTTTCTTGTCTCCATAAACGAAAAATATGGCCCGATACCGTATCAGCACAAACTCTTACGCCCTCTTCCACAGAAAGGAAGAAAGAATAAATAAACGAAAGCATGGAAGAAATAAATAAGTGAAGAATAAAAGAGAGAATGAGAGAAAAAAGGAAATCACGTGGGGTTTGTTTGTTTGTTCTGTTGCCGCGCGCGTGCATAGTCGAATTCTGGATTGGATGCTTGGACATTGCCCAGTTCATTACAATAAAACCATCCGACAGTAGAGAAATTGGAAACATGATAGTTTATTTAATATTTACAGCTGCACTTATTTTCTTATAAATTAGTCTTATTTAACAAAACATGACTCTTATGACTTTAATTCAAAAGATTTTCTATTAAATTATAATTACGTAATTACATAAAAATAGTGGAAACCCAGCTAGGAACCACTCCATCTGTTATTAGAAAAATATTGATAAACCTCCCCTTGCCGAATATAAAATTCATAAATTCCCTCCCTCATATAACATTATATATAAAAATTATAAGGAAATGTACCTTGGCCCATATTCAACAGGTTTGTTAAAATGTAAGGCATTACTGACTGATAGGAATTTTACATCTGAATCATTCATCAAACACAAAGTATAATAATCGAAAGGATATGCAAACATCTGAAAATTATATAACACTCAATGGAGTAAAACCACTACCCGCGATAAAAGTAAGTGCCTAGACTACCTGGCCTGCTCGATAATTAAACGGGAAGGGGCGGAAGAAGGGAAAAGGCGAGGACGAGGAAAAGAAAGGGGACTACCCTTTCCTTCCCTTCCCTTCCCTTCCCTTTCCTACCCTTTTCTCCTTCTCTCTTCCTCCCTCTTTCCATTCCCTCCCCAAAGAGCTGGCCACGCAGTCTAATGAGTGTCATTTTCGTATAAGTTGTATAATTCAGTCATTAGTTTTCTGAAACACTAAAACATAATTTCTTAATATTTTCTCCATATGTTTAGCATCTTACAAAATATTTTAAATTCATAATCTTTAAATTATTGCTTATTGTTCGTTGTATGTCTTTTGTCTGTCTAATTTCTAATACTAAAAAAAAATTCTATAGAAATGCGCGATACGTAGGTACGAATAAGCATAGTATCTGAGTCCTAACCAGATAATACTTGACAAACTGGTATATAATCCAGCTGACGAACGAGTACAACTGGTTTTCAGCGGACAATAAATGGCTGACCTAGAGATACTGGTTCTCTGTTCTGAGTGTAAAATAGTGGGTGTTTGGTGAAAAAGTCAACGATGGCGGGAAGCGAGTCGAATGCGTGTTTACCAATGACGAACTTTTTCCTTGGAGTTGTTTCAATAGGAAAGTGACGAACTCTGTACAAAAACGGGAAAAATATATTAGTTTACATTAGTTACACTTTTTAACTTCGTGATTTATCATTCACCATTCATTCATTTATTCACTCATTCATGTATTCGTTCGTTCGTTCTTTCATTCGTTCGTTCGTTCGTTCAAGATTTTTTAGGGTAAGTTTACAAGTGGAATCAAACAGCTAATGTTACTGGCTAGAAAGCTAGTTTCTTCCTGTAGCTTAAGATATATAACACCTCTTAATAATAAACCGGGACTTGCTTTAAAACGGACAGCTCTATGTTACACGGTCAGCAAGATTATTCTTTCGGAGGGATACAGCGGTATAGAAATCGGTAACCCTCCAGATCGAGGATCTAAGAGGATATTTTGGAAAAGTATCGAGAAGAGGAGAGGAGAGGCAATCATCGGGGGGGAGGGGGGAGGGGGGGGGAAAGGGCACCTCTCCCCTAGCTAAATCTGCCCTTAAGACTTTTGTTTCTCCCTTTGGTGTCTGTACTACTTGGCATCATTTATAACTTACTTTTTGGAAAACATTACTGACAGAACATACGATGCAAACTGTCGAAAGGAAAATATTGTTAGCTTTTTTTACAAGCAATAAACGCCGGTTCGCTTATTTGAATAGTGCTGCGCAAGCAATAAATCAATACATTCATGGTTCGCTTTCCATCGCGGTGATTTCTCTTGTCCTTCCACTCTCACTAACTCATGTGTATTACTTCGAGTAGTTTAAGCTATGAAGGAGGGGATACAGAGAGTGCTCTTTACAAAAGGCTAGTTTGGTACGGAGATTGCAGTCCATATTGCTAGCAAAACAAAAGAACATTGTTGCATAAATAGACTTACTCGTTGTGTGCTTTCTCTTATTAAAAAATCCAGTTCCTTTGCGTTCTGAAATCAAATTAAATTCGGTTATAGTAACTAAGCAATTCTGGGATGGTCCAGGAAGATAACATAATTTATTCTCTAATTTACCCCTCCCCCCTTTTAATGCTAGCCTGAACTCTGTGCTCCACAGGAAGCCCAAATATTGCTACCAGAATGTCTGAAGGAAACCTACCTTCAACATTTGTTCCTCGCATGTTTGTCGGTTCATTTTGCCGTGGAACCAGGATTCGCTTTCTAAAAAGAGCAAGTTAAGGGACAAACTATTAGAAAAGTGAAAATAGCTGGTTAGTCGACTAATACATCATGTAATATCGATACAACTTTGCAAATATTAAAACACCGTTTTTGCCGGGTTTTTTTTTTCTTCGTAATTTTTGAACTACATGAGATGGCAATGAAAAGCTAAATCAATATGTATATTGAGCACGCACTTTGTAGAGAGATTTTAATCTAAAAAAAGCAAAAGCAAAAGCAAAAGCATCACGTATACGGGAAACGGCAAAGAGGATCACGTGACCTGCTTTTTTCGCGTCTGACGTTGCTGTTTCAACGCGAGGGTGGGTCATTCTGCGTTTGCCGTAAACGTGAAAAGTTGCTCTTTCGTTTGAGTGCCAAATGTGTATCGCCAGGCGCGAAATTCGTACGTCACGTCTTCCTCTCTGCCGTCTGCCGTTTCCCGTTTGCGTGAAGCTTAATCTCCCTACCAATGACACTTTTAGAAATGTTACCTGCCAAACTGGAAGCCTTCAAGCGTTGTATTTCAGATACCATATCCTGACTGCCACGATGATGATCATTGTGTGTGTTGTCAGGTTGTTCATCTGGTGCATTTGTGGCATCAAATGAATAATAACGTCTTTGTTTATCAGTTCTTGGAGCTGCAATTGGGATGCGATCGGATTCTTCTGACTGGCTCGGTTCTTTTATGATTATATCGCCCAGTGAGCGTGATCTCCGATGAGCTGCAAAGGAAGATACGATATCAGTATTTATGTAATAATTGTAATAATTTTGACGTCATCTGTGCATCTATTAAGCAATTATTGGATGAGTTCGAGTAGGATATGGGGAATTATTAAGGCCGAGATTTGTGTTATCTGCCGAAGCCGAAGGCTGAGGCAGATAACACAAACCGAGGCCTTAATAATTCCCCATATCCTACGAGAAACGAATTCAATAATTGTTTTATTATTTTTTGAAAATAATTCTTTCTCAGTTGTGCTTTGTTGACAAGACTACATGTTGTTGTTGTTTTCCCGCTTTTGGCATGAATCGCATAAATTAGCGTGACGTCATACCGCAAGCTAATTTTCCATATTCGAGAAAACTACGTCATAACTTCGAATAATGGTTTTCAACATTTTCATAACTCCAAATTTGGGCAGCTAGCCGGCGACTATGGTAATTTATCCGGTGGCTCTTAGCCAATCAAAACTCTTGAATTATTTTCAAAATATAATAATAGAATATAGATGCACGGAAAAAAGGAATATATTTCTTCAATAATTCATAAGCTATGCCCAAGAATATGTTTAGATATGCCGACTCTTTTGATATTACTGATAAGGTATCCACGTCATTGTGAGAAGGTAGATTTAGCAATCGCGACGTGACGTCAAAAAAGACGCTATGCCTGCTGACGAATATAATTATAGCGTTCAACAGGAAAGTTTACGACGCGGAAGTCAAGAAGTGAACGCAAAAACAAACGAAATGGAGTCATCACGATAGCCAAGTTATAAACAAATATGAGATATTCTTTATCCAGTCACGTAGTTATCACATCGCGTTAATTTAGTTTGCTAAATCTACCCAGTATCTGTCTAGGATCACAGAGGTGTTTGTCCTAAAGATGCACGAGTGTCTGTCTTAGATAGCTAGGTATTTGCATCTTTTCATATTACCGAGGTCTATATTGCGTCTTTTGGAGTTACGGGTGTATCTGCACAGATGTGTCTACCTTAGAGGGGATATGTCTTAAAAAGCAGAAGATTTTTTTAAGAGAAAGTTCCGTCGTGTTGGAGTTCTCTTATCTGCGTATTCTTCACTGACAATCTCGTTATAATGGCTATAGGAATTTAGTGAATACAACGTGAAATCGGACGAATAAATTCCAATAGGCAATGTCATGCTATAAGATTACTGTCCTAACGTCGCGATGGCAAGTTGATTTTATACCTCTTCGGTTCTTCGTAACATTTTGCCATCCGCGATGTGGTTGTATTTCACGTTGCGTTGTATTGGCTAAACTAATCTATTTTAAATCTCAACAAAAAAAGTGTTTTATCATACCACTGTTGGATTTTTCTTTGATGTTTTCAAGCACATGTTCAGGTACCCAACCCTGCTGCGATGAATCATCAAAACTCGAGACAAAGAAGAATGGTCCATCTTTGGTTAGGCCCCTCACTATAGAGCCTTCCCGTAGAGGCAGGTCTTCTGGACGATCAGAGGGAGGATTGTAGTCTTTAATAGCTTTGTACAGGCTGGACTGAAGACAATAACACATCACTGGTTTATAAGTGAAGGGCAATGGGGATGCTATTAGCTCATTTCATACTAACGGCTTTTTCATGTAATTCCAAGAGTTCCCAAACTTAAAAACAATAACCATAGCTGGAAAGAGCACATCAAAATCAGTAAAACTGTGAAGTTTGAAGGATATAAGTTGAACAATCAAGGAGTAGTCTCCCTCGCAGCCGTGTTAAGCCTCGTCACGCAACGCTCCCTCGGAAAGACAAGTGACTCGTGGGATATTCCATAGTATGCCACTCTAAACCATTGTATAACTACTATATACACCGACGTAGCCATACGTATTTGCTCGCTAGGTTCCGTTTGTGTTGCATGCAATTATGCGTATTTTGTTGTTCCAAATCAAGCTTACTACAAGTCATTCTACTCACCCTATTCTGTCTTTCATCACCATGGATTGCATTTAAATAACCATGAGTATTGGTATTCTTTGAGTTTGCTTCTTCCGCAGAGCGAGGTCGTTGGTTCTCTTCTTGAGTGACCTCTTCGTCTTTTCGTCTTGCCAGTGTTGCAGTCTCGTCGACAAGGCAGATGGGAATGGGTGGTGGAGTCTCATGATCAGGTTCTTCATAAATTCCTTCAATCTTATTTAGAAGATATGCTTACGCATGAGAAAAGTGCTTTTCAAAACACATATTGTTTTGGTAAAATTTCCGTTTGAACAAATTACAAAACAAAGAATTTCATACCTTTGGCGTTACAGTCTGTTGGGGTTGCCTTTATTTAAAGTAAGAACAAAAAATGGTTAGAAATATGCACATAAATGAAATAGAAGCACGGACACTTGATACAACGTTTTCTGCAACATTGCACACAACACCGTTTGTCCACATGCGCGCGCATCACAGGAAAAATCAAATATCTTACACAGTATGTAAAAACCATGTAAAAACCGTGTAAAAACACAGTATATTGAAATTTACATAGGTATGGTACTTTTAAACAGTGTGTAAATGTACAATGTGTATGTAAATATTATGTATGAATACTATGTAAAAGCCATGTATTATTTCTAGAAACTGTGTAAAAAGTAATACAAATCATGCAAAAATCATGTAAAACCCATATATTTTCTGCAGGTAAAGCATGTAAATTCTCTGCAAATCGATGTAAAACCCATGTACAACCCATGTAAAACCCGTGTATTTTCTGCAGGCAAAGCATTAAATTCTCAGCAAATCCATGTAAAACCCATGTAAAACCCATGTACAACCCACGTACAGCCCAAGTAAAACCCATGTATTTTCTGCAGGCAAAGCTTTAAATTCTCAGCAAATCCATGTAAAACCCATGTAAAACCCGTGTAGAACCAATGTAAAACCCATGTACAACCCATGCATGTAAAACCCATGTACAACCCATGTACAGCCCATGTAAAACGTACCCATGTATTTTCTGCAGGGGGCAAAGCATGTAAATCATTCAACGCACGACCTTACAGAAACATTTTCAGACGATCTCGATCCTAAGCCTGCAAGTGCTGAGCGCAACTATTGTAGTGGTGAAGACACGATGGAATGCTGTGTTGCGCACAACGATGTAGTGTAGAAAAAGATGCAACAAAAGTTAATTGTCGTATGTCTTTAGGATCGAGTTCTACTTCTGGTTGAACTTTTTCTTCAACAGTAGCGCGTGCAACATTGAAGGGTTGGAAACAGACCAGCGGTGCAACTGGAGAGGATTTCATATTAGTGTAAAACGGACGGCGCCGTGATGTTATCGTGTCAGTACCGTGTTGTCTACAAAAACATTCGAAATTCCTGCTGTGACCATGCTGTGACCGTGCGGTGCTGTTTTCACACTCATACGAAATCTACTCTATATTGCGCGCAATGTGGTAGAAAAAAGTTGTATCACGTGTCCGAGCCTTAAGTTAAAACATTGAGTGGGTATCATGAGGAGTTTTGGCATTTGTTCTTTGGCTTTTCGTATGAGATCTGCACGTGAAGTTAGATAAGACAAATATATAAGGTTACCTTAAGTGTTTAGGTAGGACAGTAGAGTACAAACTGTTTGGGTCGTCACTGTAACAAAACGCAAATAAACGTTATTAGCCACTGACCGTATTAATTTAATACAATGTTTAGACAGCCACACAAATAGACAACAAAAATTTCCTTAGCTGTGCGACTGTCTGAACATTGCAGCATTGCACACCATTGCAGTCGAGACTTTAGACTGACGCAACGTGTAATCATGCAAAGTCAGTCAAAGACGTAGAGAGAAATTCACGCTGAATAGTCTAGTCCGAGATATGCTTTACCTGCCACATGCAAAGAAATAATAACAAAGGCACATGCATAAAGCTCAAAAACATTTCGTCTTATTACAAATAACTGAATTTCATGCACGTGGCCTCGTCTTGATTCCTTTGGAAACTTTTGTCCCCACTCCACCGTACTTGTAATGAACACTGATTGGTACAATTGACTCACTTTGATGTCGTCTCTTGATTGGACGAGGGAGGATTTGACGATAGGAATGCATTATTGGCAAGGGAAATAGACGCGTACTCCAAGGTTAGGGCAATTCCTGCAAAAGAACATGTCATACCATTTCCAACATTTGCCTTTTCAACCCAGATGCGGGTTCCACAAGTTAATTGACTGTCACGAGTTACCGACGTAAAATACGGTCCTTTGTACCTTTACCTTTAAGCGTGCGTAATATGAGTGCAGAGATTTTGAAGGCAAAAAAATGGAAACAGTGCAAATTTCTATTTCTCTGTTCTCTGTACAAAATAGAATTTGTTGAATCAAACCGAACCATACGCTTTTTTTCTTTTTGGCCCGATCCCATCCTCGGGTATAAAGTTTATGGATTGATTTCGGTAAAGTACCAGCTGAGTCTGACCGCAAGTCAGACGCCAAAAGGCACCAAATCCCGTGATCTTCATCCCTAAGGCGCGACCAACATTCCCGTCCAAAATATATCGTAGTTTCTCCCACCTTACCCCAACGCCGCCCCGCCCCACCCCACCCCCTTCTTCTCCGGTTTTTAGTATCATAATCTCGTGGTTTGAGTTAAATATTACTTGGATTAGCAGCCATTCTTTTCTTGCTTGAATCCCTACAGAAACAAGAAGCAATTATGTCCAGTTACTGTACACTACAGAACTGAAATGTATTAGAGATAATGTTTATGAATGTATTATAGACAAGGTGATGTATGGTCAAAAATTTAAACAAAGTGATGATGATGATGATGATGATGATGATGATGATGATGATGATGATGATGATGAAACACAAACATCTCAGGTACGAAATACATATGACAAAGACACGAAGATCGTAGGGATGAACGGGATTAAGAAAAAGAAGTACAGTCGAACCCTCACCAACGGACACCTCCCATAAGCCGATACTGAGCAACGCTCGGTCCCTTCCCCTGACACAACTCTACTGACATTTTTAAGGTGGCTGGACCCTATTTCGCCAGTGCGCGGGTAGTCGAATTGAAGCGGCTATTAATTGCGTTACAGAATTAAGTTGACCAAACTTTTTACGCACACCTACTACAAATGGACCAAATTTTATAATGATGCTAGTTTGGTTGAAATCGGAGCTTTTTTAACATCGAAATTGTTATACACTTGATTTGAAATTTTGGCAATTTTCTCAAAATCCTGACCTCGACGAGCAAAACGATTTATGGGACTTTGTAAATCAAACGTTTGTCTATAATGTGAGAGCGTTTCAAGAAATTCTATTAAGCCGATTTTGAGTAAAAACGGAGCAATTATTTTACTTTGAAGAAATCTAAAACCGCGGGTGCTCTACTAAATTAATTTTATAACAATAATTTTCCAAAGAAAAGTTGCAATATTTTTGGTTCTAAATACATGGAAGTCTTCCAAGTTACCTGGACTGGTGAACTACTTTTCTTCGCCTTTTTAGCCTTTAATGTGTTTTCCAGCAATATTTCACTTCTCCGTTTTCTTTTTGTACAAGGAAATACCATAGTTCTAGAAACTGTAGTAAGGAACTGCTACGTACAGCGTTACTTTGGATATCACTGGCGTGACTTTCCATGTATATTTGCATTTTTTGCACGAGGCGCCAAAGCGACACGCATGCAGGCATGCATAATCAAACACCGACAACAACTCGGAGAATAGAGATGCACATATGGCAATGTTTAAAAAATTATTTAATGGTCTTAAAAAACTTCAATGCCTTTGTAATTTACACACCTTACTGGTAAAGGATTGAATATTCAATATCGAGAAATAAAAAAAAAATCATCTACTAGTTTTCAAGAACCAGTATTATTAACGTGGATGTCGAAATTCCGAGTTAAACGCGGCAATTTAGTGCTTTACGTACAGTCGTTTCAACGGCAATCAAAAACTGCAAAAACGATGACATATTCACAAAATAAAGAACCATGCCTTGGTATTATTTGGAACCAAAAATATTGCTAGTTTTCTTTGGGAAATTATTGTTATAAAATTAATTTAGTAGAGCACCCGCGGTTTTAAATTTCTTCAAAGTAAAATAATTGCTCCGTTTTTACTCAAAATCGGTTTAATAGAATTTCTTGAAACGCTCTCACATTATAGACAAACATTTGATTTACAAAGTCCCATAAATCGTTTTGCTCGTCGAGGTCAGGATTTTGAGAAAATTGCCAAAATTTCAAATCAAGTGTATAACAATTTCGATGTTAAAAAAGCTCCGATTTCAACCAAACTAGCATCATTATAAAATTTGGTCCATTTGTAGTAGGTGTGTGTAAAAAGTTTGGTCGACTTAATTCTGTAACGCAATTAATAGCCGCTTCAATTCGACTACCCGCGCACTGGCGAAATAGGGTCCAGCCACCTTAAGGTGGCCCGTACCTATTGATTTGTTTGTTGGGCGTGAATTTCAATCGCGTCCTTTTACATCAAAACCTTGTCCGATTTCTGAGAAATTTGCAGCCATTTGTCTACAAGCCTTGAACTTTGTACCGGTAATTATTTTTCTGCGAATTAGATCAAGTAATTCGAGATATCAGACGATTTTTAAAAATGGCTTTTTGAGAAAAATTGGTCATAAATCCAAAATTCCAAGGTGAATTTTTTTTCTATTTTGTCAATCAAGTATAAAGGCATAGAGGACTACATACAACATGTATCGTGCCAATTGGTGCCTTAGAAGTTGCGATACAAAATTTGTGCTGCCTGTTACGACGCAAAATTATGTAGTCAAAACTACCGCCAAAATCTCAACAAAATTTCAAAAACAGCGAGAACTATATCTGCTGTAAGAGAGACAAATACCTATTGTAACTTGTAAACAAAATTTGGAGAGATGAGAAGCTAAACGCCAATGTTATTCTCAAGCAAACTTGGGGAGTAATTTTTGTGACCACGAGGCGAGCGTTGTGAATTTGTATTACTTCGACTTCTACAAATTCTGTCGAATTGTTTCGTGAAATTTTCTCGGTATGGGATAGAACAAGATGTTAACATACCTGTTGCCAAGTGTCGTTGTGTTTGCTGCACTAGGTATAATTCATTCAGCTTCAAAAGTAAGCAATTTCATCAAGTCGACGTTTGAGCTGCCAAGGTAAAACCCTCACGGTTTGTTAATTTATTCAAAACGACACCTTACTATCTGTTGCAAAATTCCGCACGGGATCCAGAGTTTTGGGAATAAAGACGGTAGTTCTCTGAATACAATTGCTTCTGAGTCTAAATCCCGTGTGGAATTTTGCAACAGATAGTAAGGTGTTGTTTTGAATAAATTAACAAACCTTTAGGGCTTTACCTTGGCAGCTCAAACGTCGACTCGATGCAGTTGCTTACTTTTGAAGCTTACTGAATTATACCTAGTGCAGCAAACACAACGACACTTGGCAACAGGTATGTTAACATCTTGTTCTATCCCATACCGAGAAAATTTCACGAAACAATTCGACAGAATTTGTAGAAGTCGAAGTAATACAAATTCACAACGCTCGCCTCGTGGTCACAAAAATTACTCCCCAAGTTTGCTTGAGGATAACATTGGCGTTTAGCTTCTCATCTCTCCAAATTTTGTTTACAAGTTACAATAGGTATTTGTCTCTCTTACAGCAGATATAGTTCTCGCTGTTTTTGAAATTTTGTTGAGATTTTGGCGGTAGTTTTGACTACATAATTTTGCGTCGTAACAGGCAGCACAAATTTTGTATCGCAGCTTCTAAGGCACCAATTGGCACGATACATGTTGTATGTAGTCCTCTATGCCTTTATACTTGATTGACAAAATAGAAAAAAAATTCACCTTGGAATTTTGGATTTATGACCAATTTTTCTCAAAAAGCCATTTTTAAAAATCGTCTGATATCTCGAATTACTTGATCTAATTCGCAGAAAAATAATTACCGGTACAAAGTTCAAGGCTTGTAGACAAATGGCTGCAAATTTCTCAGAAATCGGACAAGGTTTTGATGTAAAAGGACGCGATTGAAATTCACGCCCAACAAACAAATCAATAGGTACGGGCCACCTTAATCTCTCGTAAAAGAACATCAGCGCACACTGACCAATTCCTGGTCCCGAATGTCACCGAGTAAGGGGATTTTATCTACACACGAACGAATGACGAAAAAGTACGAGCGTCGACGCCTCACGAATGTGTTAAGAATAAGACAAGAAAAACTGCACGGAAAACAACGGAAATTCCATTCTAAAAAGACCTTTTCAAGAATTTATTATTAATGGATGGTTTACGTACCTTCGAGGCGGTGGTTTTCGTATACTTGCATATATTGTACCCACATTAGTAAATGAAGCTCGCTGAAAAAACATAACTCAACAATGAGATAACTAGTATGACAGAAAAAGGATAGATATGTTCTCTGGCGATGTAGGGGACAGGGGAAAAGAAGACTAAAGAATAAGTAAATAGCAAAGCAAGAAACGAACATACAGAAAAAGGAAAAGGAAGGAAGGAAGGAAGGAAGGAAGGAAGGAAGGACGGACGGAATAGAAAGAAGGAAGGAAAGAAGGAAGGAAAGAAGGAAGGAAGGAAACTAGGCTGAATTGTTTGTGTCAGCTTACCCTAACCCTTGGGTCTGGAGCTTCGTCGTATATTGGATTCTCAAAAACTACATTTTCTCTGAGTTGCTCAGATTTGGCGATCAAATTCGATGCAGGTGTAACACCAATTTTCCCTTGAAATCTAATTCACAGGAAAAATAATTAAATTCTCTTTTAAATATACTCTTTATTATAATTGAGAGATATTTTTGAAAAGAAGTAAGAGATATTTTTTGAAGAGAAATGAAAACACTTCAAAAATGATTGCAAGCGCAAAACCTTTGAATTTGGACTCCTCTATACTGCCAGTGTAACAAACTTCGAGGTAGCTAGAGTGGGGTGGGGTTGGCGTGCTACTGGGTTGTCTATAAATAGTAACACGACGTAACATTACCTGACTTTCCACCATCCAAGACTACTGGTAGCAATCACTTCCATTTCGTCGCCTGTATTGTAGCTGATTTCATCGATGCTTTGTGCGGTGTACGGCTGAACAGCGACCCAAATACCTACAGAAAAATAGCTTTTCGTATCAAGATATAATAATACTATGAGAGCGAAGCTGTTATTGATGTCTGCTCGATTATCATGGCGCTTAAGGTTATTTTCAGTAACATGAAGTTGAAGCCATCACGCGAACAGGCGGGCGTAAACAGTGAAAGTTGATTTCCGTTATAAGAAAGCTCTCTTCCGCTGAAACTCGTTCAGCTAACTTCAGCTAATGAACCCCTTGTTTTCTCTTTTCCTTTCTCGAAGCAGTAGGATAACTCAGGATAAATCGACGAATCAAATTGCCACAGAGCTGTAAAGACGCAAAATTCTTCAGTCGTTTTGCCGTGCCACGGAGATGAGAACCGGAAGAGATTACTCGAGTGGAAATCAAATTTTGCTGTTTGCGAGCTAGTCTCCTTTGCAGCCTTTTTTTGTGTCGTCAAGCTAAGCAAGGCTTAAACTCCCCAAAGCCTTGCGTGACGACACAAAAAAAGCTGCAAAGGAGACTATTTGCGAGCGCGATGGTGTCCACTTCCTCTTACTGCAAAAAGCCTTATTTTAAGCGCCGCAAACATCAAGCAGACATCCATCCGCGAAATGAAAAGCAACGTTTATTAATAGGGCTTCCGTTATTAACATTATTAACTCCAGACAGGTGAGGGTTGAGTTTGAAGAGTATACACGTTAGGCTCAGAAAAATGTACATACCAAACATCAGTTTGTTCCAAAAATATACTCACGGGATTCCCCATCGTAGTCTATCCATTCATCAGACTCATTTTGTCTGTTGGAGTCCAGTGGTTCAAGAAAAGTTGCTGGTGCAAACCCATGTTGACCTTTGTCATTAGTGACCAACCACCAACCTGAGAAGTAAAAAGAATTAATGCTACACACTCAAGTAAAAAAAAAAAAACGAGCTAGCATTGCCCTACTTAAAAACAGAAAGAGGTAAAGAAAGCTGGTGCGTTTGTAGTTGAGGACTTTAGGCGCTGTTACACGGTGTAATTTTCCCTGCAACTGGCAGCTGGCCTCATAATGGCGTTGGGAAACAAGATGCACGAGCCATTGCATCGTGTAGCATACCTTGCATCACGAAAAATGATTGCGAGGTTACTGCAATCACTCAAGCAACTTTTTTTGGCGTTTCACTTAATGTAACAAGTACACCCTCTACAATGATTCTACAGGCATATCATTGGTTAAAGAGAACCTTTATTCCTACCTGTCTGATTCTTCTCAATGACAGTCAGTATTTCATTTTCCTCCATTTTCATTTCACCACTGCTGGAGGCCTGGTAACTAGCAACGGCTCGGTATTTTTCAACCACGTGATCATCATGGTGGTCTATGGGTATAGGCCTGAAGAGAAATAAAGGTAATATTCACGTACACAGGGGCAGAAGGGTCAGTGTACTTCTTTTTCCGCGTCTGACTGCGTTGCCGTTTCAACGCGAAGGCGATCTTTAATTTCCATCTCTACGGGTGAAGCTTAAGATTTCTATTGACTTTGAGAAACGCGGTGAACTACATTATTTTAATCGTTACGTAACATACAGTTGAACTAGTGAACGACAATTTTCGGATTCTACGCAGCGGACAGTCCATGGCAAACATGTAAATCAATAAATATAGCAAGCCAAAGACACACATAAATCAACTATATATAAAGCACTTTATGCTTCCCTACTTACAGAAACAAACAAGCAAACAAACAAACAAACGAAAACCGAAACATACAAATAAATAAATAAACAAAACAAAACAAAAACCGAACGAACGAACGAAAGAACGAATAAATGGACTACTAAATTCTGTTGCCGAATATAGATAACGTTTCTGTAACGGCTTCGCAAAGTAATAAAGTAGATAAACCATATAGCTCGAGACAGGACGATACTTGTACCTGGAAATTTGAGGATGTTTTACAGTAGTATTCTGTCTATACGCAACGTCAGTTCCCCACTCACTGAAAAACTTCTCTACAATGTCTGACTCGGTGATTACTGGTGGTAGGCGAACGAGTTTCTGCGCAGAAAAGCAAAGTAAAATAACTGAAGATTACTGCTCAAATAAAAATGGTTCATAAAACGGTATGAGGCTTTCAAGTTTGGAGCGGTAACTCCTCGCACGAAAGTTGATTAAGCAACAGCCTCCACATCGGTACCACCCTTTCCCTACCTTGGTATTTCACTGAGCAGCTCACCTGACAGAAATCTTCAATAACACGACTTTCTTTCTTTGCTAACGACGAGAAAAGCATGGTGACTTGAAACTTGGGAACTGCAAAGAAAGAAAAATTACTGAGTCAGTCAACCGCGTTGATTGAGATTTAAAATATAAGACCTTGCAAAGAAGAGATTGAGGCAAGAAGCAAGGGTCTATTAATTAGTGCACAATTTAACGAAAGAATGGGCCGAGTCAGAAATTGATGATTGATAGAAAGACCAGTTGATTGATTAACCGAAAGATGGAATGAAAGAAGGATGAAAGAAAGGCTGTCGCATATATCCCTACAACGTGAAAGATGTAATTCGAAAACAAATTTCCTCAGCGCGTTAAGGCGCTGTTATACTATGCAATGGTTTCTGTAACTTGTATTGTCTCGCAATGGTGAGTCATATAAAATAAGATAATACAACAGTCTGTAGATTTTATTCGTTTTAAATTTTACAGGACAGGTATATAGGTTTATTAACTAACAGCTTTAGATTTTAGATTTATTTAGAATTTATTTTGGCAGTGTCCCCAATTAGTAGGCTGCTTGTGGCCAGCTAGAAGTCATTGACACTTTAATTAAGTTGATTGATTGATTGATTGATTGATTGATTGATCGATTGATTGATTGAGTGAGTGAGTGAGTAAGTGAGTAAGTGAGTGATTGACTGATTGATTGATTGACTGATTGATTGACTGATTGACTGATGACTGAATGATTGATTGAGTGAGTGAGTGAGTGATTGACTGATTGACTGATTGATTGACTGAATGATTGATTGATTGAGTGAGTGAGTGAGTGATTGACTGATTGACTGACTGACTGATTGATTGATTAAATGATTGATTGATTGATTGATCGATCGATTGATTGACTGATTGATTGATTGATTGATTGATTGATTGATTGATTCAAAACAAGTTGCACGAACAATTGCAAAGGTGTTACACGGCACAATGCCGAAAAACGTACGTTGCTGTCCTTTCGTAGAATTGATTTTGAGCGATGCAGGATATGTTTTACCAGGGCCGTAGCCACCGGTACGGTTAGTCAGGTTTCAACCGGACCAACTTTTACCGTTAGAACCAATGTTATTACAGTTTTGAAAGCATGAATTCGTGTAGAAAAGCGAAAAAAAAACCCGGACCAACTTTTAAAAAAACCGCACCAATCTTGAAATGGTGGCTACGGCCCTGTTCACACTGCAATGGTTCATGCAACTCGTTTTGTAACGCCATTGCGAGATGAATTTCAGAAAACACTGCAGCGTGTAACAACGCCTTTTTTATCGACAGAAAGAGAGAAACGAGAGAAATTTGAAGAAGGGGAGATAGAATAAGAGAAAACTGAGCAAATGTCGGCCATTCCAACGACCGTCCAACTACTTACTACTTAATCAAGTAACGCTTTACCTGGTAAGTCAGGAATGATAACATAGGGCACGTCCTTGAACATCAGCTTAAGACCACCCTAAAAACAAACCAGATTTTTTGTGTGAAATTTCTGCAGATTACAGCATCAATAATACCCCGGAAACCAGAGGTTTATTTTTTATCTTGCTGTTGACGCTAGTAATATTTGACGCTTCATCTAACCGTCAAGTATTACAAGCGACAATAGCAAGAAATAAACCTCTGGTTTCAGGGTACATCAATGAAAATTCTCCCAAATTACTGGTTGCCCATGGGACAGGAAGAAGTTGCCATTGTAGAGAGGTAACTGTCAGATGACGTTTTACTTGCCGTTTGCGCGGTTGTGGAGAAGTTGCCATTTTATCAGTAAACGTTAACAAAATAAACACTCATATTCTCCTCACTTAATTACAAAAATGCAAAATGAAAGGCATTCGATATAAAATTCTATTTCAGACATATTTCTTTTCGGTGAATCATATCTATAATTAAAGCTTTATTTTCGGATTCTAATCAGTTATATTGAAATGATTGCCAAATGGTCACCCTTCAAAAATAAGGTTTATATTTTATAATCAGTTTTTACCGATTAGCAAGACTGTACACATGCTTATATAATAATAATAATGATAATAATAATAACAGCTTCAGTTTATTTAGGCAGGGAACATCATCAGATTAACTGTTCTCCCTGGTACGGTGGCCGAGAGGCGTCACGCAAAATCGATATTCAAAAGTCGAATAATCAAAACTCACTAATGATAAAGTGAGTAATTCCAAATTACAAAATAAGCCCAAGTCAAAAATAAAAAACCATTGATGACAAACTGAAATGTTTGCAGAGTCGATTTATTTACTTTTATTTGAATCACTTTTGATAATTTCTTATAATTCACTTTCGATTTGTTGTACTTTGTCTTTTCACTTGGATCACTTTCGCTTTGCTCACTTTCACTTGAGTGACTTTCGCTTTGCTCACTTTGACTTGGAGCACTTTCGCTTTGCTCACTTTGTCTTGGATCACTTTCGCTTTGCTCACTTTCACTTGAGTGACTTTCGCTTTGCTCACTTTGACTTGAAGCACTTTCGCTTTGCTCACTTTGACTTGGAACACTTTCGCCTTGCTCACTTTGACTTGGAGCACTTTCGTTTTGCTCACTTTCACTTGAGTGACTTTCGCTTCAGAGGCCGATTGGCCGAGAAGCGTCAACCTCGTTCCCAGGCCATCGCGGCACACTTTTCAACAAGGCGTTCCTGGATGCAGACGAGAAGGTCCTGAGGACAATAAGAGAAACAAGATATCATTTATATTCCACCCTCCCACGTGGCACGTCTCGTCACCTATCGACCGAACACGCGTAGGGCAAGACTTAGAGCGCTTTTAAGTTACGAAACGCGTGGGTTTTCATCCGCTGCTTTGTATCTTGCTCCTGATGAATAGTACACAAGCAGTTTCGGCGACTTTCCGTCGGCTCCCCTCGTACTAGACGTGAACACATTCCTATCTATTTGAGCTCAATTAGATGTCGTATCCACTTAGCTTCACTTGTTAGTTCACTCGTTAGTTAGCTATTATAATCATGTTATTTCTTCGCCTAATTTATTGTTCTCCTCATACCACCATTCTAGCCACTCCACTAAGCGCTTTTGCTCCTATCTCGCAACTTTTCCAACGTATCCCCGCCACATATTCCCTCCATGCTGAATTCACCAGCATTCCCCACATTCCATCCCTCACCACACCACATTCCTTAGCTGCCTCCCCCTCCCCTCCCCCCTTTTTTCTTACATATTTCATTTTATTTAATCTATTTATCCTTCTTTACCATTTTCACTATTTTCTTTTCCACCTTTTCCACCTTTTTCTATTAAGTTTCCTTTTTTTATTTATTAAGTTACCTTTTTACTTATTTAGTCGTTTGTTTATTTACTATTCATTTTTTATTGTTTATTTCTTCATTTTCTTTATTTCTTCATTTTTACGTATATATATATTTTTCTTTCCCCTATCTATTATTTTTTTTCATATTTTATTTTTAAATTCATTTTATCTTTTCATATATCTCTATTTATTATTCTTTATTTCCTATCTTTTATTTTTTTTTTATATAACCCCCCCCCCGCCCCGTTTTTCCCCCTTTCCCTTCACACCCTACCAAATGCCCTATTGAATTGCATATCCTATAAACACTAAAGAAAAAAATATACATTGAAAATTAACTGTGAAAAAAAAACATGTGAGTCATCAAAAACTAGAAAATAACTTTCTATGCATAAGTTCCCATCCAGGCGGCAATGTTGGAAAAGGAAAAAAAATAGCACATATAAATATAAGAAGCAATTAGTTGATATTACCTTGTTCGCGCTGAATCTTTCTTTAATATCATCCTGGATGAGATCCAGGTTTTCCCAGAATGTTTTATCTAGTTCTTCTCCAGCAGTACCAGCGGCCATAGTAGCGAGCGAATCAACTCGAGGGAACGGAAAAACCTGTTGTTGGGTTTCCTGTGGTAAAACCAGGAACGCCTTGTTGAAAAGTGTGCTGCGATGGCCTGGGAACAAGGTTGACGCTTCTCGGCCAATCGGCCTCTGAATCGAAAGTCACTCAAGTCAAAGTGAGCAAAACGAAAGTGCTCCAAGTCAAAGTGAGCAAAGCGAAAGTGCTCCAAGACAAAGTGAGCAAAGCGAAAGTGCTCCAAGTCAAAGTGAGCAAAGCGAAAGTGCTCCAAGTCAAAGTGAGCAAAGCGGAAGTGTTTCAAGTGAAAGTGAGCAAACCGAAAGTGTTCTAAGTCAAAGTGAGCAAAGCAAAAGTGCTCCAAGTCAAAATGAGCAAAGCGAAAGTCAACAAAGCGAAAGTGTTTACAGTCAACGGTGAAAGTTATTTCAGCCATTTTTGTAGACAGAACAATAGTGAGTTTGTCTTTTGGCGCTTGTTGATTCGACAATGGACTACTTTTGCATTTTGACTTTTCGATTTACAGACTTTTGAATTTGTAATTTCGGTTTTTCGATTTACGACTTTGAGTGACGCTTCTCGGCCACCGTACCCTGGTGCCCCTGACATCAATAAATACAATATAAAACAAAGTGGTCCAAAGGTGATGGAAGCGGGCAAAGGAAAAGAAAGAAGACTTAGCTCCTCTGTGTCCTCACGCAACGCTTTGGGGAGAAAGCGTTACGTAACGATAAGGCCCCCTATACCTTTTGCGCGAAACGTGAATGGCCGATTTATTTTGACGTCATACGTGATTTAAGGTCTAAAATCTTTTTGCGTCCACGTGAAAGCAACTTTTGATTTTTTTGTGAACGTGAAAGAGATTTTTGAATTATCCGTGACGCGGTGAAATGACCAAATATTTTTGCGTGATTTCATTTTGCAATGGAGTAAAGGCGAACCGTTAACGACACAAAAGAGCGGCTGCATAGCAGGCTGCAGAAGACGACACCCTTTTCTCTCCCTTTTCGTCTCGTAATCGTAACATTTTCGGTGCATGCATGTATCAACATTAAACCGTCAAGTAAAGAAAAACCTTTACAAGTTAAGAGTGGTAATCACAAAATCATTCTGATTTCTGGCGCTTGGCAATTAGCAAGTCAAGTGCGAGTACAAGGAAGTTAAAAACTGTAGACCTATCAGCTTCAAGAGTTCACATTCCGTTAATACCATTAATTCCATTCACATAGTGTGATATTGAGTAATAAACATTATCACTAATAAAGTTATTATATTAACAAAAGAAAGCAAGATTTGTTCCATGTAACAATAAAATAACATGTAAAAACAATTCCATGTAAAAATAACACTATGGAAATGCTTTCAGTGGAACTGAAACGGTCTGATGCTTTAGACAATCCATCTCTTGCCTAGAGACATATACATGCTTAGAAATTTGAGTTGTAATTTCCTTTTTAGGTTGCGACAAGCATTGAAAGACTTTTTACGTGACTGGTATATGGATAATTACTTTAATTACCAGCTGGACTTGAAATGACATCACTACTAGATGACGTCAAAGCATGGCGAAGTCAAAACAAAAACAAAATGACTTGTGACAGGGAGCTAAATCAATCGAAAGAACACTGAATCGTCACTCAAGCACATCAAGTTATTCTTGTCAACACGGTCGAAAATAGCATAATTCAGAAACCGAAAAATGAAGATAAAACATAAATTAAGAGTGAAATCTTGGTTTAAAGTAAAACAGTTTTCATCTTTCATTCGGGAGCAAAACGAGTTAATACTCGATTGCCAAATGCGAAGAAAATGTACGGCTTGGTTGGAGTTCCTGTGTCTCATCACACGGAAGTTTCCTGTGTGGACATATATGGCCTCTGTATAAAGCTTGAACGTTTGCCATTCATTGCACGCAATAAACACGAGCGAACAAGACTTAAAGTGAGCCACTAAGACATTAATGTTCTCCAGGTTTTCACTTTTACAACATTGCAGCACCTTTGATGAATTCCTTTCATATTACCGGTACGCTGTGACATCTACTTGCGAAAGTTTCCGCGATTTGACAATTTCAATAGGCCACCAGTTGGATTCAATTTAATTACATGAATATTTAGAATAAATTTTCGAGATTCTTGGCGAAATTGTTGAAATATTAATGCAATATAAAATATCTTTTATTTTGATAAGGTACTTTAGAAACGGCAAGTTTCAAACCCGTGCTTCAAGCGAGGCTACTGCTTGTCTACTGCCCAGACTGATATCCGACAAGATTTTGTAAATATTAGATACTCGAATAAAGATTCCAGTTTAGTTTTTCTTCAGTTAAATAAAAGTCACAATGTTGTTCTCTTGGGTCACTTCAACTGGCTTTATTGTGCAAGCAGCGGAAGCATCTATATGTTAGAATGACCACAAGACACACGTAACTAAATCTAAGCTAATCTGTATAATCGTGACGACAAAACAAAAGCCAAATCCTCAGCTGTAAAGGGTCACGTAGGGCAAACTAACTTACCAATAGATCAAAAAACATGCTGTATTGACGAGATATAGTTTTGACATCGCCATTAGACCAGCTTACATTCAGAATAAACTCCTACAAAAGAGCAATAATAATT
The DNA here is from genome assembly GCA_029948255.1 of Telmatactis stephensoni. Taxonomy (NCBI): domain Eukaryota; kingdom Metazoa; phylum Cnidaria; class Anthozoa; order Actiniaria; family Isophelliidae; genus Telmatactis; species Telmatactis stephensoni. The sequence continues at coordinate 293,269 of JALIZF010001668.1, read as the reverse complement.
ATAACATGCTATTGTGTCACTGAATCAAGTCAGTGATTCATGATTATCTTACTAGGTGTTTTGTATCTTTTCTTTTCTCGATGTTGACCACTTTAACATTTGTAATCCTGTTTTTAGCGTTTCCATTTTGTTGAGGTAGCATGGCTGACGTTGAATCACTGTAACAGCTTCTATCTTGACAATCGTGAAGGCTCAGTTATCGTAGTCATTCAGTACATTAGTGTTCTATAGCTCTTAGCTAAGTGGTACACACGGGCTGCACTTGATTTCTGTCATGTTTTCTTTCAGTTACGAAACAAGCTGTGAAGCACAAAAGTTGATCATTCAACGAATCGATGAATGAGTAACTTGCGAGAACCACTGAGTACTGATAGGCGGAGCTTGTGACGTCCCGCTGAGCAAAACAACATAAACAACAGCATGTACAAGGGACGGGAGAGTGGGGGGTTTGCCATCTAAAGGTCACGCAAGTCACGCTTAAGAAATCAACAATCTTCAAACCCGCGCTCAATCCATGATACCAAATTTTTCGCAAGAGTATTATTTTGGTTTATCTTAAGGCTCTTCATCTGTTAATCCCGACCGTCCTAATGCCAGACGTTGGTCTCCCGAAAGCTATACTCTCCATCAATTAACTTCGTAGAAATTAAGCTTCATTGAGCGTGCTATATGAAAACACACAGTTTGCCAGCCAAATGTGGTCATTTGAAGATGCAGGAATGTTTCCTGCACAGTTTCAGTGCAAGCCAAAGGTTTGACGACCAAATGCAAAAGGACTATAGCTGATCAAGAGTTAATCTCACGACCAAAGCAAACCACAAAAAAGTCTGAAGTTGTATATAAGCTGTTGGGCCACCACAAAGTTCGCCGAGGACCGCCTTGTCTCCATGTCAAAACTCATGGAACTCCACCCTACTCTCATCAATTTATATTTGCCTCCCGCAAAGACATCTTTTTTAAAGGTACTGATTGACATTATTCTATAAATACGATTCTACGAGGCGTGCAGTATCAAGTTTTAATACTGAAAAAAAGTTTTGATTGGTTATAATTTATCATATTCCATGTATTCAAATTCCAAAGTTGACAAATAGCTAGCCATGTGTCGGTTCTCATTTCCTTCTGATCGATATCGTTCTCTTCGCCCCCGGCCGGACAACCTTCCGTCAATCTTGACCTGAATGGAAGGATAAAAATATAAACCGACCCTCCCTTCCCTTAAAACTATTTGTTGGCAGCATTCATATCCGTAGTCCTTTCCGGTAGTTGAGACTCAGTTGGTCGGCGAAGTGACATTTGGCAACTCATTATAGTAATCTACTTCTTCTTAACTCATGTCAAACCTCAGCCTTCGCTCAATCACCCTCATAAGCAAAGGCAAACTTTGACTATTTAGCAATTTTTTGTCACGAGGGGCTATATGTTGAATAAAGAAAAAAAAAACCGAAAGATCGCTGATACATTAATGAATGTACAAGAGCGCGTCGTCGCTTGTTTCAGTAATACAGTCATCGACATATTTACTAGCAAGCTACGGCGTGTTTCGCAAGAGCATCAGCTGATCATACTCATTGACGTATATATGCTGATTTACATTATCTCGCGTATATAAGGAACTGGGCGGCTCCCTGCAAGCAGTTTTCGCTTGCCAAAACTCAGTATATTACTATAAGAAACTTAAAACCGTAAGGTATGAGAAAAGAAAATTGTTCGTCAACATGGAAAACACAACATTAACGCTCAAAGCTTCAATACAATACAATAAATTTTATTTTAAGAGGGTAGCACATAACAGTTGTAACTCTGATAACCTAGTGGTCCTCAATTAATTCATCAACATGCAAAACAACAAATTATGTCTTGAAGTCGTAAATTATTGGATGCCGACCAATTAATTAAAAAATTTCCGCGACGTATTTTTTTGCGAGTCTTTACTAACTTCGCAATTTTTTCAAATCGCGAAATTCACAAAAATTAATAACACCAAGCGGTAGGTAATGCTAGTTGATTAAAACACGTTTGCAGACAACCTGATGCCTCAGTACAAAGTAGTCACAGTAGTGGCTTTGAGGATTTGGGAGGGGGAGACGAATCTAAGTTCGGAGAGGGGGACTCCATTGCAAAAGGATCGGGTATGCTCGTCGTATCTCTTAGGGGTAAAAATCAGCGATTTGGTTTAGAGTTTTAGCATTTCCTGATCTCTCTTAGGGTATAAGAGCCCATCGCTTATTATCTTGTTCTCAAATGGAAGACTGATTTGTCCCAACAAAAGCGTGTCGACCATCCAATTTTGTTCATAATGTTCTGTAGCTTGTTTAAAATCGTCCAGCCACGCCCTTCTTAAGACTTCTGGTATCTATTAGGGGTATTTGTTAAATTTTCCCGACGAACATACACGATCCTTTTACAATAGAGTCCTCCCGGGGTTATCTAGACCGTGGAACAAAAGGAATGTAGGAGCGTCCTCACCCTTTCCCTCGGCCCCACCCTTTCCCCAATCCCTTTGAGATCATCACTAATTAGAAAGTAAATAAAAAAAGAAAGTAAATGACAATACTTTTAAAACTCGTCTTTCTTTATTAAGTGGTCAACGCAAACGGAGACAAATAAACTGTATATACTGTACAACTACGCGCACTGTAAGTGTTCCTTGATCAGCCCTCTAGATCATTTGCTAAATAGTCTCTCCAATATTTCTTTTCAGTAACAGGAATATTATATAACGAGCTCTCATTTTTTTTCCTCTTGAAATACTGGACCTGATTGTGTCCACCGTAATATATATGTACAAGAGACCATAATACTAAGAGAGCGAAACTCAGTATTGATGTCTGTGCGATGTTCGTGGCGGCTAAGGCTATTTTTAGTAACTTCGCCATCGCGCGCGCACGGCTCTCAAACAATAGAATTTGATTTTTAACGTGCACGCGGACGGGACCGTTTGTTTTCAGCATTTGAATTCTATTGTTTAAGAGCCTTGCGCGCACGATGGCGAAATTACTAAAAATAGCCTTAGCCGCCACGAACATCGCACAGACATCAATACTGAGTTTCGCTCTCTTAGTATTATGGTCTCTTGTATCTTTAGAACCCTTGGGCCAATATTACCAACAAAGTTCATTTGGACGTCTTGTTTCTAGCATTATGGGGAATTAGGGGGGAGAGAAACGACCGACAGAACAATACTAACGATAATTCATTGACTGTACACATATTGTTCTTTTTTAGTACAATTCTCAGGACCCTGTCTCAGCTCTACCGACTTCAAAGAACACGGAAATGACTTGGTTTGGGTATTCTCTGATTGAGCCGGTGCTTTTTAGTCTTTGTAAATAAAAAAATTGTTAACATACAAGTCTTTTTATCTCGGCCCACAGCCTCTCGGTTTACAACGGCCGTCGTAGATTGGAAATGGGCCGAAGGCTTGCGTTTTGAGGGATTCAATTATATGAGTATTTTGCACTTGATAGAGTAGAATCTTTAACATTTGTAGAGATTGTCTCTTCAGGTTCACAATTGGAAATGCCGACGGTCGTCCAACTTGAAGGGTTCACGTGTGTGACTTGTATTTTGTAGTCCTTTGTACAATCTTACATACATAACATTTCAGTGGAGGTACTGTGTTAGAAGAGCAGAATTCTTCGTTCGACAGGTTTTCTACACATTGGGCATTCTTGCATTCTGTCTCCACATAGCTGACAAGTACCATGACCACATAAAAATATCAGGTTTTTACGTCTGTCCATACATACGGGACACATGGTCTGTTTGGGGAATGAAAATAGAGAGGAAACGGTTACAACAGTGTTACACATCAAAAACATAAGAATATCAAGTTTTCACGTCTCTTCGTGGAAGAGTATCATCTTCTAGAACCATTTCATCAAGTAAGATCAACACAAAGACCATCAGTGAGCAAGATAAAGCATTGGAAAAGCTTGAATTAATGAAGAAAAAACTTTTAGAAGAGAAAGAAAAACAAATGAAAATGCTCACCTGTTCTTTCATATCTTGTAACTGTTGTTGTAACTGTGACAATTCTTGGGTTGTAATTTCTTGTTTATTGGACTGACTTTTCCGATAAAGGCGGTGGAGCTAAGAAAGATAATACGAAATATGTTCTAACGCGTTCGTTTTTTAATTCCGCTGTTACGCCAATCAGCAAAACTTGCTGCACTGTCTACATTGACAGCGTTTGTGACAGGGACGGTAGACTGACATGCATTGGCGAGAAAACGCATTGGAAATGCAAGCGAGTTCTGTCAAGGTGTGGAAACCTAGAGACAACTCTCTTATACGGTTCCGTACTGACCAACTAGGTTTAAGATTATAAGATTAAACAGCAGAAACCCGGTATGTCGCACTCGGTTAAATCAAATCTCAAAGCCCCGCTATATCAATCAATTCGTGACTGTGTTCCAGATAGCGGAGTTCCAACAGTTTTCTATGTAATTTTTCCCCATTCCAGCTCACTTGCTTGCTCTTAATTCCCGCTTGCATTGTTCTGCCCAACCGAGTAACACATTTTCTAGCCATTACCTTAATGTCTACAATAGATTTATACTCTATATACCTTTTCCTCCACAGCAGACTATAAATGGTACTGTTTCAGCGATGTCTTCTCGACACTGGATGCATTTTTTCATTAAAGACCCACAGACTGAAGAACAAAAGATCCATGAATTTCAAGTGAGAATGAACACGATTTGCGCAACAATAATGGTCTTCATAAGCATAATAAAATACGAAGAACGATAGAAAAATCGATGTTGTCGTCGTTCGTCGTTGATGGGGGTGATGATGGCGACGCGGTCAGGTTAGTGGTGTTGATAGTGATAATGAGGCTAGTATTGCAATGATAGCAGGTGTCTATGACATGATAAGCAATGACAAACAATAATCGCTAGCCTCTTCTGCAGGCAGCACTGGACAGAGGGGAAAAAGCTTCGGTTAGCTGTCTCGGGATTCCTGTGACAGCTACGCACACTAGACAGCGCGAGTGGTGTGCACAGAAATTAATATATTCGAGACGCGGTAGCTTTACATACCTTTTCCCCACCCACCCCCCGCCCTTTTCCCCCGTCAGCCGTGAGCGTTCCCCGAGGCTAAATAATCACGATGACGCTGATGATAGTACTTCTAGGTGGGTACTGGGACGAGTTATGGTAATTGTAATAGTATAATAATGGTGGTAAAAGTAACAACATTACCTTCACAGGCCGATATATGTCCACAAGGTTTGAATAAAAGATTAGCTTTCTTCTCTGAGCACACCATACATTCATCAATCTAAAACAAAGAAGCCAAAGATATTCATACACTATCAAAAGTATTGAACAAGTCGTTTGGGTAGTGATAAAGTAACGAGCACCTCCAAGAAAGGCTTTAACTCGGGCGGAAACTCTTACTACCCCAAGTTACCATGGTATGGTTACGCGTGTCATAAACGAAGATCAATGAACATATTTATCATGGTTCTCACTACCTCGATAAACTAGAATCCCTGACTTTTCCCACACCATTCAGTAACCTAATTCCATTTTACTGACTTTTTACTAGACACAAATTAAGAACAATAAAAATTTCTAATTCATTGATATCAATGACATTAAACACCTTAGGCTTGCGTCGTCAGGCTAATTCCGACGGGCAAGCCAAGCTGCTAAAAGGGTTGTTTAACCTTCCTAACCCAAAATTCCTTGACCTTTCACTGACTTTTGTGATAGTTTTACAACTTTGCCGATAAAAAAATTACTGACAATTCCCTTGAACCTGAAAAAAATTAAGAGCCCCTGACTTTCTAAGTTCAGTGGAAATTCTGTTTATAGCAGGGAGATGAAGGGGATACGAGCTACAGTCCCGTAATGTCAGGTAGAGCGGTTCATTTGTATTCCTTAGTTACCTTTGTCCGAGATTGCACGGGTTCTTTACACAGCAAACACTTTTTAACACGAGGTGAACACAGTGAACATGTAGTCACGTGGAAACAAGGACCAAACAGTGTATCTCGTTTGTTATCCGAGCAAACCATACATTCTTGGAGTGCTTCCTCGTTGATGTCTGTCTGAGAGATATTTAACTGATTCTTCGACACCCTAATATAAAGAATAAGAAATTTGTAGCGAACACAATTGAAACAAGAGAAAATCAGACGTTGTCCTAGACCGGTTTTGATCCATAGTCGTCACGGAATTTTCATAAGTGTGCAAATGTTGTTACAAACGCGCGGTAGAGCAGTTTTCGTATGACTGTGAAAATGTACCGCACGGTCACGGCACGGTTACAGCAGGAATTTCGAATGTTTTTATAGACATCACGGCACTGTCACGGTCAAGGCACGCGGAGCGGTCCGTTTCACACTCATACGAAATCTGCTCTATTGTACATTTTTGTGCGCGCAATTCTAGATGTATTTGTAAGGGTGGTCTTTACTCCCTAGAGTCTTGGCAAAGTCATTCTTTGGTTTTGTACATTTCATGGAGAGCTATGCTGCAAGAAGCGTCTGCTACTCTCTAAAACTGTTAGACTACAAATAACTATTTGGGTAACATTTACGAAAGAGCACTTCTTTAAATCAAGATCCAGGTCAAAAGAAGTTCACATGAAACCAACACAATTAGAAGAAAAACCGACCGACAAATTCTACCTACCCTTTCTCTTTACGACATTTAGCCAAGGCCTTACAGAGATTAGGATCTGGGCACAAGTCCAGGGGGGTCTGGCCTTTGCTGTTCTTTATGGCCAGGTCAGCACCATTAGCAGCAAGGAACAGGGCGATAGAAGCACTGCTCTTTTTGTCTGTCCCTTGTGTACCTAGTCCCATAAGTAACTAGGGAATTAAAGAAGGTACAGAATAACTGTTAGACAAGCACTGGTAAGCGTCTCTTAGCAAGCGTTTCTTTGAGGGGAAAGGGAAAGAGAGTTGGGTTTCCTGTGTAACCAAAGACGGGGACTTGGGGGGAGGGGGAGGGGAGGAGAATGGACGAAACCGTTTCCTCCCCTCCCCCTCACCTCTAAACTCTGCTTTTCGTAAGACATGAAACCCCAATCCCCTTTAAACCCCATTCCACTCAAAGAACGCTTGCTACTCGGGTTAAAAAAGCACTAGTAGAGCGCTTGCCAAGAGAGGTCGCCTTGCGACAAGGTTGGGTAAAAGTAACTAAAAAACGCTGTTGACAGTCCTCTGTGACATAAATGTTTTGTCATGATATGACAAGTACTGACTTACAACTGACAAGCAGAATAATTTAAAACATTTCTCTACCAATGATAAAATAGATAAATAATAAACAATCTTTTCACAGCAGCATATCCACGTAGTGGTTTTTCATCTGCTGGCACTCACACTCACTACCTCTACATCAAATATTTTACATACAACGCTCAACTGACATGATGAAATGAAATGATGATAAAGACGAACTTTGAACTTCGGATATTATAGACAGAGTGTATTATGTAATGGTCGCGTGGTCTAATAGTGAACAGTGTTGAAATTCCTCAACCGAAAACTTCAAAAGCAACATTCTTATCACTCAGGAAAACTAAAAGAGGGCGGAAATTATTTACGCAAAATAAAGAACAATACGATCTCTATGAGATGACCCGGTCAGTTCCAAATCGAGGACATAATTGTTTGTGTGACACACCCCTTTGTTTAAACAAAAACATTAAGGTTAAAATAATAATATTTTGAAAGATAGCAGAGTGGGTGCATAGTCGGCTTGGGGTTTAGCACCAGTTACCTGATAAAGAATCGAATAGACATAACTTTTAGAGGAAAACTTCCGCTGGCTCTATAGATTCTCACAGCCACGTGTTAGGATTCAGTGAAGTCAAGGCAGCAACGAAAAATAAACACAACGACTATATCACTAGTCTGCCGCAGCAATGCACTCTACTACTACTAGGACTGTTAACTCAGTAAAATAATACTGAACAAAAGATTTACAAACCATAGCATCTTTTGTTTGGTGTTAATTATTTAACCCTTACTAACAGTCTCACAATACATTGCTGCGGCAGAATAGTGATATAGTCTATGAACATGACAGTATGACATTCAGTTTTCTTGGTCTCGATAAATACAATCTCCGTACATTTCTTGTAAAAGAAACCCCTGTAGAACAGACAACTGTACAAAGACTTTTCCTTGTGTATTAATTAAGGACGTATGAAGAGGCCGAGCAACGAAAGGAGAGAAAATGACTTCCAGATGTTGTAGTACTGAGTATATTATGTACAAGTACGTCTAGCAATAATCACACACACTCAAGGGCAGACTCCCATGAGGAATGGTATGACCGTCGAACGTTTAAGGCGCACAACATCACGAAACGAAAGTACTCACATTCGCTGGTATTTCAATTTTCAGAAAATTGGAGCCAAATTAAAATTAGATATGTTTTCATTGGTACTATTTAGGGGTAAAAATAGCTTTAGCATCAACAATTTTGGTGCCTTTTAGGGGTGACAACATTTTCCAACGATCATTCTCGACCAAAATATATATGAGAATCATGGGAACACAAGTAGTAATGTGTAAATACCTTGCCAACGTCTTGCATGTCTTGAAGCTGTCGTAGCTGAGACAGCGTGTGATGGCGTAGAGCTTCATGTAAGGGCGTGTCGCCATCTTTGTCTGGGATGTCAAGTTTACAGCCCTCACGGACGAGCAGCTGAGGGAGTTCAAAATACACAACAACAATTCAAAAACTGTAGACACTTATAAGCCACTTATTGGGTACTCTGATTCTGGACGTTTTTCTAAGATGGAAGTGCTCGTAGAACTGGTCAGTCTTAAAAGAATTTTTACTCAAAGTTTTATAATTGGTCAAAACGTAAGGAGGAGAGGGTGTAATACCCCTTGAATATCCTGCGGGTCAGAACTAAGTCATTCACCCACTCGACAATAACTCCACACAGGAGACCCAAACAACCAGCTCGTGTAAATACCAAAGACGCACTTACTAAATGTGGTTTTGTGAATTTGCATGAAAGACAGCCAACAATTCCTACAAGGCTCGTGCCCTCCTCCGCCTATCTTATTGGGATCCCTGTGTTGGGGATGAACGAAGGGACATGAGAGAAAGACATCTCAGTACTCACTCTGACAATCTGTGTGTGTTGCCGTTCCACTGCAAGGTGAAGTGGTGTTTGTAGGTTTGCGTTCTGTACATCTTTGTTGGCTTTACCCTAATGCATGAAGAATAAAATAAATCAGGACATCTGGTTAGGTTCACTGGAAGGTACCCTTACTGGTAACAATTTGAGCTTACGTTACACTGTGCTTCACATAAAGTTTGTGCGGAAGTTCCAAACTTTAAGTCATGCTTAGCATGCGTATCGTAGCCGGCGCTTTTTGGGCAGGAAAGAGGAAGGGGGAGGGGGTGGGGAGGGAAAAAAAAGAAGGAACTTTGGAAGCTCACTACGAACTTCGTTGGTAAACGAACTTATTTTCCATGTAAATTCGGAAATTCAAAAGAAACACACCTAGTGTAATCATATATTGGGTCTACCTGTTTAACAAGGAGTTCAGCTACTTCTACGTGGTTGTTAAGAGAAGCAAGGTGTAAAGCCGTATAACCGTCGTCTTTCTTCTCGTTTACAACCCAAGGACGTGGTAGTTTGTCCAGCAATATTCTCATCGCACTATTCAATAAAACAAAATTTTAATGATAATGATGCAAACGTTTACCACCGCGTCCGATGTTGTTCAAAAGGTAAAGCACTAATATTCAGCTGAACGCTGGTCTCCCAGGAAGCCGACGGTGCGCTCTTTACCCCCTCTCTCTCCATCAGTGCTCCGTTTTATGGGCCCCTCCCTCCATCAGTGCTCCGTTTTATGGGTATTTGGAGCTACTGATAGCTTCATAGAATAGAAAGCACTGATGGTGCGCTCTTTACCCCCTCTCTCTCCATCAGTGCTCCGTTTTATGGGTATTTGGAGCTACTGATAGCTTCATAGAATAGAAAGCACTGATGGTGCGCTCTTTACCCCCTCTCTCTCCATCAGTGCTCCGTTTTATGGGTATTTGGAGCTACTGATAGCTTCACAGAATAGAAAGAAGTCGAAGACCTCTCGCTCAGAAAGTCGCGCACTAACCAACTGCATGAGCTACAATTGCTCCTATAGAAATCCAAACAAAATCGCAGCATTATATAGTGTGCACTGCGTTTTCATCACTTATTTGCAAGGAAATTAAAAAATTCCAGGAGTTTTCCAGGGTATCGAATTTAAAAACTCCAGGACCCTTAAGATTGTTGCAAAAAGTAGAAAGTGGATTTAAAAACCTCGTGAATATTTACTACCTACAAATTGCCAATGTTCTTCGCAAAAAAAAAAAAAAAAAAAAACAAGTTAACGATTTTTCAGTTTTCCGACCACTGACCTAATGATTATAGAAAATTCAAGGAGTTTTCCAGGAGTTAGAGTTAAAATTTTAATTTTCGGGAGTTTTCCAGGGCCCTGGAAGAAATTTTCCAAATTCCAGAAGTTTTCCAGGAATTCCAGGAGCAGTGCGAAAACTGAAATACAACCCTGCCTCTTTTCTCTGTCCCCTACAGGCCTGGGTTCCTGAAAGTCTGATGAATACTAATCCAGGATTAACTCTAAAGAAAACCATTAGTGCTAATTAGTGCTAATTGGGCTTCTGAGAGCCAACCAAACCACAGGAACCCCAACAGAGGAATATAGCACTCAGAAAACCCAACCTGCGGAACAAGAACTAGATTTGGAATAATACCTCGGATTACCACGTAAAGCAGCATGATGAAGGGAGTTAAAACCATTATTGTTGGCGATACTGACATCAGAGCTTGTAGCTTCTAGTAGAACTGTAACCATGTCGTCTCGTTTTTTGGATATGGCATCGTGCAAGGGCGTGTCACCTTCTGAGTCCTAGGAAAAACGGGTTGAGAACAGGTTGAGAATTCACTTTTATGGGTGCTCCATAAACTCCAGCAGTACTACATCACAGCAAGATGTTGAAAGATGTGATCATGTAAGGTTTGCAAACTTTTTTGTACTGCTACTGTTCAATAGACCAGTGAAGAAGGTGAGACATTCGAGATAAAATCGCATGCGCATTAGAAACGATTCTTAAACTCTGAACTGGCTGATATTATCAGAAGTGAATAAATTAATGATAAATAATAATTGAAATAATTAATAATTAATAATAATATCAACTATCCCTAACCAACCTGTAGACTAGGGTGTGCATTAAGTTTCATTAACACCTTAACCACACCAATATGACCTTTATTCACAGCGACATGTAATGGTGACTGTCTTCGCTTGTTTCTAGCATTCATATCAGCACCAGCACGCACAAGTTGTTCTACTACCACAGCCTCATCACCAAAGGCAGCATGGTGGATTGCTCTGTCACCATCCTTGTCCTAGATAAAGATTGATAATAATGGGTAAAAATGGTTGGGGTTATAATGTAGTTATGGTCGACTAACAAATTACATGTATAGCGTTAAACATGGAATGCAGAACATTCGGTGCTAATTGGAAACACTAATAATTATTAAACTGGTTATGAATCTCATTGGCTAAAACATGAAAAAATGCTATATATAACTTTTTATAAAATATTTGAGATATAATGTGCTCGCGGATTGGCTGGCTACCATGTTTATATCAGAGGACAGAGACATGGCTCGCTCAAAAACGTTGAAAATATTTTATAAAAGCAATATAAAACGATTGCTTATGTCTGTACTGCTTATGATTGCTTATGTCTGTACTGTGATATAAACACTCTGGAAGATGTAGAGCACTCGAAAAGCAAGAGAAACACTCGGCTACGCCTCGTGTTCCTAAGCTTGCTTTTCTCTTGCTCTACATTTTCCATCGTATTTATATAACAAAATAAAGACATGCGCGCGCGTTTTATATTGCTTAATAAGTAGGTAAGCCATTCTTTCTTTCTTATGAATTGACTGATTCCCCCTTTAGACATAACTCTTCTAATTTACAAGCCATAAATACAACAGAAATTCTACATGGGGAACATGGGAACCAATTAGAAGCTTTTCTTTTCTATTGTCTATGTCTCCTGTAATCTTTCTAGAAGCAAGTTTGAATACATATAGGTGAATTTGTGGGCATACAGTTTAAATGCGAAGAGCAAAAAAAGTAGAAAGTTTGAATACATTTTCCTTCATAAATGCATTATCCATACATTAATCATTTTCAGTATGAAAATCTCAAAGTTCTGATTTTGGGAAAGTGATATGGCATAGAACAATAGAAGGTAATGAGTTCTTACAAGGATCATTATTTAAAATCATAAAATTTTAATATATAAAGTAATACAATGCTTATGCAACTTTGACTGTTTTTGTCGAACTACAAAAAATAGATTTTGTAATTTCTCAACACACTCTTGTATTTTGATTGAGTCATTTAATGTACATGTAGTGTTAAACATGTACCTCTTTTTCAACATCAGCTTTATGTCGTATCAATACTCGCACTACATCCTCATGTCCATTCTGACTGGCTGCTTGTAAAGCAGTGTGGCCAGCAAATGCACCATTTGCCTAACAATAATACAATAGTTAAGTTAAAAACTACAAATGGAAATCATAAAGAGGCTATGGGTACAGTGACAGGCTATGGGTACAGTGACAGGCTATGGGTACAGTGACAGGCTATGGGTACAGTGACAGGCTATGGGTACAGTGACAGGCTATGGGTACAGTGACAGGCTATGGGTACAGTGACAGGCTATGGGTACAGTGACAGGCTATGGGTACAGTGACAGGCTATGGGTACAGTGACAGGCTATGGGTACAGTGACAGGCTATGGGTACAGTGGCAGGCTATGGGTACAGTGGCAGGCTATGGGTACAGTGGCAGGCTATGGGTACAGTGGCAGGCTATGGGTACAGTGACAGGCTATGGGTACAGTGGCAGGCTATGGGTACAGTGACAGGCTATGGGTACAGTGACAGGCTATGGGTACAGTGACAGGCTATGGGTGCTGAGTCACAGGCTATGGGTACAGTGACATGCTATGGGTACAGTCACAGGCTATGGGTACAGTGGCAGGCTATGGGTACAGTCACAGGCTATGGGTACAGTGACAGGCTATGGGTACAGTGACAGGCTATGGGTATAGTGACAGGCTATGCTATGGGTACAGTGACAGGCTATGGGTACAGTGGCAGGCTATGGGTACAGTGACAGGCTATGGGTACAGTGACAGGCTATGGGTACAGTGACAGGCTATGGGTACAGTGACAGGCTATGGGTACAGTGGCAGGCTATGGGTACAGTGACAGGCTATGGGTACAGTCACAGGCTATGGGTACAGTCACAGGCTATGGGTACAGTCACAGGCTATGGGTACAAACACAGGCTATGGGTATGGGTACTGGGATTAGGACCCTGCATTTCATTCAAGTGTTTATTATTGACTTCTTGTACTTACATCAACATCTGTCTTGCTAAGAAGATCCTCTACTGCTTGCATGTCACCATTTGCAGCAGCCTTCACTAGCTCTTCTACTGAATCACCAGATACATGGGTTTCAAATAATTTCTTCAGTAACACTGACAGTCGCTCTAGAATAATAGAATAAAATTTGATGATAAAATTATTATATATTGTTCAATTTGGTTGTAGAAAAAAGAAAAAAAGAATGACAAAAATTATAAAAAGAAGGAAAAGATCAATTATAATTTGTTTAATAAGTTTTCCCTATTGAAAGCCCATCATATAAATTTTGACACAATTTAATGAATTTTGAAAGTACACTTTCAACTCCCTACACTTTTCTAGTTTTTTTTTTAAACCCCATCATTGAAACAGCTTCAACTTACATACATTGTACAGTGCTCATGAATGAAGATCAATGAGTTTAGAATTACCAGGAAAAATAAGTAAATTTTAAACAATCTATTTTTAACAATTGTATAACACCATGCACCAAATGTACTAGTTATTTTGTAATCTTTTAATTTGCTTATCACGGTCATTTCTAATCTACTTGTTAGTGTAATATATGGATATTTGATATGGGAGGATGTTATTTACTTTGGTTCTACCATCTTACCTCCAGTAGCTTCACCAAGAGATGACGAATCTCCAGTGGAGGCCACTTTAGTTGCACATAGGGGATTGTATGTCCAGGATGTACCACAGATCTCAACCTACATAGCAGCAATACCACAAGAGATTTCAAATAATAATAATGAAGAAATCCTGGCAAAAAAAGTGTAAGTGATCTATGATCAAAAGACAACTGCTCCTATATTCATATGGGAGAATTTAATGTTTGATCAGAGTTGTTTTTGCACTGATATCCTCAATTACAAAATGTAGCCTTCAAGATTTTGACCTACAGACCATCTCCAGTGTATTATATCTATTAGTGTCTAAAAATGGAACCACGGAGTAGCCAGGATTTTGTAAGAGGCACTCACAGTCATTGGAATTTAATTGTGATTCACTAGCATTCACAAAAACTTTGTTGGTGAACTTTGAACTTACTTCCCATGCAAATTCAGACATTCTTAATCAATCAATCAATCAATCAATCAATCAATCAATCAATCAATCAATCAATCAATCAATCAATCAATCAATTAATTAATCAAAATATTAATGTTCAATTCAACACTTTCAGCAATGCTGAATTACTTGTGTGTGCTTATTAGTATTTATCATTGATGTTATATTCTTCAAGTATCATTAATATCCAATTATTCAATAATTAGAATTACAATTATTAGCTTATCAAAAGCTAGTGTTAGTTGTACAGATATCGAGTAGCTACAATATCTATTTATAATCTACAATAATAATGTGCAAATTACATTACCTTCAGATCATTATCATGGTAGATTTGTTGTACTCTTCCTATTTTACCAAGAGTCTAATAAGAAATTATTGTAAACCATAAATTAATTTTATACAAAACCACTACAAAACCAGAAAGAAAATTGAGAAAAAATGTAACAAAAATCATCAAAATCCCAGTAAACCACGTACATTATCCAATGTCAAAAACCACAATACATGTATCATGGCAAGGAAATGAAAATACTGAAATACTAAGCGAAAAAATGCTAAAGCTTGAAACTGCATTATTGCATCTGCATACTCACAGGAATCATAGCTTCTGCCCATTCACCATGCCCACGCTGCCACACCTTTACCCTCTCAATATCACTACTAACTTGTACAAGATCACCAACAGGCAAATGGAGCAGTGGAAGAGGCATTTGATATTGAAGGTGTGTTTGGTGTTGCTTGCAGTGCTGTGTCACTGCCAGGCTGTGGAGAACTGTCAGTAGCAGTTGCCATGGATACTTTAGTTAAGACTCCAGGATTAAAGGTCCATCTGAAAAAAGATGTTATCAAAGATGACATTATATTTGGTGGTGAAATCATATATCCACATTATTGTATCCACTATTTCCAGTATAAAAAGCAAAAGCTTGCAATGTGAGGTTTTATTGATCATGTGATCACTTTTATGCCAGCCTCATGCCGGGATTATTGAAGCATGGCATCAATTATTTTTATCAACAGTTCAAATGACATCTGGTTTTGATAGTAAGTGACATAAGCTGTAGCATGCCATTGTTGATGTCAAGCCATAAAGTTTGCACAGTCATAAAAATGCATGTAAATCAAAAGCTAGCGAACATAACATTGCAGCATAAGTTTGCTACCTGTTTCCACTTGGATAGAGTACAACAATGTCATGATCTTCATCAATACCAACAACAGTACCAGCTGTTGTCAATGTCTGAAGGATAAAAGAATATTATCTTATGAAACACGTCAAATTGTATGTACATGTACTTGTTTCATAAAGGTTGCCAATGCAGGTTGTCAAATGTTGCATTCTGTAATGCATTGGCATTGTCCATGCATGTAAAACCTTTTTTCTTCACATCTGAAAGCCTGGTTTACATGGTACGATATGTTGGCCTGATTTGAGTTTTAATGCTTTTAGCACTCCTTTTTCATTCCAAAAATCAGCCTGACACAACAAAAATCTGCTGCACTGCAATAGATTTTTGTGAATTGGGTCGATTTCTCTCTTTTCCCAAACGAAGCTTATCAAAAATTGGGCCAACATATCATACCATGTAAACCAGGGCTTAAGTCACACATCAATCACATGTACCTCATACATGCCATCTGTCCATCCACCATGACCATGTTGTAGTGACTGGACAATCTCAAGATCAAGGTCTACTGTAACCTGGTCACCAATTTGAAGACCTTGAGCTGCTGTTTGACTTCCTGGACGATTGTCACCTTACAACAAAAAAGTGGGATCAATGAATTTTGGCAAATAAAAAGGAGTTATTACTCAATTGTTGTTAAAGGAATTAGAAATGAGACTCAATATAATATAATAATACAATGTAATGTCTAATTTCTGTGCATGTGTCAGTACTCCCTCCTCCTGACCATCAGAAGAATATTGGCCAGGCAACTTTCTCGAAAACATTATTATATCCTACAGTTGTCTGTAGTTTAAAAGATATTACATAAGACAACTAACATGTTCATAATAACTCACCTAGTAATGGAAGGTGGTCTCTGTAGAAGGAAGCCTCCTTTGCCATCACTGATGACTTTTAGATCAGACTGTCAAGATTTCAAGAAAAAAATGTACAGTTATATCAATTAACTCATATGGTACATGTATGAGTTTTGTATGTAAAATACTTCGATACTTCGATTTATTGACTTGTACAATAGTTTTCACTAACACTATAGGAGATATGAACTCATTTAGAAAGCTCATGCAAACCAAGTTTTCTGTTATTGTTAGAATATAGTCTGACAAGGAAAGCTTGGTGAAATTGCAGTATTAGGAGATGAAGAAATGCCAAGTAAAATAAAAACAATACTAAAATCTAAACTAATCTTATACAAACTATAAGGAAAAAATGGAAATCTATATTATATTGTACATAAAAGCTGCAATACACTATGCAATTTTTCAACTTGTCATGTAATGCTAGAAACTGTATCATTGCAGAGTGCTACTGGTGAGATTTTACGTACACTGTGCAACACATTGCAACAACTTGCAATGTTTTTACCAAGGAAGGCTGGGGACTGGTATCAATGGTGGAAGACAAGTTAGGGAGGGGGGGGATATACTGTGCAGTGACATTGCATGTTACTGCAATCTGTTGCAAAATTAAGTAGAAGTGAGTTCTACTTCAGTGCAACATTGCATGTCCAACAAAAACCATTGCAAGATGAGCCCTGTTACACCAATGTTGCTAATTGCAGAGTGTAACAGAGCATAAAGTGACTAACCATTCCTTCAAATCCAACTCTATAGAGATTCTTTGCTCCATTATCCCAAATAATGTAAGCTGCACTACGTGGACTGTTAGCACTCCAGTCTTGAAGTTCAGTCACTTTGCCACGTCTACCAGGGCCCCCTGCAGATAACAATGAGTACATTATACATTTAAATTATTATATAAGCCTTGAAAACACCAGACACTGTAAGTTATAGAAATTCAGGTGTGCTTGAAAGCAGTAGTGACTAAATGAGGTATAAATTCAATTTTACATAAATGTACTGCCAGTGGTTAACTCTTAATGAACAGCATGATTGTATCCAAAAATAAACCTTATTCTGGTATCATGCAAACACCCCCTTTACATATGTACAAGTATTATCTGCAGTGTTTTAACTGTATCAGGGGCGTATCTAGGATTTTTCAAAGGGGGGTCACGGGCACAATTTTCACTTTTTATAACTCTAAACCTTCCCTTCTATGTTCCTATTCTTATATTTTCTATCGTTCCCCTGACTTAGAAAGGGGATCACGGGCACCCTAGGACCCCCCTCTAGATACGCCTCTGTGTATGTCCATCATAGCATTACTGGTAAATTCCTAGAAGTGAAAAATTGCTGTTGTCCTCTCACAACTGTGTGTAGATTTGGATACCAGGACCAACTCAAGTATCATTAGTATCATTCAGAGGCAGGTGTTAAAAGTTCTTACTGGTCAATAAAACCATATCAACATTTTTCGTTATTGTCCATTGACTAATTTGGCCCGGAGCCTCTTTCTGAATTTCCTGGATCTGCCCCTGTCATTTTTAATCATTATTTTTAAATATGATTGCCTTACCATCTTGATCTTCCCACTGCCAGTCCACACCCCTGACAACCCTTGCACCAGGAAAAATCCCACGAGCTGTGATCTTTTTGCTCTTCCTTCTTGCTTCAACAAGAATCCTATTACAAAAGTAACATTTGGCCAAAACTTTTTATTAGATAACGTAACACATATACATGTAATAATGAAGAGCTCTAAGACCTGGTTAATAGTATATTGATTAATGTACATAGGAGACTAGCGAGTGAACTAGTTTGGGCTGTGTCGGTGTAAAAATACAACAAGGGATGAATGGAAGTTTACTTGTAACACTGTACAAAAAGAAAGATAATTTACTCAGTGACATTTCAAGTCTTAGCCCTTTATTGGTGTAAAAGAGGATGACAAAGGGCTAAGGCTGAAAACGTCAAGTAAGTTATCTTCTTTTTTTTACAGTGTAACAAGTTTCCATTCATCCCTCGTTGTACATACAATGTACATGAACATGGATGCAAGTGTGGACACGGAAAATTCTGTTTATTATCATACTATACCTTTCAGCACCAGGTTGACTTATTCGATAAAACCGATGTCGCAGTTGATGTTTTTCACCATGGTAACACAAAGAACAAAGGTCATAATTGGCACATTCAGCACATTTCCAGCGTAATCCAATAATAGGTTGCATGCGACACCCATCACACATACTACCATCATGTTTGGTACCTAAAATAACAGAAAAAGTCCAATAAACTATGCAATATTTTGGGAAATAAGACCAATACACAATGTTGTGCCTTTTTGTGAGAAGTGTTTGTTGTGTTCATCAAATCCCTGTGCCCAGGGTAACTTTAATATTCTAGTGTATCACTAATGTACATGTATCAGTGAACTGTATACAAATTATCAGTATTCAGAGAGGGGCATCTTATTTATTATAGCCAGGTCATGATATCATGTCCTTAATGAAGAACATATATAAATGGAAGTTTCAATTGGTGCAATATAAATCACTTGATGAGAAACCTTAAAATGTTCCTAGCCCCACCCTCCCAACCCACATCTTGTCTGTACTTACACAGAAAATGAGGGACCAACAGTTAGTGGTACCAATCATAGGGCAAATTATGCCTTCATCACTACATTCTTGAAATCTTATTAGGGGTGATATTTGTTTCTGAGTATATTTGTGTTTTATAAAGCTTGATTTTATATGTTTGGTGCTTTGAGTGAGATGGCAATGCTGTCATATTTACCACACTGATAACTGACTAAGTAAAGAAACTCTGAACTTAATCAAGCATGCTGGGATGTCTTTGATAATAGTATATTTTGTTCTTCAGACTCTAATGTTAGTCAGAGCTGATTGTTTTCGAGTAGTTGTTCTTGGTAAGTTCGATTGTCAGTTTTATTTATTAACATATGAGAAACAGAATTTATTATTCAATCATGGCAGGAGTGACATCAAGGTCATGATCGAACTATGTATTGATGTTTTTGGCAAAGACAAACTTTTAGCCCTGGTATATGTATGCTCAAGTACGACCATGAATAGAGTCAATTTATTGTAAATCAGATATTGACTGAATATACTTGAACTGTTCCAAAGATTTACATTTTATAATATATTAGGTTTGATTCGCCATTAAAGCTGTTTGGATTGACCTATTGTGTTTGTTCATACTCTAATATTACATGTCATCCTTTGAGACCTTTGACCAGTCAAAATATGCATATTCATATGTTTTAAATAATTATGAGCCTCTGGCTTGGATTGAAGTGCAACCTAATCCTACGTTATGACATCAATAAATTGATTGACTGATTGATTGATTGATGTTTACTTGAATCTTTCCTACCCAGGACAACTTAAATGTCTTTTCATCTCAGCATGAGGAGGATTCATGAGTGATGAACTATAAGACTGTGACAAAATCATCCATGAAAACATGTCCTGAATTTAAAAGTCAATATTATTCATATCTTATACAAATATACATGTATGCTAACAACTGTAGGACTGAGAAGCATCAATGTACTGTCTTGTAAATGCATATCAATTTTTGAAATTCATGAGGTAAAGTTTATATTAACCAAAAAGTAAACAATAAAATGTTATTGAGCAGTAGAACTATAAAATAAAATATGATACTTCTGATAAACAAGGTCAACTTAATTGAAGTGAAAGTTAGAACAACACTACATGATCCCTTATATTAATAAGCTAGGACATTTTCAACTTTCTTTTGTTTAGAAGGATGAATTAATTTCCACCTTGAATATTACTTAGATTTTTAATTATAAACAGACAATCCAAAAGTTATAGACTATTTTTGATTTAAACTCACCAGCACATCTATTTAAGACATTCAATAGGTCATTATAATCAAATTATTATCTGACCTAAGACAATATGTGTTGTGACCTTTGAATGACTATACAGTTAAATAATGTACAATGCTATATTCTTGTCTTCTCTTTGAAAAACTCACAAATAATCCAAATCTTGTATATTGATGATGTATTTTCATGATAATTGTTATACTTAAGCTATCAGATTAATAGTATTCATAGTTTTAATACCATTCAGGGAAGACCTCAGGTAAGATCCATATGCATGGAATCCAAACAATCACATAAATAATTATTGACCATTAACTATTTGGCTGGTCAAATTTATTTGTAGAAGTTAAGGAATATAAAACGCGATGGAAGATGTAGAGCAAGAGAAAAGCAAGCTTAGGAACATGAGGCATAGCCGAGTGTTTCTCTTGCTTTACATCTTCCAGAGCGTTTATATTCACAGAACAGAGACATAAGCAATCGTTTTATATTGCTTTTATAAAATATTTTCGACGTTTTTTGAGCAAGCCATGTCTCTGTCCTCTGATATAAACATGGTAGCCAGCCAATCAGCGCGTGCATTATATCTCAAATATTTTATAATAAGCAATATAAATTAAAATGATTGCTCATGTCTCTGTACAAGATATATAAACTCTGGAAGATGTAGAGCACTTGAAAAGCAAGAGAAACACTTGGCTATGCATGCCTCATGTTCCTAAGCTTGCTTTTCTTGTGCTCTATATCTCCCAGCATGTTTATATCATAGTACAGAGATATACACATGCATTTTATATTGCTTTTATAAAATATTTGAGATATAACTTGCGCACTGATTGGCTGGCTACCATGTTTATATCAGAGGACAGAGACATTGCTCACACAAAAAATTTTGAAAATATTTTATAAAAGCAATATAAAACGATCGCTTATGTCTCTGTACTGTGATATAAACACTCGGGAAGATGTAGAGCACTCGAAAAGCAAGAGAAACACTCAGCTATGCCTTGTGTTCCTAAGCTTGCTTTTCTCTTGCTCTACATCTTCAATCGTGTTTATATCACAGTACAAAGACATGCGCACGCGTTTTATATTCCTTAAAAAGAAAGGCCAGTACATGCCATATAATCACACAGTTTTGTTATAACATTTACAGCTACTGCTGTATAATGTATAGGAAGATAGTCGTCAGCATAATAAGTAAGGATTTGGTTAATACCATCATGAAAAACAGTTGTTGCAAACTACAAATAATAGTTCAAAATGTTCGCCTAGCTGTACTGTAGACCCATTTCATTATTTTATATTCCCTCACTTGAGGACCAAACAATGGTTGTTCTCTCTGTTGAGAACTTTTGTCATACAAACATTTTTCATTGTTTTGACCTCCAGTCAGGGAATAAGACAGTGAAATCTATTAATAGCTACATTTACATTAAGTTAAATCACTGGAACCAAGAGTCTGTTTATTTATAAGACAAGAGTTATAAGACTTACAAGCAGAAAATTATCCTCCAGAAAACCAAAAAACTCATAAGTTATACATCAGTCATATTTAACAATAAAGATACACTTTATATAATGTATTATTTTTAATAAAATTTCAATCTCACCTCCAAATTTTATGTAAAATTTAAGCTTATAGGAAGACAGTTCCACTTAAGTTTTAATACGAAATAATTTGAATCAATGAATCAAACGTTTACTGTCCTCTCTTATAATTTTGTATCAAACTTTGGGATTTATAAACATCTGTTACAGCAAATAAAGACGTCTTTGTTTCCAAACCGTTGTGAATTAGGAAGTCGCAATCAAGATGACAAAAGAAGGAGACAACAGAATCGTAAAGATTGTTGTGGCTTCTTTTCCATTCAATATGGCGCTAGTTAAAATCCTCGCCAAGTCATTAGTAATTTCAAATGTGTGTTACTTTTAGAAGATATCTTACCTGTAGGGCTACTATCTAAAATCCTTAAATCATAAACACCAGCACATCGGTAATTCGCCGCAGTTCCATTATCCCAAACAACCACAACCTCTTGATTGCTTTCAAAATTCCTCACGGTACCAACGTGTCCTTCACCTCCATCTTGTTTTCCCCACTTCCAGTCAGGGCCTCGAACTACACGGTAGCCGACAAGATCCATTTTAATAACGGATAACCAGAAAAAAAGTGATTTGAGTCTTAAATTCTTTCTCGACTTTCATCATACGCCTTGTTTGACAATCTCTTCCTTCTTCTTCGCAACTCTCGCATGAGGGAGAATGGGAACTAAATACAATCTACTTCCGGTTCAAGTATTCGCTTCCGGTTGCTTACGACAACCTTTGGACTCATGGACTCTTTGGACTTTGGTAAAATAAGTTTTTGCTACTCTTTTTATGTATTTATTTTGCATAGATCTAACATCTACAACACCAAACCTTTTTTACATCAAAATTGTTTGACATTCTGCGATTGTTTGTAATAGTTACTAATTGAACAAATCTCGTTCCAAGGTTTCCCAGGTGACCCGACTGAGAGCAGAGCTGGAGACCCCCTGGAGACCCTGACTTCAAGATTTTGTTATAAAAGTCGATCTTGCTAGAAAATTCAAGGATAAATTCACAAGGTGAGTTCAAAATCTTGTCGAAATTTCTTAGTCGGAGGCAATGAAGCCAAGAGTACAAGATCCACGCCGTCCTGTGGGCCATGCGTCGGTATGTCAATGTCTCCTTGCACATAAGTTACTTGCAGAGTGTGTTTACGTAACGTTTCAGCATTTTACGCGTGCAATCTTGGTCATTTGTAGTTTAAAAACTCGGGCAAATACCGATACTAGTGGAAGATGTTTCTACGTAGTTTTTGACACTTGAAATATGTTTTGAAATAGCGTAAACATTGTATGATCACTGAAGTGCTTTGTGGCTTGTTGCCACGTAAATTTTACACAAGAATTCACTGAGTATGGATTTGGAATGTAGATTGGATCTTTAATATTTTAGTGAGTTTCTTGGTAAAAGCTCAACAAAGTTCTCTAAACTAACTAAATACTTGGGCACGAATCTTTTGTTTTGTGCAATAAGACAGACAATATGCGTCCATTAGTCGGTATACTGATAACAATTCATCATTGTTTACGAGACCAGTTACTTTAAGAAAGCTATGATAAAAGGACAATATTTAATGAATAATTTTCTCAAACTCTGAAATTATAAATCAATTTACTGAAGTACAGGATAATTCTAGAGCAACACTCCTTTAAAAACGATGCACAATAGCCTCTATTGCTCGCCCAGACGAATTATTTGTGTCAGACGCGTAAATCGTTCAATATAAATTCGGACACAGGACGAATTATTTGTCTTAAATCGTCTAAAAACACGTCCAAATGACGGGCTATTTGACGAATCACTCGTCGACCGTGGGATGTTTCTAGCTTTCACGTGAAACTGTCTGTTTTCGAATTTATATCTAGACGAATCAAATCCTTAGAATTGTTTCGTCTGGACGAGTTATTCGTCTCTAGTGTATTCGTCTCTAGCCTCATGATACGGCGCGCCATCTGAAACCACCACTGAATTCAACTACTACTAACATCATCATCACCATCATCATTGCATTAACCTCTATAACATCATCATCATCATCGTCAGCATAGAACGGAACGCAACATGAAACAGGATGCGGCGCGAGGTGAGAATATTAGAGTGATTTAAACGCGACGTAACGCTAAAACAGGACGTTATGACGAATTTATCACATTCGTTCGTTATGTGACTAGCGTGACAACGTCGCGACGCCACGTCCAGGACGCATTTCACTTGTTTTCACGTCCTCTTTTTGACGACGGCGACGTCAACGACGGTCATTTCGAACAAAATTCGTCAGCGCGCACGGCGTCCTCTTTAACGTCGCGTCGTGTTTGCGAAATCACTCACGTTCAAAGTGACCGTACGTTGACGTCGCCGTCGTCAAGACTGAACGTAGCATCACGGCATAGTCACGTACGTTGGACGCAAAGCGTGACCGTCACGCTGAATGGATGTATCCTTCTTAAAGGTAAAAACCTTATTTAACGTCAGTAGCTCGTAACAGTTGTACACTGATAAACTTGAGGCCGACAGTGCGCTCATTTTTAATTTAATTAATTTAATATTTCTAAAGCGCAAAATACATGTGTATATGATCTAATACCTTCCCTCTCCATTAGTGCTCCGTTTTAAGGGTACTGAATCGAACTAGGGACCTCTCGCACCGAAGGCCGCGCACTAACCAACTGTGCCATCCTTGCTCCTTCTTGCGTCGCGTCAGTTGGCCCGGGCAGGATGCAACTTTTTTACAGCTTTTGTGAGCAACGCAATTAAGAGTTGCGTGTGTCCACCCCGGCCTGCATTTAGGATAAAATTCTACTTCTGAAAACGTTTTCTTTGTTTGCCCGGGCCTTAACCAATGAATGAAATAACTCTGGTACTGAAACATGTAATAACCGCTGAAAAACATCTTCTATTATTATCACCATTACCACCATTATCATCATCATAATCATCGTCATCATCATCATTTGTATTATCTGTCCTTCTTCCAGTTTTATTTTGACGTCCCTCGTTATACTTGGTTGCCAATATGATGACTGAACTGGTCCTCCACGAAGCAGCAACAGTAGGTGACTATCAAGACTTACAGACGATGCTGATGCTGGGTCACATTGACCCTAATTACATGGACGAAGACTTTGGTGACCGAACAGCCTTACATTGGGCTGCTTCTAGAGGTAAGGATAAATCTAAATCTAAATCTAAATGTTACTGCAATAAACTCCCTAATGGGATATATTAAATGCATAAAGTAGAACCTAAGGGTGTTTTCCATTTTGTGGAACCAACCGGCCAGAACGGCCTGATTTCTAAGGACTGGTTCCAGCCAGAGCTAGGAATTGACATGTACCATTTAAGAACTGGCCGTTCTGGCCGGTTGGTTCCACTAAATTGAAAACACCCTAAGACTGAAATGGCTCCTGGATACAAAATATCAATTGGATTTTCATATGTTTTATCTTATGAATGCGTTGTATAATCATGTCCGATCTGGAATATACCTAAATATGTCTCAGTCTAGCCTCCTCCGATCCGCAGGCTACTCGATCCTTTCCTTTATTGGGTTTCCTATGGGAACTAACTGGAAGAGTGAAGACTGGAGGTGAGAATTTGGGAAGAGAATTCCCCCTTTTCCCCTTATCCTTTTTTGCTCGCCCCAGTCTCTCATCATTGCGTCAGGGAGCCCAAGAGAAAGAAAAGGAGTTGCCTGTGGAGGAGGCTAGTCTCAGTCGCTGTTAGAAACGTTCACGTTCACGCGCTTCAGCAGATTTCATATGAGTGTGAAACGTACCGCGCCGTACCGTGACCGTGACCGACCGTGCCAATGCCGTGCCGTTTTGCGGTCATACAAAAGCTATACAAAGCTGCTATATCATCAAATCAACTGATTTTCCGGCATGGTAAATAATGTAAAAGACACCAAATAACAGAGTCAACATGATAACATGATTTTTCAATGTTCAGTTCTTATTTGGTGATCATGAAGAGATTGGAGACTCTTCTCGGATGGGAAACTCTTCAGACAGAAAACCGTCTGTAATGTGAATTTAAGACGAGGTTTTAGTCTCAGACGAGTTTTCCTGCAGTCTGTTTGGAAAGGAAAATATAGACAGATAAATCAGTTTGAGATTAGAAACTCGTCCTTTCATTTCCCTTTGAAAACGACTTTCCCGTCTCTAATATGAGTTCAGCTATTTTGGGCCGGTACGGCAACCATATTAGACCAATAAATTTCTGCTTATACGATGATAATTACGGCTGCCGTGCCAAAAATGTCGATGAGTGCGCGTGTCCAGAATTAGATGTGTCGGCTAAGGTGGCACTGTCTCAGAGGATGCCATCCAACTGGTTTATTACCATAGAATCTAAACAAAAGAAACTTTTGAAAACGGTAATAATAACAATAGATTCTGTTGTTGTAATTGCATATTGAACCAATGAGAAACGATATTCCGAGCAAGTGCGAAGCCCTACTGGATGTGTCGTGCCATAGAAGGTTGTCGTGTACCTGGGCTTCTAATCTCTAATCCCGCGTACCTCATTTACACGTATAAGATTGCAGAATACGTCTTGGTAACAGTCATATATTCGCATTCAACATGCAAATCAGTTTAGAATAGTTGTTACCAGCTTCTACCACAAAATGCCTCCAGGTGTCTGATTTTTCGAAAATGCGCCTAGTCTAATAGATACGCTTGCCTCTATTCCTATTTCCCACCGTTCACATCATAATCTCGATACTTCGATTTTCCGTGAAAAAATATTTAGTTGGTAGTAAAAGTGTATGATTCAGAGAAATGTTAATAACTGACTGACAGCGATCTAAGAAAGGGATATGTTCGTCGGCAATACCGAGGGTCTCGAGGCAGGGGGGGAGGGGGGGGGGAGAAACTGCAGAATACCCCGGCACGCGAAGTGAGGGTTATTTAAATCTATGACTACACGTAAAAAAGGGGGAAATTAAGTTCTAGTGTAAATTATAACCTTGTTATATGTAAATGGCACATAAACGAACAATATATACAGATATGGGAAAGTCATTTGTAGTGGATAGCCGCCGGTCTAGCCGGCAGGCAGTTTGTGAATAGCAGTTTGTAAATATCAGTTTTGCTGGATTGCGCAATCGTAATATGTGGCCATGGACACAAAGTCTTGTAAAACCACTTTGGCACAGTTTTGAATAGATCTAAGAAGGATTTTCAGTCATTTTCAAGTTTTCATACTATTAATCAGCTCATATTTTTGTTGTGCTTCTATATATCGATATATAACAATTACACCATAACGTCTTCCTTGGGAAAGGCTGTAATTTCCTTAGCAATTAATTCTTCTAATATAAAACCTTTGGAGTATTGCTGGGTTTCAAACAGCCGATGAATGACATTATCTGCTTCAAATGGTCGTCAATGTTTGACTGTTGCAAACTTGTCTTTCAGCTGATAAAAATTCCAACGAGATTGAAAATGACGTCATACGAAGCCAAGTTTAAAAGTACGTCGTCTTACTATCTTAATGGATTGCGCAATTGTATATAATATAATCATTTTGGCACAGTTTCGATTGAACAGATGCAAGAAGGATATATTGTCAGTCGTTTTCAATCGTAACACCATACAGCTAAACTTTGTGTTTATACCAAACGTAACTATGTTGTTTGTTGTGCTTCTACGTATCGATATACAACAATGCATTACAGCTTAACGACTCCCTTGGGGAAGGTTGTTATCTCGTTAAGACATAATTAATTCTTCTCGTATAAACACTTTTAATTCAGAGCCGGTACGTCGTCTTATAATACAAATTTGTCAATAGCTATCTTAACCAAACAATTTCAAGGGCTTCACAAAAACTATTTTCAAAACGAACTCGCAGAGCAATCGTTTTCCTTGCCAACATTCAGATCAGTCTACGACTAACATAGATGTCCAACATTAGCGTAAATGGCCTTCCAGATCTTCTTCTTCACGAAGTGTGTGCCTTGGGTGACACTGTTAAACTCGAAGAGTTAGGGAATTTCGTCCGAAAGCGTAAACTTGACGTGAACTTAGTGGACGACGAATGTGGCGATCGTGTCGCCTTACACTGGGCAGCGTCGAAGGGTAGGAATAGTTACTAAACAAATAAGAGTATTTGGTAATTAATCCCATAGAAAGAATAGGATTGTTATATCTAGCCAGCTACTATCTGTTCTTCATGACATAGCTACAGTACTCGAAACCACTGACTCTTTGGGATGTTTAGGTTGAATTGAGTGAAAACAGCTGTCGGACAATGAAGTCCATTCTCCGCAAAGTTCTCACGTTGCAATCGTTTTCGTGCTGAAGATATTTTCCCTGTTCTTATCGTTGTTGATACTACAAGGCTTTGTACACTAGCGTTACTAAGCCTTTGTATATATTGGTTATACTCATGCTTAAGCTTGGTTTTATTTGATCGCTACGATCGCACATTCGCCTTTTCACAGAAAACTGTGTTCAGCGATCGCAACGAAACGCTTCGATTAGATTATAATAATATAATAATAACTTTATTAACGCCTCAAAATCTTATAGCCGGCCAATAGTACCCTACTAATCAGGGAGACAAAAATATATCTATCGATATATCAATATATCTGTACGATCGCTGGAATAGCTAGTGTGGTTTCCTTACGATCGCTGAACACATTTTTCTGCGATCATCGTGATCATACGGGAACCAAGCATTATTAAACATTAGTGAAATTATCAAGCATTAGTGAAAAGCAAAGCTGCATGTGCTAATAAACAGATTCACTCGATATAACTACATAACTAGTCAAAAATAGGCGAACTTTTTCTCATTTTATGCATTCTTAGAATACTAATGAAATTAGTATATTAGTGATACCTATAGTCAATAATTATTTAGTTTTGAAGACTTAAAGGCTTCTATAGGCTCACCTAGTGACTACAATACCGTGCAGAAACCAGCTCGAAATTGTATTGGACGTACCAGAAAACACCTGGCATGGTTCCTTCCACTTAATAAATTATATTTTTATTAACACTCTTTTCGGTGAAAATCACTCCACACTCACAACCACTACATTGAATATATATACTCAATAATTTTGCTAAAAAAAACCCTCGTGGCAAGGTAGAGAACAACACGTCGAAAAAACTCAATTCATGTATGGCCCGAGCCGGGAATCGAACCCGGACCACAGCGATGAAAAGCAAGCAGTGAACCACTCACCACCCTTGCGCACGGGGAATATGCTCCAAGATGGTTTCCCTGTGTATAGCGTTACCATGACACTCGCATCACGTGATGTGACGTAATGGCCCGCTATTTCTAGAACTACTTTGCGACCATCAGTTGCGCTGTGCCATACGTTCCCTTCTTGCGCGAGCTGAAGTCGTTCAAAACAACTATAGAAGAGCGCAGCCCCCAAATGCGGGGTAACACATCACATTAAGGTTTTTATAAGGGCGCGCGTGGAGTCTACGTTTCCTGTTTATCCTCTCCTGGACTGTATTCCTAAAAGATCCTGCAAGATTAAACCCCTAAGAACACCATGGAACCCCTAAGAAACGAAAAGCATACTCCCAGATAAAAACTAATCGGAGGAACTGGCCTCTGCTATAAACGACTGTCATCTGTCACTGTGGTGTTATAACATCACAGCGTACCGTCGCTGCTAATCAATATGCATTGATTTCTCTTTGTTTCAAGGTCACGCAAAGTGCGTCAAGCTGCTTCTAGAATATGGCGCAGACCCGGCCGCACGGATGGTGGGAGGCTGGACACCAGCTCATTGCGCGGCGGAGACTGGTAAATATAATGTGCTCAAGATCCTTGTGGACCATAATGCACCTGTGACTCTTACTGATAACTCAGGGGATACGCCCCGTAGAGTAGCAGAGATCTATGGACATACCACTTGTATTGAACTTTTAAAGAGGTATTAAAGAAAGTCTCTACAATCCGCGTCAATTTACTTTGACGCACTAATGCTTGATTATTTAATGTATGTGTCAGCACGTGTCTGCGGCTTTTCGACCTCCCTCCTCCCCCCCCCCTCCCCTCCCCCACGCATGCCAATGTTGAGTTGTGGTGCTAGTTGAGTATGATGGTGATACGTTGCTAACCCTAACATAAGAGGGGGTGGGGTGGGGATGGAATGAGACGCTGTTAATATGAGTAAGTGTGCTTTTAAGTAAAAAGTGTCAGAATTTAGATATGTGTGTCATTAATAATGACGCGGATTGTAGCTATTATCAAATAACAAATTTCGGACCAATTTCTGAATATTGGAGATATAAATTTCCAATGTTCTGTCCATTTTCACCAGTTAGAAATACCTGGAGAATTTCATTTTCCAACAGATGGAAAATATTAGAAATTGCAATTTGCAACTGCGAGAAATTGTCCAAAATTTCTTTACTTGGGAACGCGTTTAGCAATCATATATACCAGTCATTTAATTGCAATTTTATGTACAATACTGTACACCTATGTATGATTTAACGTTTCTACTCTCTAACTGTAAAGCATATTGAGCTCATTTATATCTCATTATTTATGTTTATTATATTTTGAAAATAATTCAAGATTTTTGATTGGCTAAGAGCCACCGGATAAATTACCATAGTCGCCGGCTAGCTGCCCAAATTTGGAGTTATGAAAATGTTGAAAACCATTATTCGAAGTTATGACGTAATTTTCTCGAATATGGAAAATTAGCTTGCGGTATGACGTCACGCTAATTTATGCGATTCATGCCAAAAGCGGAAAACCAACAACAACATGTATTCTTGTCAACAAAGCACAACCGAGAAAGAATTATTTTCAAAAAATAATAAAACAATTATTGAATTCGTTTCTCGTAGGATATGGGGAATTATTTAGGCGTCGGTTCGGTGCTATCTGCCTCAGCCCTTCGGCTTCGGCAGATAACACAAACCTCGGCCTTAATAATTCCCCATATCCTACTCGACCTCATCCAATAATTGCTTAATATTGCTTTTATTTTCAAACAGCGCCGAAGAGTCGGGCGAACAACGAAAACACGAAGTAAGGGAAAAATTCCGAGCCCAGACCCGCAAAATTTCCAAAATGGTCGGCAGAAAATCGCCAGTTGATGGAGACAAAGTGAATACCAGTCATTCGAAAACACTTGAATGAAAAGGAGAATTAAACATTTTAAAAAAGCTGGAGGGAGTGGCGGCCATTTTTGGGCCAGCCGGATTTTAAACTCGAAAAGTCTTGAAGAGGAAACGATAAAATATCGTAACAGCTACATTAGGATTGTTGGTAGCTGGAGGGAGAGGTGCTAATTTGGCGTTTCATTTTAGCAGCTCACGTCTGCAATTAGACTGATCACATCAGAAGCCTTTAAAAAGACGTGAGAAACTTGCATGACGGCTAAATTAAGACAATTAATTCGTAGCTGGAGGGAGAGGCACAGCCATTTTTTAATTATCAGCTCATTTTCACAAAACAGTGGCCGACTATTTAAACGGTGCATACGTCTTAGCCAATGATTTTTTATTTAGACAATAGAAAGAACTTAGCTAAGGGTTAAGATCGTTATATCTACGATTTGTCAGAGCTCTTGCGTTGTTTGGGCTAGCTGTTGTGTCAAACGTCCATCTTAGGGCAATAGTAAACAACGGCATGCATGGTGAGCTATATAAATACACATTAATAATCTATGGAATGATGTAAAAGAAGATCCATGAATAAACCTTGATATATGAATGTTTTTTAGGTGTCCTCTTGTTAATATGCCTTGCTAATCTAATGGCTATTGTTCTGGGCTGACTGGCCTCGTGTTCACGTTGAAACACAATTGCGTTTCGCGTGAATGGGGTGGGGGGGGGGGGGGGGGGGGGCTGGTCGGTGCAGGGCGATAGCTCGGATTTGCCGCCATATTTCTAATCGGTCTATGGGTATAGTTTTTATAATGTATTGTGCATCGGGGCTTATAATGTGTGAAATAGGGGTTGAGAACTTTATGAGGTATTTTATTAAAGAAGTAATTAGTTATGGGGGGATGGACAAATAAGTTATTAGCATTTAAGTCTATTTTGATATTATTATATATTGTTGTGGGGTGGGGTATGGAGTATCTTTATTTTTATTTATTTTTTTTATTTGAGTAGATAGGTGTCCTCAATTAGTTTACTTAAATGTAAGCTAGAATCATATTGACACGTTAATAAAGTTTATTATTATTATTATTATTATTATTATTATTATTATTATTATTATTATTATTATTATTATTATTATTATTATTATTATTATTATTATTATTATTATCTTTTCTTTTTCGAAAAATTCTCAAATTTATCACCAGGAACATTTTTTCTTTCTCGCTGTGGTTTAATAGCCGTGGTATATAAATCCTTTACACCACGATAATGACGTCGACATGGTTGTTACGTCACACTAAACCATGCGTCACGTGGTACAAACTGACAAATCAGAATTTGTACAGTGTACGAAAATTGAATACAATAATTATAATTAGGTATTTATATAGCGCATTTCACAACGTCTCAATGCGCTTTACAATGCAGAAAACCTAATACTCTCACACATTCCTTACTACATTAAGAGCCTTGCGCGCGCGATGGCGAAATTCTAAAAATAGCCTTAGTCGCCACGAACATCGCACAGACATCAATACTGAGTTTCGCTTTCTTAGTATTGGTCTCTTGCTCTCAGACGATTCCACAGCGATTATGCGACCCTCTCACTCGATTTGCCACTCCCACTCTCATGAGCTCCAGCTGCTCCCGCCCGCTCCAGTATCAAACGTCACAACGCTTGAGAGAAAACTCTTATCTTGAGCACTAAATATACAGGGGGGGAGGGGCACTCCCATATATTTGCTATACGGGGATGCTCCGCCCGAATGGGGTACCTTTTTTGAGGCCAGAGGTATATAGGAAAAGGTAGGGGGTTCACGACTTCGGGTATAGAAAAGGGTTCTAGTATGAGTGAGAAACGGTAGCGAAAACTACCATTCAAGCCGAACGTACACGTACGTATACGTATAGGATGATTTTAATACTGAACGAAATAGAAGGGCCGTAGCGGCCACAGTTTTTCTGAGAATATCAATAAAATAAATGGAGCAAGAAAAATATTAAATTAATGAAAAAATACATGTTAATTATGCATCACGTGATGAATAGTGACTTTGTGCCTCACTCCTCCCCCCCCCCCCCCCCCAGTTTTTCAAGGCTTGCTACGACCCTGATTAGCAACTACTAGAAAGGTTTAAATGTAAGCACAAAGGTATGGCACAATGGTGACTTTTCGTCAAAGGTGTACTAAAGGGGTACCTTTTTGCCTAAATTTGGTATATCAAAGAGTAAGGGGTCTGGGTGGAGCATTCCCGTACAAAATTCAAAGGGAGTGCCCCCCTCTCCCCCACTCCCCCCCCCCCCCCCTCCCCCCTCCTGGGTGAATATATCTTACATGACAAACGAGATACTTTACATTGTGTTGATTTCACACGATTGTTTCAATGCAGTGACCCTTTTTGTAAGGGCGATAAAGACAATATGTACAGCCCATGCACAAAATAGATATTCACCACATGCAGCTCATAAATAGATATCATTACATATCCATAGAGTATTGCCCTTGATCGAGTTTCAATCCAGAATTGGCATGTTCGTAAAGTGATTCAAAAGCTCTAGCAAGTTTTGAAAACAAGATACAAAATACGAAAGTTGAATTCTATTGGTACTCAAAAACAATTACAAAAACAAGTCATTTTACAGTTTGTACACAAAAGTCGGACGAAGGATTGTTATTTGTCAGACTTGCTCAGATGAGCTCATAAATCATAATAAATGCATGACGTATCTACAGAGTACTGCCCTTGATTGAGATTCCACTGGAAATTCAAGTTTGTAAAGTGATTCAAAAGTTCTAGCAAATTCGTTGTGAAATCTTGTTTTCTCAAAAACAAGATAAAATACGAAGAGCTGAGTATAATTGGCACTCAAAACAATGATCAAAAACATGGTTGTTTTACATAAGAAATCAGACACTTTGTTTTCGTAACTGTACGAAGGATAGTTACTCGACCAAGGTCAGCAATTTGCTCTGCTAAAGTACATGAAGGTCGATCAAAGAGAGTGGCATTTTGCCAGAAACGTAATGAGTGTCTAATAGTTATATAAATAGTAGTGGACTGTTTGAAGTCAAAGGGTAAACTTAACCCTATAAGGAAGCGTTTTGGACGCTTAGGAAAAAGACAAAATATACGATAAGTTTCTTAGAAAAACAGATTTGTTTAGGTTTATCACATTTACAATAAGCATTATGTTACGTCTTTCAACTTTTTAAAAAAATTTGGAATTAAGAATATTATTTATACGATAATAATATTAAGTATTTAGTCATAACAAAGTTGTATAATGTTAATCTATCAAAAAGCTATAAAAATATATATTTTAGTAATATAATTTTCATTAAAAATGTTCAGTTTTGTATCCAGATCCATTATCTTTCGTCGTGTTTTGTTTGCTAGATAACGCCAATGTTTTGAAATTGTTCACTGATTTACAGGATGTGATCAGTTTCGTTTCTGATAAGGTATTTCTAAACAACCTTAATGCTCCGTAAATTCAATCGCCTATCATGACACGCAAAGATTCTAAACTGTGCAAAGCCCATCCTTGGCTGTTTTCATTGGGCGATTTCGTTGCGTAAATTTCCGTAACAAACTTACTACTAGTCTCTACGGTTCAGTTTTACGACCTGTTTTCAACATAAATGGTTGTTCCTTTGGGTCGAAGAGTGAGACCAAACTTGTCTTCTATAGGCTCTTCTGTTCCATTGCGTAACTTTAGTTTCTGGATGATGGTTCCGAGGATAATAAATAAAGCTGACTTTGCATACCATTCGCCAGGACATTTCCTGTCGCCTTCCGAAAATGCCATCATGCAGGGGCTGGGCTTGACTTTTTGCTGTTTCTTGTCCATGAATCTTGTTGGGTTAAACTTGAAGGGGTCGTCAAAGTACTTGGGATCGTGAGAGCACGACCAGAGATTGATAAAAACAATCGTTCCTTTGGGCAGTTTATGACCACCTACTTCAGTGTCTCTGATTGTGCAGTGTGGTAGGGCGAATGGCAGAAAACTGCTTTGACGAAAGACTTCCATAATAGTGGCCTCGAGAAGTGGTAGCTTTTTCTTGTCATTCAACGATATCTTTTCTGACCCTTTCGCGTGATGAATTTCCTTATACAATTTCTGCTGCGCGTCAGGGTAGGCGACGAGATATGCAAAGGCCCATCTCAGAGCAGTGGCCAATTTCTCGTACCCACCCCCGAAGGAATCTGCTATGAGATGGATGATGTGATCGTCGTCGAACTCAAACTTGGGTGTCGCCTTGGTGTCTTTAGGCACTCCTTGTTCTTTTTCGGATTTTTTTCGGTCAGCAACGAGTCTAGAGAGATGATCAGCAATAATAAGGTCAGTCTCCTGTTCTGTCTCAGTAGATCTTTCTTTCGCTCGCAATAAATAAATTTTCTTGACGAAAGCTACAAGACTTTTGACAGAATCGTCAATTTCCTTTACTTGTCTGCGGAAAACAGTTTTTACCCACGGCATAAAGTCCACGGTGTTTCCCGCAGCACTGTTTTCAATAAACTCTGTTGATCCGGTCATTAGATCGCGTCCTTCTCTCAGGTACTTGTCACGAATATGCGCACCAAAAAACATCCTCATCATAAAGCTGGCCGAGAGGGACAAAAGGTGTTTTGCAGGATCAAACTTATCCTTTTGGGAACTGAGCAAGTTCTGCACAACAGCCTCTGCTTCATATTGAGCAATTTCCGAGAAGAGCTCACTTTCCTTTGTCAGTACTTGCAAGGCTTGTTCCAGGATGCGTCTATTTTGAGTATACTTGGCTCCAAAGTCAGTGAACGTAACGTTCCTTCCACCATTGCTGGAGAAGAGGAATGTGTGCAAAGGTGGTCTCCCTGAGAAGTCAGAAGCGCGCTTAACTAGCGCCTCTTTGACAACTTCTACGGAGTTCAAGAGCACAACCTCACGGCTACCAAGTTTCATGGAGAAAACATCACCATAGTGCTTAGCAAGGTTTGTAACGTTCTTGTGCGGCGAGGATCCAAAGAGAAAGATGTTGCCAACAATGGGTAGACTCCAAGGTCCTGGAGGAAGATGCTTGCGTCCTCTGGACGATGTCAAAAAGTAAATTCCTATACATACAGCAGATAAAAATGTTACAATATACACGAGAGCAAAGTTGTCGAGAAACAGCGATGCCATCATCGAGTTCCTGGTCTTTTGCACGTCGGAATTTTCTTTCCTAGACTTTCAATGGGGATGTGAGCGCGCGTTAGGCTCTACGATAGTTCATTCAAGAAATCAAATGCTGGGTCGTGATTAGACTGTTGATTATATATGGGATAATTCACGGTCCACTGCATCTATCGATCAATAATGACAAGCTCTAATAAGTAGTTCAGTTTGCCGTCCCAAGGTGAGCCTCAAGACTCGCTCCAGTGAGCTTCAAAACAACTTCTCAAGGTCAAGTTGATTGCGCAGTCCATCAGTAGGCTCACAAGGTAAACACAGGACAAAACGAGAACGTGACCTTAATAGACTGGAACCAAAAAGAGAACCGATCGCAAGCTCAAATCGTGACAATAAACTCGATATCATCTGCTCTGACTGGGTCTTTGAACTGTCTGTGGAATATCCTTGCCAAAGCTGAATTAATCAAGATAATAGAATAGAAGTGCTTCATCTGTCATTCATTATTACAAATTGTGTGAGTCACTTTGATCATTCATTGGGGGAACAATACCTATTTTATTTCCCAATAGATTTATAGTACAATAAAGCGACTTAAACGAGCTCGAATAGAGTGGCATCACAAACAAAAAAGGTGCAAATTACGTGAGCCTTTTACAAGTTCCAAAACTTTTCAAAGATTTAGAAAACGACAATATTTCGTGAAGAAATTTTTTTACAAACAATACCGGAAACCTATAATCGGCACTTAGCAAAATAAAGAATTTAACTGATGGAAAAAGAAATTAAGAAATTTCAGAAATTAATATAATGGAAAATATTCCCAACTTCTAGTAATTTCGCTCTCTCTTGGTTACCAAGTGTCACGGTGTGTTGCACTGCTCAATCGGCAAGTAGCGTTTTCTGCATGTGAGATTCATTACGTATGTAACGCAATGTCACGACACAAAACTTGGCCACAGGAAAACAAGTGCCTTTTTCTCAAGGTTTTGTTAAACAACTCCAACGCGTTTGGACTATTCTTCAGAACTCCCATACATATTACCTGTGTTTATGGAGCTAATCGACCCAGAAAGAACTTGTTTTCCCATTTATAGATCAAAAAGAAGTAACCGTGGTTTGGGAATTATTTGTTTAATGTTTGTCTTGTCTTTAGAATGGACCTGACCAAGGTGAACGTTGATTCGGTTGTTTGTCGTCTTTGGAAAAACACCACCACTTGACCCTAGCTGCGCCGTGAATTGTTACACTACAATAGCTAGAATGTGCTTTGCATCTAATTAAGGCAATTTCGGCAATTTTTAATTACTACTTGCTTTAAAACACAAGTCAGACACCATTTAATAAAGATCAGAGACAGATGAGGGTTTTTTTTGCGATGTTTCACAGTGGTTTCATGAGACGTGCGGAGGGTGGGTTCATTTTGGTTGTGAACAAGGAACCTTTTTTGTTGTAAACAACCAAATCCAATTATCGATGGGTACATTTGAGCAAATGAGTAAAAATTTGTCGTATTGTATGTCCAACAAGGCTTTTTGATATTTTTACTGGCTAATGTTCTCAATTTTTGATATTTGCTCAACAAACTTGAAATACACGTCAACAACCTAAACCAGTTTCCCGTCGTAAACAACCTGATGACTTCATTTGATAGACCCATTTGAGCAGATCAAAACAACGCATTGTAAAACATACCAATGAAAACTGTTTTGTTCAATTTTCATAAGCTTTATAGAAAGTTTCAGATGTAATAACATCAATATTGTCCTTGCATGATAGGAGCTAGCCGAAGGCCAGTTGACCATTCTACCTTGCAATACAAACAATACCGATAGTTATAAAAAGGTTTTATAGTATTTAAGTCTTGAAGAAAAGACTGCAGACTTGTAGATGCACGAAAAAGTCACAGTCCTCTCAATAGAAAGTTTACTTGAGAAAGGAATGTAGTATAGCAGTTTGTTTTCTTTGCCAACTGAAATTTGTTGAAAATTTGATACGTTGTTTTCGTAACTTCGTGATATATAGTATTTTTACATTTCTGGCGGCTTTCATTTAGGATTATACGTTAAGCAATCGTCTGTAAAGTTGAGCAAACATTGTACACATGTTTGTCTCACATGTGCTATATATAGATTCCTTGGAAAAACAGTTAGACTGGAGCAACTGGGACGAGAGGGGTAGGGAAAGGCAGATTCAACCCTAGAAAATCATGAACCACCAGTAATTTCTTATACTGCTATTTTTTTCTATGCCTCCATGGATCAAATTGTACTGACCGTAGAGGGGTGGGGACAGGTACGTAGACGAAAGGGTAGGAGGAGCTTTGAAGGACAAAGGTGAATCTAATACATGGCTGAACAATCAACGATTGTCTAGAAGACTAATTAGATAATACCAAATTTAGCCTAATTTGGACGGCCACAACGCATATAATTTTTGACGCTTATTTTAGTAGCAAAGAATCTAAGCGCTTTCAAAAAAGTTGAAGGAAGTCTTCAGTTGGCAATTTGAAACTCGATAACCATACGAAAGTTGTAATTCGCGTGACGTGACATTCGATGGAGCGTCATACTAGCGCTGTTCAACAAGGTCGTGTATGTTCTCAAACTGACGTAAATGGAATTAGATTGAAACCTCCCAAGTTTCCCATAAGGCTACTTTTTCGACCGGCTGCCATGTATTATTCATGACATAGATTAAAATATCACTTTGAAAGCAGAACAAATTCTGCTCGTATATTGATCAATAGGCGTTGTATTCTTTCATGACGTCATTGGGATTGAATTAGAACTCCAAGCCATGGGACGCATTCCCAGTGCCAACTTTGTGACTGGCTGCCATGTCTTACTTATGAAATTGATAAAAACTGAATCACTATGAAAGCGGAAATAATTTTTCTCGTTTTTTTTTTGAGGGGTGTTACATTCTTTGCGAATACGTTCAGGTTCACTGAATACCAAAAACAACTTATAGCTCTGTGGTAGCCCGGCACGAGAAGAGACGCAAAAGTTACAGCAAGAACAGCAAGACTAGAAAGATTCTGTCTGCTATAAACAAGGGTTATAGAGGAACTTTTTTTCCCCTTGGAAATAAATTTCGAGGATTAGTTTTCCAACGAGCGCCCCTCCCTTCGACCGCCGGTTTTAAAGTCACGTGTACAGTACATGCCGGCATGTCGAACCGCAGTTGAGAGCACGAAACGTTTTGTTTCTGGAGAAATCCTGTGTCAAATATACGTTTAGATAGTTGCTTTATCATTGCATTGAGGTTAGCTTTTAATCGTCAGTGTCCAAGCGTACGTTAGAAAAAATTGTCTTCTTTTACAAGCGACAACACTGAAGCAAGTTAGCACGTATCGTGTGGGCAAATCTAGGGGCAAATGTAAACTAAA
This sequence comes from Telmatactis stephensoni, assembly GCA_029948255.1. Lineage (NCBI taxonomy): Eukaryota > Metazoa > Cnidaria > Anthozoa > Actiniaria > Isophelliidae > Telmatactis > Telmatactis stephensoni. The sequence goes on along the minus strand of JALIZF010001668.1, from coordinate 253,581 downwards.
TCACAAAACAAGACCGCTAAGGAAATAACTTTGTGTTCATGGAAGGCTTTCCAAGCTCCGAGGTTGGTATTTTGTTCAGTTACTATTAGTTTACTTAGCTTTCACACTTGCGTACAATCACCCGTCAATTAACGTTACCGTTTGCCAAAGCTTTCTTGGCGGTGAAAAATGAAAATGGAACTGTGCAGAAATATTTAATAAATGTCAATAACTTCTACGAAAAAGATAACAAACTTAAATTAAAGCAATTAAAACAAAATTAATATACAAATTCTTCACCAAACCAATCTTTAAATACTTCACTTCACTTCAGTGATTTAATGGAAAATGACGATCAAATTGTGCATTGCGTAAAATATCTTCTGGCTTCATGAACTGCGTACATGAGGTTCAGACAGCCCCAATGTAAGTCTGTTGGCTTACAAATTGAAATCTTCAGAGGTATCGCTCAGTGATCAACTGATACATGTCGGAAAATGTCGATCATTCCTTTACAGATTGCCTTGGCACTATCGACGATTGATGCCAAGGTCAATGCAGTAGTCACCCACCCACAGACCACCCACGCAAGCAAAATTCGTGTCGAATTCCGGCTAGTATGATTAAAGTGAAGGAAAGTCATTAGATTTAGCATCGTTGATTCCATTTAAACTATCAATAGGCCATTTGCACGATGGCGTCATTTTACTAAAACTATACCAGTATGCTTTACGAATACTCTTTCTTATTCAGATTTTTATTCCCTCTTGACAATTCGAATAGCAAAACCATTGGCACTAACTATTTCTCAAAAGAAAGTAGGCGAAGCATTAATTCTGGTAGTTGTAGATCTTGTAGTGTATGACGCCATCAAGCAAGTCGCTAGTCTCCTTTGCAGCCGTTTTCTGTGTCGGCTGCAAAGGAGACTAGCAAGTCGCCTACTGAATAACGTTATTGAAGGTTCTAGTCATAATTAGCTAGTGCTGCAACAACTGAAGGGAACGGGTTACCTGTGTACAAGAGTAAAGACTGCCATTTTGTTAATATTTGGCAGATGTTGTTGGCATTCTCATTCTAGGTCTTCTAGGACGATCGACATCAGATTTATTATCTCTCTTGTCAGACAAAAAAAGATAAACAACTTTTTTTAGAAAAATGCCGTACCGTTACATTCCGCATGGAATGCCAAGGTCACGCCGGATCCACGTTACAAAACTTAAGAGAAGAAGAAAAATTAAAAACACAAGTTTACCGGTGGAATTTCAAGAAACTGCCGGAAGAGCAATATTTAGGAAGCTAAGACACCACTCCAGATTTGGTAACTTGGTATTTCATGAAAACTACAGTATTTACTTACTTATTTCATGAAGGGTATGGTATTTACTCATTTACTTTTTACTACTTTTTAGTGAAATTAAGTTGCCATCTGGAATTCCCATTGTCATGAGTGGCTATGAAAGACGGGACAAGCAGTTGCTCCTGACCGACCTGTGATCTCCAAAAGTGTTTGAGATGTTACATTACCCTCTGAAAACTCATTAAGATTTAACATCTATCTCTTTTTCTAAGCAAGTTGATTTTTTAACTAAAGAAACAATGCTGTGTGTACGTTCTAAATTCCCAAGGTCATGAACCACCTAACGCGCAAAACATTTACAAATACACGGGACCCCGGGACACGGGATAGGTCAAACATAATGTACATAAGACTGAGTCATTCCGCCAAAATCTAATAGCATAGCATTCCTCCCGATTTAAAGTGCTTATGAGATGAACAAAATAATCACCTAATTCAAGATTTTAAGCTATTAAATGTGAACAAAGTGTGTTTAACAAAATCAGGATAATCTTTACAGTTTGTTCTCTTCTTGCAAACGGAAAACTAGCAAAATGCAAACTAGCGTCTGATGACGTCAAGGATTGTACACAGTTTATGAAACTCGACTTATTGTAACTTCTATCTTGTTCTTTCTGTAGATATGTAAACATAACGCAAACAAAGAAAATTTCTGTTAAACTGAGTTGATTTTGTGAGCTGACGTGCAGCCCTTGACGTCATGATCAGTTTAGGTAATTTGCATTTTTGGCATATTTTTGATATCTCAGCAACAAGAAGAGATACCAACAAACTATAAATTAAAGTCATTCTGATTTTAAACGGAACTTTGATATAAGCTTTAAATCTTGAAGGTGATTTTTTTTTTCATTTCATAGGCACTTAAAGAAATCTCATCCCTCACGACTTCTTTCCCATTCTTAGTCCTTCTCGAGTAATGTCTGAGGAAGAGTTGTCCCTGATAGCCGGGATACCTCTTTCACTTTTAACTAGCGTCCCACCAAGGAGAATTCGCCTTCATATAAACCTCTCCTTCAGTTAGTTGGCACAAACTGCAGTGAATTCTTGTCACTTGAACACATGAGAACCTTTTAATTACATGCAGATGTACTCATGCAACAATTGTCTAAAATCCTTAAACCACGGGCGATCAGTCATTATGAATCATTATAAAGAGTTAAAGAATCCTTTCATCATAAGCGGGATTGCGCAAATTAGGTAAATACTTCATGGCTGAATGCCATATAGTCGTCCTCAACTGTTTCCTCTAATCCAAACCCACAATAGAACAACTATATGACATTCAGTTGATTCAGCCATATATAGGGAAAATTTGTCAAGCTGAGGCCCGGCACGTCACGATGTCCAACATCAAACAAAAACTTCGAAACAATCCCAAATAATGATAAGATGACGCAATACAGGCACCTCTTACGTGCGACCTTGGCCTAATACAACTGTATGGAAACGTATTCTTGGTTTGCATGACTCACCGGACAATGCATGTATAGACAAAAGACATGGCAGCCATGTTGGTGATCTTGACAAAAGAAAACCAAAATCAAAGCCACCAACAATGTTTGTCATGTCTTTTGTTCAACTCACTCTCCTGGATGGTGGCAAACCAAGAATTGTACGAGTTTGATTGTTGACGGTCTTTTAGATGTGCCGAGGAAGAACTTGAATACGCGTGTGGTTCGCACGACCTTGGCCTTGCCTTCAGTAAGAGCAGATTTTGCATCAGTGTGAAACGGACCGCCCCGTTCCGTGGCCGTGTCAGTGCTATGTGTTCAATAGAAACATTCGAAATTAATCCTGCCGTAACTGTACCGCGACCATGTCATTAGTACCGTTGTTACAGTCAATACGAAGGACTCTTATGAGATTCATGTCTTAATATTAAATTCCTTTATAACGGCAAAGTAACAAAAACAGTTTGATTGTCGGGTAACGCCTAAACACTTGACGATTGTGTGATAAAAAGCATATTTTAGAGGCAACGAAGATGAAAAATAAACAACAAGTGGTTCGTACGACTTTAGCCTTTACAAGAACAGTATAAGACGGATGGCCTATAACATGCTATAACGGCAAAGTAATAAAAGTATAAAAGAGTTTGACTGTCTAGTAACACTTTGATGATCGATGGATGCATGTCTAATAGAAAGCATTTCAGAAGCAAAGAGGGTACAAAACAGCAAGTGGCTGGCGCGACCTTGGCCTTTCAGTTACACACTTACAGTTATAGGATGGATAAGCGTCTTAAGTACCTAATTAACGGTCGAGTAAATATGAAGGGAGCGAGTCACGTAGAACACCACATGTGTGTGTTTCACATAGCATGCACTCGCAAATGGCAAGCACTGACGATCTTGGCATGTTAAACTGAAACGTTAGGAAAATTTGGTTTTTCAGTGGTGTCCGAGAAATGATATGTACTATCACAGGTGTCCTCGGCAACATCGATTCAGCATTGGGGTCACTTATAGAGGGGGACATGGGGGTTTGCGGATCGGCGGATCTGATTGAGCCTTTTTTTACGTGCGGATTTGCGGATAATGTTTTTTTTTGAGAACCGATTTTGTGGATTCATCCACAATGGTCAGAATCGCGGATTTGAAGAAATGATCCGACCTATGAAAACTATAATTTATACGGCCATGCTACTTGCGGACATGTATTCATGTCACACATGCGGATTTTAATCAATTTCCCAAGTGGATTTGCGGTTTCAAACGATTTTTCTTGCGGATTTTGGCAACCTCCCACGTCCCCCTCCTTATACAAGCGAAATTAAAATAAGTCGCGTCTTACCTTAGACACGACTTAAACTAAGTTTACACCGGACGAAAGGTTTCCGGATTGGTAACGAATCCGAGACGTTTTAGTTACGGATTTATTTACCCGTTTACACACAAAAGGGTAAATCCGATAAAAAATGTTTCGGATTCGTTTACTAGTTTACACACAAAACAACGAATCCGTTAGATAATCGACACGGTTTGGCCACGTATCCGCAAATGTTGAATCCGAAAAAGAAAGTGGAAACTTTGGATCCGGAAACTTTTATGAATCCGGAAACTTTTCGCGTGGTGTTAACTTAGTCTTAGATAAAACACGAACCCCTCCGTTTAAACGGCATTTTTAGTATATACTTGGCTTATCGAAGAATAATTTCTGAGCGTTTTAGATAAAACGTAACCGGTGTCTTATTTTCGCTGGTATAAATGGAACCATTGTTGAACATGTCTACAGACGTGATAGGATGCCAAACAGTTTCAGTTGAAAGTATGTTGGGACAAATGCTGAAACAAAACCGTTTGCCACGGGTTGAATTAAACAACGCAACAGAAATTAATTCGTCCGTAAAACAAACAAACCATCAAACAAAAAACGCACATGCGCATTATTCCGTTGCGCTGTTAAATTGAACCCGTGGCAAACGGTTTTTCGTGTCGGCACTCTCAACTTGCGATTAGTTGCATAATCCTTAAATATAGCAAAATTAGTTCGTACGTGCGGTAATGATCTTATCAGATTACGCCAAATGGGAGTAAGAACTTTTGTTCCAAAAACTTCTACGTGATAAAAGACAAAAAAATCTTATTCCCAGAGGTCGTACTGGATTGGGTAGCAATGTACATAGCAATATGTTAGCCGATTTGGTCAATTTCGCGATTTTGGAAGTCCTTCATTTCGCGACATTAATTTGCGATTTGACGAAAAAAGCAAATAGTTAACTCACTTTAATTTCGCGATTTTACGGTTATAAAAACAGTTACAAAACACACAGTTTTGATATGCTTTTCTAGTTATGTTATGGGTAAATGCAATTTTGATTACCGTACCAAATTAAGTTAGCTTGCGCTGTGGAGGAACTTATTTATATATTTATTTATTTTTATTTATTTAGAAGCTTCCACATAGTTGACACGAATTTACAATAACAAGAGAGAGAGAAAAAAAAGCTGAAAAGACACAAATACGTAACAATACAGTTAAACTAAGTGAGGGAGCAACTAACGAACTCAAGAGGTCCCGACAAGGTTGCCCCCAACAACGAACAAGAAAAAATTGACATACTTAAAACACTTATATAAAAAAAATATATTAATGCTAATAGCGGCCTCCATAAGCCAATGGGGGAACTGAGGTAGCAGTGGTGATGAGTATGTACAGTTGAACTTCATAACCAATATATATATGTACAACAAATACATACTTTCTATATTAAATGTTAAAATGCAAGTCACTCAATATTCGCGTCGTTTTCAGAGTTCGCGATTTTTTTATCGCTAAAATCGCGATATTAAATTGTGTCACAAAAATTTCATGCAATAAGGTATTACGATAATGCAAATTTTGGTTCCTCGCGTCACAGGGGTATATTGGTGACCGTAGGGGAGGGGTGGGGTGGGAGTCCGAAGGGGATGATCCACGGCACCGAGTACGGATAAGAAAAAACATCACGAATCACTCACGGTCACTGCAGATTATTTAGTATTTATTATTCATTGTTTTTGTTTTATGGTGACCCTAGCCTATAATTTTGAGTAATTTGCGAGAGGCTTGAATAAACACATCATCATCATCATCATCATCAATGAATTTCCCTTTACTCACTTACCAATGTCTCAATACAACTTTCGTAGGACTACTTCTGATTCAGTTTTGCTAACTAGTACTGCTACCTGTATAGAAAACATTTTTAGGAGTGTACACTATGCAAGGCATCTGTAGGCTACAGTCATGATCTATAAGGATTTAATGGGGTTATGGTCACGTGACCTCTAAGTGAAAGTCCCATGTACGAATTATCTTTTAAAAAGTCCTGCTAATTACAGCCTAAAATTCAGTCTATACACATTCATTACTTTGAGTCTTCTAAAATTTTTGCTCTTTTGGCTTTGAACCATTGTTCCCAATTCTTCCCATCCACTTTTTCAATTTCTATTTCATCTACTGTCCCTTCATCCAAGCAATGAGGTGCTATCCCATATCCATCTTGGTTTGAACGTGGAACATAGAAACTCTGTACCCCACAGGTTTTGCAAAAATAGTGTTTGGCCAAATGTGTGTTGAAGGTATAGCAAGAAAGATTGTCTTCTCCCTATTGACAAGGATTTCAATAAATTGAAGGGCTGTCCATGAAAACAGCATCTAAGTGACTTTTAGATTTTCTCAAATGGTCCCAAAATGGCATTGCTGGGCTTTGCTATGGTAAAATGGATACCTGCAACCAAGTCACTTAGGTCTTTCTCATAGGAACCTTTTCAGTAGACTGATTTCACACGGTTCTCATCATTCAACCTCAGCCTCAACAGAATGAGTTTCTTTAGAAATTTAGAAATTGACTACAGCCCATGGTAGTGTAAAGACTGCACACATCAACAAACAATCGAAACACTTTAAAATTCTATGGACTCTAGTCAAATTCTAAAGAACATACTACACTCTGTCCAAAGGCCATCTATTGCTTTTAGGTCCACACATGGATGGATTAATTTGTTACAGTGATACAGAGACATGTTCTGGTCAAATCTCCCAACATCTTCATGTACCAACAATTTCATGTGAGGACAGGATTTTGTCCATGGCACATGCATGTTAGCCAGCATGCCTTTATGTTCTTATAATTAGTTAATTCTTCAACATGTATCAATCAGTCCTTTAAATCTTTAACTAGTAATAATATTATGTAGAGCAGCATACCAAATCCCCTGTTAGGCAGCATATGCATTAAGCTGTTGGGCAACAGGTACAGAACTGTATGGCAATTAACAAGTGTAAACCTGCCATGTGACTGTTGCCCGACAGTTTTGCACCTGTCACCTGACAGTAATTTGTAGCTGACTGTTAGGCAACTGTTACCCAACAGCTGTGGGCTACTGTCAGACAACAAGTGCGAACCTGCTGCAGTGTGACTGCTGCTGAACAGTTGCCTCACAGTTATTTTGTACCTGTCACCTGACAGTTTTGTAGCTGACTGTCAGGCAACTGTTACCCAATAGCTGTGGGCTACTGTCAGACAACAAGTTCGAACCTGCTGCAGTTTGACTGTTGCTGGACAGTTGCCTCACAGTTATTTTGTACCTGTCACCCGATAGTTTTGTTGCTGACAGTCAGGCGACTGTTACCCAACTGTTTTGGAAATTGTTGGATGAACTGTCAATCAACTGTTGGGTGACTACCAGCTGGCAACAGTTGGGTGACAGTTGATTAGCATTGTTGGTTGCCTATTGTTTACAATATCAATTGCATGACTCATTCAACTGTTGGTCAACTGTTGGGGGATGACAGTTGATTTGGTATTCTATTCTACACAATTACCATTTTAACACAACTCATGACTGTCTACCCTTGTCTGACTCATAAAAAATCACACCAATCCCTTAGAAATCCAAACTTCTATTTTCCATTTTAAACATTCTTTCTACTAACCTGAATTAGTTTAAATTGTCGCTTTGGTACAACAAATTTGTTGTTTTGTTTCTTTACACAAATGCTGCAACTAAAAAGTACCAAACATTTATATTTAATATTGTCAAATAAATTATTTAAAGATGTAAAGTTAAAGTCATGGCATAAGGTTCATAATTTGTGTAGTTAGAAGAAACAAATCTTACATTTTGATCTTTAGTTTCAAAAATTCATATATTTTACAAGTTATGAGCAACCTTCAGGAAACTTTGCATTTGTACTACTAACAGTATTTATTAATGTGGCAACAAATTTAATAGCAAACTCCTTTTTGATACATAAAATATCTTACAATCGTTACACTAGCATGATAATTAAGCAGGTCAACTGTTTTCATATGCAGTATTGTATCATGTAATTTAGACCATTGTTTAATTGCCATATTCCCCTGCTGTCACAGCTAGTGCGTATAGAGCAGATTTCGTATGAGTGTGAAACGAACCGCCCTGTGCCGTGACCGTGTCAGTGCCATCATGTCTATAAAAACATTTGAAATTATTTCCGTAATCGTGCCGTGACCGTGTGGTGCCATTTTCACACTCATACGAAATCTGCTCTATAGTTACATATGATAAAGAAAACATGATAGCAAATTAAAGCTAATAGGCAGCCTCACAGACATGTATTTTACATCGTCTGCCTGGGTATTTCCAGAACACATGCATGCAAGTTCTTCTGGACTCTGTTTTGCCTGCACAAAGAGGTCTGGGTCTGGACTAGCTGAAGGGGTGTGTTTTGTTGTTATGCTGGTTCCTTTATGCCAAGGGTGGAATCATCAAACATTTGGATTTCTGGACGAAATTTGACTTAATATTCATTGTTTACTATTGTCTAGAGAGAGGGAAAATGATTTTTGCTGTCATGAAAGTCCCCTGAGTTTTTTAAATAGGCTTAGATACATAATTCCCAAAAAATTGGCTAGAGTTCTCTCTGGAATTCCTTCAAAAAAGCTCTGAAATTCTTTCAAAATTTCTAAAATTCTTTCAAAAATTTCAAAAACTATTTGAGTATAACAAATGTAAAAGCATAATGAAAACATGGCAAGAAAGAAACACCATTTATTACATAGGCTGTCAAGATATTAAATATGAGCAGATCAAATGCATAGCTGCCAACCCCCAAGGCTTTCGTATCTGGAGATCAACATTCTTTCCTTCGATTTGGGTCGATTTTCATGCTCAGTGGGGGTGGGGGGGGGGGGGGGTGGGTAAAGGAGACTCAAAGTGGGACAAAACGTACTCAAGGCTAAACTGCGCTATCTCCGAGGTCAATTTTCCTACCTCAGTGGGGGGGAGGGGGGAAGGTTGGAAAGACAATATTTCAAGAAAGATAGACGTTATTTCAGTTAAAATGACTGCGATTTTAGGATTCGAGCGACTATTCGGGAGATTTAGGTCTTTATCCAGGAGACCGGGAGACGAGGCCCAAAATCTGGAGACTCCCGGATTATCCGGGAGGGTTGGCAGCTATGCAAATGTTCTGACACCAAAAGAATGGGAAACCACTGATTGCACTTCAGAGCAGTACTGCCTCAATTTGGTCAGCAGTGACACAAAGTAAACACTTTCATTATGTTTAGAAAGCTAATATTTCTCCAAAGGGGTGCCTCCCTATATATGCAATTAGGAATGTGCCAAATAACTCTATCCAAAATACTAGTCAGAGTTTTTCCATTGGTGAATCATTTATCAAAATTTCAAAGCATGATCGAGTTATTGGTTCTTTAATCTTTAGTCTGAAATCGGGCATGGAAAATTAAAATTCTAGGTATGGGATACCGTAGGGTCAGGGTTTTGAGGTATCCGTGGCACACCCCTATCAAAAAATCCCCTTAGCATTTACCAAACTCACTTGCAATCATACACGTACAAAATACGGGGACCCATGACTTCAAATCTAACAGCACCACAATGACAACCTCCGGTATGTTTTACCAATCGACTGAACGAACTTTCTTCTGCCATATCTTCAAACCATCAAATATTGTTATGCATTTAATATCAGAAGAAACCAGAATCACACGTAGAACAACGTAGCCTCAAATACATGCACACGGTCAGCGGCAAAGCACAGAAATTGAATGTGAACCAATCAAATTACGTGGATCATTTTCCCGCCACGAATTTAAAACATTGACAAGACAGCATATAGAGAATTTGTCTGCGCATGCGCGAAAATTTGAGCTCGCGCAAGAGGTAATTATGGAGATAAGGTAAGTTCCGGACCCTTGCTACTGCGCATTTCACGCGCGCATTCGAGCGCGCACACTTTTATTAGAGAGCATTGGTATTACCGTGGGGAGTCTGGGCACTAGTAAGCGAGCGATTGAAAACGTAGAAACTCAAACTTTAGTAGAGAAAAATTATATTTTGTCATCCAAATATCGGAAAAACTTTAATCAAGAAATCTTGTACACTATGTAATGTAGGTATTTAACCTGAAACTTTTAAATTTAGTTAATCTTATTCATCGAAAAAGCCGGCGAGAAAACCGCTAAAATGGGTGATATTTGGTGTTCGTTTTCAGTGTGTTTTCTCTTTTGTGCTTTTCTAACTCTTGAAATAATACGGTGACCCCCTGGTTTTTTCTTTGAATTCAAGAGAGTACTTATCATTTTTTTGATTTAAAAAATAAAAATACAACTTCATTGATTGGATTGTCGTAAATTCTCCACATTGTTACAGTCCGTACACGATTTCGGAGCGCGTAATTGGGTAGGAATTTGATTCTAGAATGCCCTTTTAATCATGTTTGCAACTCATCAAACAATACATACGATTACAACTGCTAGACAAACCTCACATCTATCTTTTGAAACGGTCAAGGCGTTTCTCGGAAAAATTTTGTTCGCATTCTTCAGACCATATGGATTACGTACATTTTGCAAAAAATCGCGGAAAATCAGAACATTAAACTGTAGTTATTTTACCATTAACAATGGTTGCTGACAAGTTAATCATTGTTAATTAAGGGTGTGCTACCTATAGTTAATTGTTCTGTGACTGTAGCCAATGTCTACAATCAAGAATAAGAGTAAGATAACTCAGTTAAATGTTCTGTGATCCTGGCCATTGGAACATTTTAACTGCAGTTATCTTGCTCTTATAATTAACATTGGTTGTCACCATAGTAACCATGGTCAAAGGCAGGCACTGGTTACCAATTGTTGACAACCCATGTTCAGGGTGAACTACAGTGAAGTCTGATAAGACCGCGACAACATTGGAACATATTTAACTGTAGTTATCTCTCCCTTAGTAACAGTTGTCACCATGGTAACCATTGTTAAAGGTGGGTTAACGATAGTCAGATTTACATGACAACCGCCGTGCCATGTATTGGACTTGTAGTGAAATGTTCTGATGTGACCGCGGCCATTAGAATATTTAACTGTACTTAACACACTTTTAACAGTGGTTGCCATGATAACTGTTGGTAAGGGAAATGTAACCACAGTTAAATGCTTTGATGAGACGGCGGCGATTGGGACGCCATTAAATTATAGTTCTCTCACTTTTTTCCAATGGTCACAATGTTATTGAAAAAAGTTCGACTATACGTTTTGCTTTTTGATTCATGCCGAGTATTCGTACATAACTGTCCATGTTCAAGGCAATGACGAACTGTCACAAACACAAATATGGAAAAAAACTTCCCCAAGACATCAAATCTTCTAATAAATTCGCTTCAAAAAGAGTAAAACATGCAGTTTCTTTTACTTAATCAATTGTAAAAAAATACAATTCAGTAATATCAACGTCAGGCTCCAATCCATGTCACTTCAACAGATTTTACCTGGTATTATATTAAATACAACTAGGGGTTAACTAGAAAACGTTTATGTTAACTTAGCCCCTAGACACTAAACTTCAATTTAATATTATATTATATTTCTCTTTTTCTACCATATTTTTTATTTAAATATTTGTAATTAATAACATTATATTATATATGTTGTAAGCAAAATATTCTATTTGTGTAAAAATAAAGTTGTTGTTCTTGATGTTGTTGTTGTTGTTGTTGTTGTCATTACTTGCACTAGCTATTTGTACATCGAATAATAAAACGAAAATGCTAAATTAAAAAATAACTATAAAAATAAACAAATATAAATTAAATTGATAAAATTAAATATATCCTAACTAATATCATTCCATGTACAAATAGCTCGCGCAAGTAACGTTATTCAGTCCATCGGTATCCTGAAGATGGACAATTATGTCCGAAAGCTTGGCATGAATTTAACTGGAAAAACTTGGTCGAACTAGTTTCAATTGTTCTATGTACACATCATTGATAGAATTCTATATTATAAACCAAGGCATTGCGTTAATTGGGGGGGACTCCATTGTAAAAGGATCGGATGTGCTCGTCGGAAATTTAAAAAAATACCCCTTAAAAGGGCGTGGCTGGACGATTTTTAACCCTTAAGAGATGCTACCGATAAGAAGCTAATGAACATTATATGAACATAGAATTGAACAGTCGACACGCTTTTGTTGGGCAAATTTTTTCCATTTGAGAACAAGATAATAAGCGATGGGCTGTATTGATACCCTAAGAGAGACCAGGAAACGCTAAAACTCTAAACTTCAATTTTAACATCCTATAAGATACCCAGTCGCTGATTTCTACCCCTAAGAGATACGACGAGCATACCCGATCCTTTTACAATGGAATTCCCCCCCCCCCCCCCGGTGGTTTATTATGCTCTTATATTTATCCATACCTAGTCTATGGCAGGAGGTGGCCGGGGAACACCTATAAAGGTGCACTGGAAAAAGTAGTCCAGAAACAAAACCATTGTTTAAGATGGTTTTCTTTTTCTGAGCAAGAAAGATATATTAGATCATTAGTATGGCAATCTGAACCAAATGATCTAAAATCCTGCTAATAAACTTTAAGGAAAAAATAAAAACATTCCTTGTTAACTATCAAACATTAGCGATAATTGAGTTCACAAAGACTACAAAACTGTGTAATGTGTGATTGTAACTGTAAGAGGACATGAAGGTCGGTTAAAATAAAGACGAATATTGATAAGTGTATGGTAAATCGTAAGTGGAGGTCGGTCTTCATTGTTATTACTGATTGTTAATATATATTATACCTCTACAGATGTGAAAAAAGGAAAATAGTGCAAAATAAAGGAGAGTCGAGTCAAAGTCGCAGTTGATTTGATTAGTGCTTTTATTTTATTTTAACCTAAGGTAACAAATTTATAGGCATTTCCCACCTGATGAACGCCTCGCTGATGGGAATACACATCTCTTTCTCTAATAAGCCTAGACGTTTACACGAGCGACGGAAATGCAAACGCAATAAAATGAAAAATACTATGGGTTGTATTTGCATAAACCCTATCCACACGATAAAAACTCGAGCGCGCGCGCATAATTGAACGCAAGCGCAAGAAAGTAGAAAACTTTCCATCCCTTGCGTTTGCATTTCTGTTTCCGTCACTCGAGTGCATGAACCAGGATTTTATCGACAACAAATTAAGAGCAGTTATGGGGGTTGTGCTTTTAAGTAAAAAGAATAATAGATTCATTTTGGTAAAATAGCATCCACAATCATCACCATGTCTACTATCGTAGATTTTTAGAGTTATCATGGCCTGGTTTGCATGAATATATGATCACTCTCAGTATATAATGGCTAATTGGATGGTCCTAGTACTTGATCAAGTCCCAACCATCATCTAATGTATAAGTCCATCCAAGACTGCCCATGCCCATCATCAATGAATTTTCCCTTTACTCACTTACCAATGTCTCAATACAACTTTCGCTTGACTACTTCTGATTCAGTTTTCCTAACTAGTACTGCTACTTTTCAAAGTGTTAGAAATAGAACTATATAATATGTGGAAAAATATAGAATTGTTTTCACTCAAAAAGATATTAGATATGTTGGAAGTCATGTGACCTCTAAGTGAAAGTCCCATGTACAAATAATTTCAATATTAGACGTCTGGTCAATTACAGCCTAAAATTCTGTTTATGCACATTCATTATTACTTTGAGTCTTCTAAAATTTTTGAATTGGCTTTGATCCATTTTTCCCAATTCTTCCCATCCACTTTTTCAATTTCTATTTCATCTACTGTCCCTTCATCCAAGCAATGAGGTGCTACTCCATATCCATCTTGGTTTGAACGTGGAATGTAGAAACTCTGAACCCCACAGGTCTTGCAAAAATAGTGTTTGGCCAAATGTGTGTTGAAGGTATAGCAAGAAAGATTGTCTTCTCCCTATTAACAAGGATTTCAATAAATAATTGAATGGTTGACCACGAAAATGGCTTAAGATATTTTTAGATGATTTCTTATTAAGCTTTCAAAATGGTCCAATAATATTAACATGCAATTTATTGCAAGCGGTTTCCCATTGTCTGTACTCTTATTGACAATGGATTTGACATCACAGAATTAAATGCTCATCAAGCTCAAGTGGAACTGTGGTATGAGTCAGCAATCAGCCAATTAGATTGCTCTTGAAAGTGCAGTTGTAAAAAGTGGCATTTCATATGGTAAAATATCTCTAAAGATTATTTTCATGAGCATCTTTCAATTTAATAATAAATTAAAATATTTGTTGCAGGGACATGTTCCAGAGACATGTTCCTGGAACAAATCTCCTCTTTGTGTACCAGCAATTTCATGAATTATACAGGCTGTTATTGGGACAGGATTTTGCCAACAGGACATGCATGATCCATCATATCAAACTGGTTTACATATACACTTATTTTAAACAACAGTTCATGTAATTATGTAACTGTAAGCTTAGGCAACCAAATGTTTGTTCTAGGAGGCCAAACAAAATAGCTCAGCTGCTAGCCATTAATTTTGAGGGCCCAAAGTTTTCCTAAGAATTTTTAGCCTTATTGTCGTTATTAATTCTTTAACATGTACTTTAAACATTTTAACTCATGACTCAGTGGATCATTATCACTCTCCTTGAGTTATAAAACAAGCAATACAAAATGCAGACCTCTTAGCAATCTATTTTCTATCGTCTGGCCATATTGGTTAAATAAATCTTTGTCCTTACCTGAATTATTTTCAGTTGTTGCTTGGGTACAATAAAATGTTTGTTTTGTTTCTTTACACAAATACTGCAACTAAAAAGTACAATAGCTCAAACATTCATATTTAATAGTCCAGTTCCAAGATATGCTTAATACCTGCCACAAAAGAGTTAGAACAAGGCTCAGGGTTAAAACTTTTGTCTTGTTACGAATGACTAAGCCTTATGCACGTAGCCTCATCCTGATACTTTTGTATGTGACAAGTGAAGTGTATCTCAGAAGTTAGCTATTCAATTATATTATCATGATGATCAAATTTGACAGAGTTTTCTATTTCTGACTCTACATGGAGAATTCTATCCTATAAAACAGTCAGTTATATATGTGGGTCTGTACAACTCCCAAATTCCATGGAGGAAGTCAGTTATATTTCATTTGAGAATCATTAAATAAAATATAAGTGAATTAATGAAAACAATAAGAATCTTGAATATGGACAGTTATGTATGTGTTGCTATATGTGCATGCATGGTGTTAACTTATAATATATCATTATTAGTTAAATTTACAATTTATTAGCCATATGAACTTCTAAGAACTGTAAAGTATATGGAAGCTAATAAAAGTCTTGTCTTGTCATTTGTAGGGAATATTCAATTATAAAGAGCAGATCGAGTATGTGTCTTTTATATTTAGCTAGTTAGGAGGTGGCCAGTGTGCTGTGTACACCCTTATATTCCAATTTGGTCATAATCAAGATTCACAATCTCCATGATTCTCAAATTGTACATAGGCTGCATCCTCATCCAGACCTATGTCATGCATATTTTTTCAAAAAAATGCATTCATTCATCCTCCCAAAAACTAGGCACCAATTGGACCAAGTGTCTACTTGCAGGATGTGTCTACTCATGCAATAAATTACATGTACGACTGAGCTTAAAAGGGGGCATTAGGTTTGGAGGACAAGAGTGCAGATGATTAACTTGTGAAATGGTACTAAGGCCCTGTTTATATAAAGTTGACCCAGGTAGGTGGGATTACTCTTTTCTTTTTAGTGTTATCAATGTCCCAAAAAAGTTATCCCAGCTATCAGGCACAACTAGCCTTCATATGAACAGGGCTTAAGATCCTGTTTCCATGAGATAAGATGAAACAAAGCTAACTGGAGGCCAAAAGAACTAATTAATTCATCAACATACATCATCCTCTTTAAAAATCCCCTTGGCATTTACCAAACTCACTTGCAATCATACACGTGCAAAATACGGGGACCCATGACTTCAAATCTAACAGCACCACAATGACAACCTCCGGTATGTTTTACCAATCGACTGGACGAACTTTCTTCTGCCATATCTTCAACCAATCAAATATTGTTGTGCATTTAATACCAGAAGAAACCTGCGAATACAACTAGTTCAATCACACAGTTGCACACGGAGAACAAAACTCAAATACATGCACTCGGTCAGCGGCGAAGCACAGAAATAGTGAACAATGTGAACCAATCAAATCAGTGTATCTTTTTCCCGCCACGAATTTTAAACATGCCCGCGTCCCGCACGCATGATTTCTAGTTTTCTATTAGTCATTTTCTTCGGGTTTTTTTTGTTTTTTTTTCCGTTATTCATCACTTTTTTTACTTGATACATCGGAATGAATCCTCAATAAATTGAAAACAACTGAAAGCTTTTTGAAAAAGTGAATTCGAATCGCTGTCCCCCTCCCCTCCCCAGGGCGAACCCGATCATTTGACTTTTTGAAAAAAAAAGTCAAATTCCCCACCATGTGGGTGGTCAAATCCTCTCGAATTAATTTCATCGATCGCGCGTGCTGCGGAAATGGAGCAGGCCCAACAGTGCAAATTTGCTTTTGTAAAGTTCATAGTTTTTGTTAGACTGATTCCATAAGTCGGTCCCAGTTCGCTCTCTGACGAATTTTTTTTTCGCTTGAGCGAAAGTTTTTGTCCCAAAATACAAATCAAAAGCTATTTTTGGGTTTTATAATCGAAAGCAGAGAATTGCGATTTGTCTGACACTCAAGAAAATGTTGGGAAGTGCTTATTTTCAAGATGGCTATGTTGTAGTATTGTGAACATTTATAGATGCTTCGTGCCATACTAATCTAGCAGGGACATCTCAGAGGTGCCACACCCTGTAAACACTCAAGTGTTTGTCCGATAGCACACTTGAGTGTTTAATTGGTGCTGGTTAGATGCTCTTGTTAGATGGATTTGTAGAAGGATTAGTAAAAGGGTTAGTAGATGGTTAGTTGAATAAAATTACAGTTAAAACACCAGAGCTAGTTCCCATGGTAACATTTGGTAAAGTCTTGACCCGGCAACACAAAACTTGGGTTCTTTGTCTTAACCGCCGAGTTAATCGGCCGAGTAGTCTGAGCTTGCAGTCGAATCGAAGGCCTGTCAAAAAGAAGTCAAAACTCCGAGATTACTCACCTGGCCTTCACAGCAAACCTAGCTTTTTATCTTAATAGAAAACACTTGATACAATTAAAGTGTTTTTGTTAATTTATCTTCGATTTTCGTTTAAATGGTAAGCCGAACGCGTTTATAATCCCGCGAGTGCCGCGCGAAAGAAGATCGCCATATAACTGATGAATAGCGACCATTCGGCTTCAACACTGAGAGGGGGAGAGGGAGATTGTATGACAAATTATTTGAAAATCTTGAATTCTTCCAGAAATGACATGAAATCATGTTAGAAACTAAAAAAGTCCTAACGAGTTTTGTCCAAGATTGTAGCAAGAGACCATAATACTAAGAGAGCGAAACTCAGTATTGATGTCTGTGCGATGTTCGTGGCGCCTAAGGCTATTTTTAGTAACTTCGCCATCGCGCGCGCAAGTCCCTCAACCAATAGAATTTGATTTTTGACGTGCGCGCGGACGGGACCGTTTGAATTCTATTGTTTAAGAGCCTTGCGCGCGCGATGGCGAAATTACTAAAAATAGCCTTAGTCGCCACGAACACCGCACAGACATCAATACTGAGTTTCGCTCTCTTAGTATTATGGTCTCTTGATTGTAGTCAGTTGTCCTGGGAAATGCGCTTCAACCGCTGACCAAAGCTTTGTCGCGAGTCAGAAAATCGTTAATATTGCCCGTCTAGTGGGGCTTCGTTTCATGTCAAATTCCACACTTTACGGAATAACCCTGGCTCTTGCCCAAATGCCCGAAGTCTGCTCGGGGGATGGGGGTGGAGGGAATGCGCGCTCTTAGAATTGACTGATGCATCAAATTGCCGATTTGCGCGCCAATGCGCATATTTTCCTATCCCTTTCGGCAAGTTGGGCGGCAATTTATCTATTCAGCCTCCAGAGAACGTTAAAAGCGGTCACTTTGCTATTTCGGATCTATAGGTCAGTTGAACACTCATGATCAATAACAGAAACCCACTTACCCGAATTCTTTTAACTCGAAAACCCCACTATCTCGAACACAGACCCAAATTTTAGTTGTTTTTTTTTTTTTTTTTTTTTTTTTTTTTTTTTTTTTTTTTTTTTTTTTTTTTTTTTTTTTTTTTTTTTTTTTTTTTTTTTTTTTTTTTTTTTTTTGTTTTTTTTTTTTTTTTTTTTTTGTTTTTTTTAACCCTCGCAATCTCGAACAATGTTTAGCCTTCTCTGGGAGTTCGATTTAGCGGGTTTCTACTGTATTATTACTTGGCATACAATATTGCACCAATCGTTACTACATCACCTTAATTCATGATAATTATTACGTTTACAGTATGCTCGTTTTATTCAAATTATTATCACTTTAAGTTTCAAACTGAAACAAAACAAACTAATTAATCAAAATTTCATATATGGTTGGGTTTTACATGGGTTGGGTTCTTCTACACGC
This sequence comes from Telmatactis stephensoni, assembly GCA_029948255.1. Classification (NCBI taxonomy): domain Eukaryota; kingdom Metazoa; phylum Cnidaria; class Anthozoa; order Actiniaria; family Isophelliidae; genus Telmatactis; species Telmatactis stephensoni. Next base: position 234,890 of record JALIZF010001668.1, on the reverse strand, counting down.
TTGTTTTTACCACTGAAGAGTGCATAACCAGATAATCTAGAGGCTGAGGCTCGCCTGTCACATGATGCAATACACGCTTTGAGCTATTTTTGGAACGACCTTTGGACCTCAAAACCACTTGCGCGCGCTGAGCTAGGGTATCATGCAATCGCTACTAGTGCGAGCAGGGGTGACTTCAATTAAACTTTTACATGTAATTTACAAGAGTAGCTACTGTTTCAGCTGCATGGCAGGTCTAACAATAGCTACAAGTAAATTTCTTATTGTAGTTACCCCTGGAGTCGTTCAAAATCAGCCAAAAGTTCATCATTGTGAAGGAGTCTCAGTCTTCGGTTATGCGCTCTTAACTAAACTATTTTCCTGACTGGATATTTTTGTAGATCTGGAAGCTAAAACCTGAACCGCTCTTCGTACAGAATGCCTTTTGGTAATTTCCATGCTGGCATGACTTGGCGGACATCTTTGTGCCATCAGAGTACAGCCAGGCATCGTTGGACTGGTAGTTGTACCGGAAGCCAACAAGGTCTCCATACTGAATTTGATTTCCGTCAACGTTCTTATCAGAGAAGATTTGAAACACTGCTCGATTGAACTGGAACCACTTACTTCTATCCCGTTCAAATGAAGCCCAATTCGCACTATGAAAACAATAAAATGATGTGATAAGCCAGCGATTTCATATAATATAATTTAGTCAGTATCAGTATTCTAAATTTTCAGGTTTTGAAATATAAACTGTGTAGTTTGTTGTGAATCAGTACTTTGTACAAATATTAGTCAAACCATTATCATCCATAAGACTCAAGACAATTGGAATGTATTCCATTAGTATTTGCAGTTCGGTGAGGCGCGGTTACAAAAAATCTCACCAGCTACAGGGTCTACTGACAAATACAAATATGCCCGTTGCTAGAGAAATTTCATTTCATAGTTTGTCTTTTCTGTCTTCTCACATTGCGCCATAGCTACAGAAAAAGCTATTATTTCCTTTAGCAATGCATATTAGAACATTTGAAATAGATTAAATAAATCTTGAGACCAATTTAAAAGAGTTTTTGATAGGTATGTGTTGCTCTATCGGAAATCAAATGGTTCCCGCCAAAAACGCGCACGTGTGTGCCTATCGCCAAAGCAAGATCCTATTTTGCAGTACGAGCGTTAAACAACAAAGTTATTTCACTATACCCTTAACCAGTCCATAAACGGCATGCATGGAAAATTAGCTGTCGCTTACAAATTATCTATCACAAATATTTATCGAAAACTATTTCCCTTAGTCGGTGAAGGCCTTTAGTTTTCACCATTGTTTTAGTGTTCTGCAAAGGAGTCTTTATAATTGAATTTTAAAAGAAAATTCAAAAGGGATTGTAGTGAGGCCTTCGCCTGCCCTAAAATCGCCTAATGTCGCTTAATATCGCCTAATATCGCCCAAGATCGCTCAATATCGCTCAAGAGCGCCTAAGAGCGCCAACTCGAAATGGATAAAATTTCCTAATATCACCTAAGATTGCCTTAAATCGCATAAGATCGCCCAAAATAACGGCGATTTTAGGGCATGGGGTAGGCCTGTAGTGAGTATGACTCATACGACACCGTACTTCATATGGGTCAGGGCTAGAAGGAGAATCAAAATGCTTGATAATGTAGATACACTTACTCAACATGGCAATCTGCCGGATTGCAGTAAAAATATTCGTCATTTTTAAGTGGAAAGCTTATGGTCACAAAGTCACCACTTTCCACTGCTTCACCAACAGCTTTACCGAGGGCTCGTATGCGGAATACTTCATGGCGACAAGAAGAGAAGAACTTGGAAGCCACGAATCTTTTGGCCTTGGACATGAAGATGTAGTGCAGTCATTACTAGACTTTGGACATCTCATCCAGTGATCAGGTTTCCCAGAGCGAGCGAGTTTTAGGGCAATCAAGTCACCGCTGAGGATGACGTTCGCCGCGAAGCGACGAATTCGAACTGAGAGAAAAGAAAGACAATTCAATTCAATTCAATTCAATTCAATTCAATTCAATTCAATTCAATTCAATTCAATTCAATTCAATTCAATTCAATTCAATTCAATTTGCCAACTAGCATTTACATATATTAAGTCTCATAACTAATAAGAACAGACTTATAAAATTTAATCAAACAAGATTACATGTATACACGAAAAAACGATGATAGTAAATAGGATGGCAGGATGGTACGTAATACAGAGAAACTAAATTACCTCCCCTCCTCCCCCCTCCTTCCCCCTCCTCCCCCCCTCCTCCCCCCTCCTCCCCCCCCTCCTCCCTATTCTCAACGACTATTCTCAACTAACTTGCCTTTAGCTTAACCAATGCAACGTCGATTCTTTTGTTACTGTTATTATAAGTAATACCATGACCCTGAGCTAGGATATTAGTGATTAAATGTCCCCGAAGCCGAGGGAGGTTTAGTGGAAGTCCCGAGGCCGTAGGCCGAGGGACTTTTACTAAACCTCCCGAGGCTGAGGGGACATTTAATCACTAATATCCCGAAGAAGTCATGGTATTACTTTGTAATACCATGATCACCGAGGAAATAAACGAAAATATACTTCGCTGTTTGTTCATCCAAAACTTGAAAATATTTTACAATTCTTTTACCAATTGTGCGTAACCCTGTTCTCTGGGGACTTTCGAAAATAGATTTCTTTGTTATATACTTACAATGAACAAGCATTTATAGGTTGTTAATCAATTCGAAAGCTAAATTGTTTTTCATAATGCTTTCTTTGCTTCGTTATGCTCATGCGCAAAATAGAATGCATAGATCCCACACGCGTAAGAGTGTTCAGTGGTAAGAGGTATCGGTGCGTTAGAAAGTTACAGAATTTCGGGACAGCGTGCAAAGTTGTCTCGATCGTCCCGATGACTGCGTTAAATGAGGGACAACCACTCATGAATAACATGAGGGACGATTAGTTCTAATCGTCCCTCATTAATTATGGATGAGGGACGATTAGTTCTAATCATCCCTCATTCATAATTAATGAGGGAATATTAGAACTAATTTTCCCTCTTTCTATTCATGAGGGAGGGATGTTAGCGATTAAACGTCCCTCCAAAAACAATAGATCCCGAGGTGATCATGGTATTACTGAAGTAATACAACGACTAAGTATTTTGAGTCTCCAGTGATAATTTAAACTAGACAGACAATGGTGCGTTTACTCGTGCGCAGGTGTGGGATGCAGTACATCATAAAACATGATCGATTTTCATCTTCACCGCGTAACTCGAAAATAAAGTTTCAGTTTGTCGAGTTGGAGTTACGTAACTCGACTTTGATTTCAACGATGTTTGTCATCGAGTTACGCACAGATGTCAAAGTGGGCGTTGCCTCACCAAAATGGGCATGGCCGGGCGCGTAACTCGAAAATCGCGTAACTCGAAAATCGTAACTCGAAAATCGAAACTCGAAAAATACCTTACCTCACTTGAAACGGTACTGGTTTTGGACTACAAAATTACTTCTTGGAAGTAGTTTTTGAAAATTTCAAAAGCTTTTATGTTCATACAAGACTTCGAAACAATTCTTCGCTGTAAATGAGCGGACCTTCAAGGTATTTGAGATAGAAGACTGTCGCTCACAGCTTCACGTACAATGCTACCAGTTTTGGACTGCAAAAATTACTTTTTTGGAGTGTTTTAGGACGCTTCATAAGTTTTTATGTTCATATAAGATTTCAAAACAATTATTTATATGAAATGAGCTGATTTTCAAAGTTATTAAGCTAATCTAAGGCATAAAATTTTGATTTTATGCTGTGCATTTTGGCACTTGGTCGATGGTTTATTCTGACTCACAGAGAATAAAAGCTTATTCCAGCTGAGAATTTGCAAAATTTATACAAGAAGATTGTAAGCAGTTCAGTTACAAACAGAAAAAAAGTGAGTTTTGAAACTGTTATGTCTTTTTTATTGAATTCTTGGGTTTGAATTTGTTGGGCTTTGTATGTTATCGCTCTACCTTGATTCGTTTGTTTTCATGTTTAGGCCCTGTTCAAACGAGAACTCTGAGGCCCTATTCACACTACAGTATTAGATCGATCTGAGATCAATCCAGTCTAGTACATCGCTTCATGCTGAATCGAACTCAGATCGATCTAAAACTATAGTGTGAACGGCCCCTTAGTCGATGCAAGTTTTGACTTGCGCGAGCTTGCATCTTCGTTTGAACACCAACTTGCATCGACTTGCGTCTACTTGCATCGACTTGAGAGCACTTTGAACGTGCTCAATTTTTTTCTCAAGTCGATGCAAGTTTTTCCTCGTTTGAACATGAGTCACCACGCTAAACTTCATGAGTTGTTTTTTACATTTTTTCGTCCGAACTTCTGCACATTTCCTCTCCTACAAATAATTCAAACAAAAACAAAACTGATTTTCTCACTTTCCTTCGGCTAACTGGTTTTTCTTGAACGTTTTTGAAAATTTTTCATCGACTTGCGTGGAGATGTGTTCAAACGAGGACGCAAGTTGCAAGTCAAAACTTGCATCAACTTGCGTTCTCGTTTGGTGAATGGGGCCACATAAGGGGCCTTACACTAGGCGTTCAACTGATTAGAAATCATAAAATGTCACAAAGAAAAATTTTGCCCCTATATTATAAACAAGTAATCGAATGGTTCCTCGTAAAATTAAGGATTTTAAATTCATGCACTCGTGTTTTTAAAGTTTTCAAATTGCCCTCATCGCTTCGCGACTCGGGCAATGGAAAACTTGAAAACACTCGTGAATTATTCCTTAATTCTACTCGGCCCCATTCGATTACCGATACTAATTTGATGTAAATTAATTATGATGTCATTCGTTGGACGATTTTTGGAGCTTTTTTCGTAATTCCGCGAAGACATTTTTGTTTATATCTTAGCTATTTTCACTTATTTGGCAAACCCATATAAAGATACATCAAGCTCAAGTTAAAAACATAATTTCAGAGAAAAGAAACTACCAGTTTAGTGTATAAAATTAAGAGGAAAATGCATGCAAAACCAACAGGAAGTCTGAAGCCAAATGAAGAAAAACAATTACTACACTGAAAGAAGCACTAACATTCAGAATTCACTGCGTAGTTAGAAATAAGATCTAGTAAGCTCTTGTTTGACTGAACACATCTAACTTACACGGCAAATTCAGAGTCACTTTGACGTCCCCACTGCCAGTCAACGACATCTTGGAGTTGCCGGTGAGGTGAATGGTTCCTCCCAAGGACATGGCTACTAGGTCAACCAAGAGGACAACAGCACAAAGTATCTTGATTGCCATGCTTGATGTGGACTTGTTGAAGTCGTATCTTCAATTGATTTGCAGACACAGCCGAGGGTTGTATTTCTAGCAGATAGCACAGGAAATTTGCGATTAATTAACTGCATGTCACGACGTAAAACAAGAAGACAAAACTTGTTTTGGCGAGTATTTTATATGTTTGCAGTTCGTGGTTGCTGAGCTTATTACATTGTTCATGTAAACAGTTCTAATTCAATCAAGGTGATTCCTCTGTTTTGCACCGCGCACGCCTTCTGCGCATGGTTCAAAAAGCACAAAACCGCGACTTTACGAGCATTTTTTTCAATGTATGGTTGAAAACGATACAAAAGTCCTGAACCTGAACAATGACAGTCTAAACTCATTAAAACGTGTACTAATATAAACCAGTATTATTGTGCATCGTTGGTGAAGTGCTACGACCCAGACAACCCAAGGACATTTAAAACAATATGTTGTAAATGTAATAAGTCAAGAAGCCTGATTCAACCAATCACCTGCTGCTTCTAATCTCAGTTTCTCGTTGCTCACCTATTTGTAAATTTTCTACATATTTTATATTTCATATTTGACCTGTATGGGCCCGCAGTAATTGGCCACGCTGTTGCGGACGCCCTGCCATATATTTATTTGTGCATGTAAGCAATTTCATGGCGAAGTTAATAAAATAAAAATAAAATAAAGTCAATTTGGAATAATTTTTCTCATCTTCGGTGCGATAAAATAAAGACATTTTTGCAAAACTTTCCCCATTTCCCTCTCAAAAAACTGTTGCTTTTATAGTGGACCTATGGGCTCATTATATCTGTTTTCATGGACTTAGGCATGATCGGAATTTTTTGGAAAAGGATGAATTGCTAAATTGCAATTAGATTGAGTACCTCTAGGCGTAAACTTACTTGCTTAGAAATCAACGACGTGGCTTTGGATACGAGAAGTAAGATGATTGCATGCCTTTCCATGGCAAATTTGACCACAGGAAATGTAAGTGATTGATATATGAACAGATTTGAATTGCATTTAAGAACATTTTAGACGGTCTCTTAATTCAAATCAGTATGAGCACGTTGATTATTTCAAGATATTGATCTCAGATCCGTTATTTTCGCTAGTACTATCAACTATATCGTCATTATACTTTAGTAACCTTTAATAGTTCAATCTACAACTATCTACAAAAGTTATTGTTATATACCAACTGTCAAAGTCCATTTTTCTCGTGATCTGATTGGATGAGAGAGTATCACGTGAACGTGAACAAGTTTCGATGTTTCCCTGGGCAACGGGCAACAATATGTTGTTGACCGGTAATAACAAAACCGGAAGTTGATTGAGCTTTGAATGTGCGTTTTTGGCAGCGCGCGTTTGCCGCAAATTCATTCATTCGTTCATGCATGAGGCGAAACATTGATATGTTACTCTTTTCGAGCTTGTAAACAAAGGGATAATTAGGCAGACTAAAGCAGTGAAAACGTGTTTTGACATAGACAATTATTAAAAGTAACAATCTCAATGCCTTATTACTGTTTTTAGTTTTACCGTTCTAATTATTATCCCTATTAGGATATCTTAAAATCGAAATAATAGCATTTTCGCTTAATGTCGGTCACCGCTTTAAGTCGGTGAGGAACTATGTCGTAACCTTGTGTCGGAGTGAAATTATATATTCTTTATGGCTGGAAAATAACGATAATTGTTTTGTCGTTTTGGAGTGATGTCCAAATACTTTGAAAATAAATGTCTACCCCATATTTCCTGATAAAAGCCAACTCTTGGGCACGCCCAAGAGTAAATAAATGTTCTTTACACGGGCAACATTGGAAAAAAGTTTGAATCTTTATGTGTATATATACCCAATGACGTTATATTATTATTATTATTATATTATTATTATTGCCCTGCTGTTATGGACATACTGGTAGTACAAGCAGTATAGCTAAATCCCTAGTATTGTAGACATTTCGCTATATAACGGGGTTGCTGACTCGCTTCATGTGACAACTTACACTTGAAATTCTCGTTACATTTTTTTAGATATTAAAAATATTTGGTACAATTTATAATTCAAATTCCATGCAATTTGCCCAATATATTTGACGCTATTTTCCAGAGTCAAGACTTGTTAGCCCTATTAATTATGACGATGTTTTAAAAAATATCTCGCAAACGAGAATGTCAAAAATAGAACAATTCAGCAGGTATGTTGCTTTCTAAAAGTTGTAAAAAATATGCAAAATGCACTCTACCGAGGTTAAAAAAGCTTTATTGCGAGATATTTTACTATTTTACCTGTTTCAAATAAAATACTGCTAACTTTGAGTCTTGAGAGTTTTTCTTTTTGTGTGTGTGTGAGGCCAGATACACATATCAACGAATTAGCCGGAATACATCGAACGTTCGCGCGAAATCGCTAAAATATCTTTGTCTATATATCAAGCCAAATATTTCCTAAACGAGCACCAATGGCCCTTCAATTCGTTTTGCTAGTTACGAGAAAAGTAACTAACCTACACAACCTAACCTATGTAGCCAATAGTCCAGTTTCTAGTTACTAGAGACCGCTGAGCTTCTTGACAAAAGGCGCATTTATACAGGGTTAGCCTCATTTTCAAGAAAGACCCAAGGGAGTAAACTCGATTTTTTTCTGTTGTTAACAAAACAAAACAAAACCAAAAAAATGGCGTTTACTCCCATGGGTCTTTCTTGAAAGGGAGGCTAACCCTGTATAAATGCGCCTTTTGTCAGGAAGCTCAGCGGTCTCTAGTAACTGGAAACTGGACTATTCGCTTGTAAAACAGATCTACCATCGGATCTACCTCTATTTTCTTGTAGATTGGGTGTGGCACTTTCTGTGTTTTGTTTTGTTTTGTTTTGTTTTGTTTTGTTTTGTTTTGTTTTGTTTTGTTTTGTTTTGTTTTGTTTTGTTTTGTTTTGCTTTGTTTTGTTTTGTTTTGTTTTGAGTTTTGTTTTGTTTTGTTTTGTTTTGTTTTGTTTTGTTTTGTTTTGTTTTGTTTTGTTTTGTTTTGTTTTGTTTTGTTTTGTTTTGTTTTGTTTTGTTTTGTTTTGTTTTGTTTTGTTTTGTTTTGTTTTGTTTTGTTTTGTTTTGTTTTGTTTTGTTTTGTTTTGTTTTGTTTTGTTTTGTTTTGTTTTGTTTTGTTTTGTTTTGTTTTGTTTTGTTTTGTTTTGTTTTGTTTTGTTTTGTTTTGTTTTGTTTTGTTTTGTTTTGTTTTGTTTTGTTTTGTTTTGTTTTGTTTTGTTTTGTTTTGTTTTGTTTTGTTTTGTTTTGTTTTGTTTTGTTTTGTTTTGTTTTGTTTTGTTTTGTTTTGTTTTGTTTTGTTTTGTTTTGTTTTGTTTTGTTTTGTTTTGTTTTGTTTTGTTTTGCTTTGCTTTGCTTTGCTTTGCTTTGCTTTGCTTTGCTTTGCTTTGCTTTGCTTTGCTTTGCTTTGCTTTGCTTTGCTTTGCTTTGCTTTGCTTTGCTTTGTTTTGTTTTGTTTTGTTTTGTTTTGTTTTGTTTTGTTTTGTTTTGTTTTGTTTTGTTTTGTTTTGTTTTGTTTTGTTTTGTTTTGTTTTGTTTTGTTTTGTTTAAGTTTTTGTGTGGTTTTTTTTTTTTTTTTTTTTGTTTTTGTTTTTGTTTTTTTGTTGTTTTATTCCGGCTACCAACAAATAGTTTAGGTTTGCCAGCCGCGATACATTCCCTCGATGGTTTTCTTTCGACACTATATATATTTTCGACTTTGTTGCCATATAGTCGACCTCTATGGCCTATTCCGGATCTTTGTAGTTTTGCAGAATGTGGTTATATGTTTGTCGCAGTATTTGCCAGGGGTTGGAAGAGGGCCTATCGAATTTTTTTCCAACCAATCTTTTTCTTCTTTGGAGATCTCGTGTTGGACGACATTGTGTCGATAGGAAAATATTATTCTGCAGTTTTTTATGTCTCGTAGCACAACACCAACAATACCTCCCACGAAAAAGAGTAGAACTTTGGGGCTTTCTTCTTGTTCTTATTGCTCTTCGAGTTCTTCTTCGTTCCGGTTGCTCGGGCTCTTCTTCGAGTTTAACGCTGTCTTCTTCCTTAATTGAGAGTTCTTCTTCTGGTTTGTTTGGCTCTTCTTGCATTTTTTGGAGAAGCTCTTGGTCTTCGAGTTTTTCTAGCTTTGTTCAAAGTTTTCGTATATTTCTTGCAAAAGTTGTTGCCCTATTTGTAGGATTCCGTCGATTTTCTTTTCTTCTGTTTGGGGGGCTTAGATGACCGGTGGCTGCTCTTCTCTGGCTAGTGATTGTTTGTTTTCTATGGCCGGTGGCTGCTTTTCTTTTGGAGCTTCGATAGCCGGTTGTTGTTTGTCTTCTTTGGGTGGCTCGATGGCCAAGAGGGGGTAGTTGTTTTTGTCGCCACAAACGGCGCATACGAATGCCAATGTTGTATTTTTGGCGAATCTGGGAGATGGGCATTTTGCCTTCCGGATTTTGTATATCTAGAATTTCCTGGTCGGATGCTACCTTCTGGCATAGTCTCTCTCTATATATAGTCTATATATAGAATAGATCTAGACTCTGGGCTATGCCTATATTGTTGGAATAGACCATAGACTAGTCTATGGTTTGTTGCCCAAACCCACAAGAAATAGATTGCTAGATATTGCTAACCAGACCAATACCACTTGGTACAAAACTATGGAGTGTCCTGGGCGCTTGGTTTAGAGGGAGAAAAACCTTGTAGCCGGCCCCGTTCCCTTTGCCTTTTTTTCTCGCAATACTCTTACGCCATTTTCCTTTCTTTTTGCAAATCGAGTCCAACACATGGATGTAAGCGTTGTCGATTTTGCAATAGAACTTTTAGATTGCTCCGCAGCCGTCCATTTGTGGGTATTTGTCCAGTTCTTTTTGCAGGGCAGGGCTCCAAACTGGAAATTCTTTTCCCTTGTGTTGTAACAGTACAAGCCTATGTCCCTTCTTTTTGTATTGGAGAACTATATCAGCAAAATATTCGCCGTGGGATTGATTTTCTGGCTTCCCTACAGTCTTGTAGGTACCACGCTGTCGATCGAAAATAGCGATCCCAGAGCTGACCCAGAGCTTTCTTGGTTTGGGATGCCCATCGAATTAGTGCCGTATTTCTTCGGATTTTCCTTCCGTTTTTTGTTGCCTGGCAGTCCTCGAGGTCCTCTTCGAATGTGGTGGAGATGGGAGACCAAGCAATCGGGATTTTTGTTGGAAGTCGTTTTTGGTGGCCTATCTTGCAAAGGATGGGAGCTTGGGCCTTTCGAAATTTTTCCCAACCGATCGTTTCGACTTCTTGCAAAAACACCTCATAGCTAGACCGACGCTCCTTCGTAATATAAAAATACCTTTACTTTTCCTCGACGCTCCGTTCGGGCCACCTATTCACCTTCGAACATATCTAAGGCTTTTTTCATTCTTTAATTTGGAATGAGGAGGAGGAGGAGAGGATATATTGATTTTTAAAGGTCAATAAGACTTTTTAGACCAAGAAAACAATGTCAAAACTTATTATGTATGTTATTTGGATTTAGCGCTCAGATTTCACATTGCTATTTTTGCAGACAGGTAGAAATTAAGTCCAGACATCTAAAACCACATAAAATGTGTTAAAGCACAGTAGTCCTAAAGTGTTATGGTTTTTTCGAATTCACACTTGTCCAGATCGTTGGATATAAGTGACTGCCAGGGGAGCCATTGTATATATTTTAGGCTTTATTAAAAATTAATTATTCGTACCTATTAGTCACTATTCGCTAACTATTCCGTCACTACTGTTTATCTATCAGAACTAACTTCCTGCCTAAAGGTGAAACTAAAAAGCTTAACTATCACCAATATATATAGTAGGAAAAAGGATTTAGCTATAAGAATTGACATTGCTGAAAAGAGGAGTTCTCTGAACCTGGTTTACCTTGAACTTACTGCATCATTAATGACGCAGTAAAAAAAGACTAAATTAAACTACAGAAATGACTATCATAAGCATCAATACTAATTCTACAATGATTAACACCTAAATTATTTATTGCGCCGGGCTGCAAACAGTTAGGTTTATTTATCAAGCTATAGCCAGGCCAACTTTCTTGCTCCAAAACTGAAACTAGTGTAATTTGAATTTAGCGTGTCAATAGAGTGACATCCTTGTCAAAATGTTCCAAAACAGAAAAAAAAGGAAAAAGAAACCGAAGAAAAAGAAAATGCTGAAGTTTGACTACACCTATTAATTGAAAGTATTAAAATTGATAAAATCCTTCGCGTATTCATGTGACGCCACAGCGAGGAAAGCTAAAATCTAATCAAAACAATAAATCGTACATTCTACATATATATACCATTGAAGGAAGTTGTTTCCGAAAACATGGACCGGTTCTTTTTATCGGCTTTCGAATTATCAGCCGCCAAACTTCTGTCACGCCACAGATGATGTCAAGCGCTTTCACTCTACGTAAAACACAACAGTTTGTGACAGATTTCACCTTGAATTTGCTTGGCCAATAAATATAAATGCTATTTCCTAAATATATTCAGTAAAATAAACGAATTAGATGTAGTTATAACTATTTGGATGCTGGGTATTGTGGCTACCACAAAAGTGTACCAACATGGCGGTTCAATGCATTCTTACAAAAAATTAGAGCACATTAAAACGTTCATGTCCTCGCGATGAAAGTTCTATCTTGACTCAATGTTTTGTACGGAAGCATAGAGTTGTTTCTTCAGCTGTGTGTACTGTGATTTTATTAAGTGTTCTACTGAAACGAACTTTACTTTTTCAATGACGCAAGTTAATACCATGAAAAATCATTAAAAAATCATAAAGGCGAGACATAACACCACAAACCCTTGTCTGTTCGCATACGAACTAGACACGGCAACTAGCGCGTCCAAAATATCAAACGGAACTTTGATTTGTAGTTTGGACAAGTAAACGGAAAAGTGCTTCTTTTTCTTTCCAGATGTTTGAACTAAAAATGCAAAGATAATCATGTTATGCGACCAACGTACCCGATATCTTACTGATGGTTAGGATAAGCGTGGAAAGCATCATGCAGTCTGAGTTCAGAGTAGAAATTAACGTTGTAGTTCAACCTACTAAAGAGAATATAGATTGATGTGGAGAACTAGCTTGTGCTGGAAATTTACCTAAACCTGTTTTAGAGTACGTAGTCTGATCTCCCTCTGCTCCCTTGAGAGACTGACCACGGCTAAGAGAAATCAGTAGTTTAAGGGTGGTCAGTTTCTAGTCAAAGTCCATGACATAAGCATAGATTAGCATAGCTGGGCGTGTTGGGTTAATCTTATGGGACACTTTATCGAAGGATTTTAAAAAAATAATTCGTATAGATAAAAAGATAAAACTGTTCGTAATCTTCAATCATCATAATAATAATTCTATATATTTATTTAATGAGGATTTACAAATCATCTTGTGAACTAGTATATATGTGACTGTCAATACTGGTTATACCTTAATATATATAATATAATATAATATAATATAATATAATATAATATAATATAATATATCCAATCTATAATGAAGAACGTCAACTAATAGTGCTAATTAAGTCATGGTGTAGAGAAAGCACTCGAGTGGAAATAAGTATATATATATGTGTGACTGTCAATACTGGTTATATATAATATGATATAATATAATATACCCCAATCTATAATGAAGAACGTCAACTAATAGGTGTACTAATAGTGCTAATACAACTAAGTCACGGTTTAGAGAAAGTACTCGAGTGGAAATAAAAGGTGCGGCGAATGGAAAAAGTGAAACACACAATGAGCTACGCCGAGACCCTTCATTTGAAAAATACGACCCTGAGAATCAGTGCAAGGAAAACCGAGTACAAGCTTGAACTATACAGTTGTACTTAATTTTGACTCCAGAAATGTGACAGTTTCACACCTTCAAGAAATCTAGAAATTATACAGAACTCCTGGAACTGTAGCCTAGATATCTAGTATACTAGCGCCTTGTAAATACACGCCAATTACTAAGAGGACTAAACAATGGCAAAGGAAAATAACTGCAAAAAATTAGAGCAATACAGCCAAATTCGGGATTTATATATTCCTATATTTTAATATACAAAAAAGCTCCCGTGTACCGTAAGGCGCAACGAGATTGGAAACGTACCTTTAACTGAGTTTTGTCAGTACAGCCTCAACACAGCAATAAGCTTGTTAATTGTCAATCTTCAAGCTGAATCAAATCCTAGTTTTACTGTTTATTTACCAAAACTAACTTCCTGCCTAAAGGTGAAACTAAAAAGCTTAACTTTCACTAATTTATATATTAGGAAAAAGGATTGACATTTGCTGAAAATAGGAGTTCACTGAACCTGGTTTACCTTCAGTGAACTTAGCTAACTGCGTCATTAATAAAAACTAAATTAAACTAAACAATTAAATGACTATGAAAAACATATCATGACTTCAGATTCTACAAATATTAACACCGAAATTACTTAACGCTGCAAACTTAGGTTTATCAAGCTGTAGGCTAACTTTCTTGTTACAAAACTGTTGACTGTATTTACCTAAATGAAACTCAGTGCTAATTCGAATTCAGTCTGGAGGTGTCATCCTTTTCAAAATGTCCAAAAACCGAAGGGAAAAAAGGGAATACTGAAGCTTGACTACAACTATAATTGAAAGTAGTTTCAACTCTTTAAAATCTAAAAGAAAATGTAAATACCATTTAGGATCAGTGTTTGATTGACGTAAGTAGCGAAGCGAAAGATCTCCCCACCAACATACAACTTTTGACAAAATCTGCCTCTTTCAAAATAAAATTGAAAGAATATCTTCTCCACAAACAATACCAAGAGTAAAGAGAAAAAAATTACTTTTGTATATCACTGTTCTTCTTTTCAATATATTAAATTCTTGTTTATGTATAATATCTTTATTGTAAGTGTATTTGTAGTTTATGTTTTCAAATAGAAACTAAGCTGAGGGCTAACTAGAAAACTTAGCAGTTAACTTAGCCCTCAGGCTCTAATGTTATATTATATTTTATAAAATATTTGAGATATAACGCGCGCGCTGATTGGCTGGCTACCATGTTTATATCAGAGGACAGAGACATGGCTCGCCCAAAAAACGTCGAAAATATTTTATAAAAGCAATATAAAACGATCGTTTATGTCTCTGTACTGTGATATAAACACTCTGGAAGATGTAGAGCACTCGAAAAGCAAAAGAAACACTCGGCTACGCCTCGTGTTCCTAAGCTTGCTTTTCTCTTGCTCTACATCTTCCATCGTGTTTATATCACAGTACAGAGACATGCGCGCGCGTTTTATATTGCTTAAATATTATTTAGAGCCGATCGATATTACCCTCACCATACACCTCTTTAACGTTCTTTTCAAACCAATATACTCCCATACGGCAGTGAGGTATTGTGTGTTGACACTAAACTGAGGGTGAACAAAAACAATACGAAGTAAAGGCGATTTGCGGTTTTTATCCACGAGGTTTCGTGCAGACGTAAGACACGAGGTTCTAAAAATAGCATCAAACGGGGCATATGATGAGTCACGGGGATTCGATCCTTCCCTTTCCTCATTTTCTCTTCTCCTTATTACCAAGTAGATAAAAATGATGGCGTTTTCCAATTAATATATCTGCAGGATAATTAAGGATTTAACCAACGAATAGCGTTATCCATGCACCCTTTAATTGTGCAACCTGGGCCAGGCATTTGCGCACGTTACAATTTTTATAATATTTGCCAGGAGCCGGTTGTACGAAGCCTGGTAAGCGCTATCCGCCGGATAAATCCTTATTCAGCGGATACAATTTGCAGTTTTTATCTTGTGGATAACTTATCCAGGCTTTGTACAACCGACTCCAGACTAGGTATTCACTTCCAGCGCGAGCTGAATTTATTCAAAATTGAGTTCTATATTTGTTGTGATCTGTTTTAGCCAATACGCACGCAGCAAAATATATTTTTATGTTATAATATTGTCATGTTCATTATACATTGACCTAGCTGTTTTCAACAACAATGTAACAACAACAATTACAATAACAATTAATAACAACAACAACAATTACAACAATACAACAACAACAACAACAACAGAATCAACACAAGAACAACAATAACTAGCGCGTTAAGGAAACAACGAGGCGCGATTGTTCGCAGTTTTGACTGAAAACGTTGTCTCTTTGTAAATGGAAAAAAAATTCGCGGGGGATACGTGATAAGAACATTTTTAGTCTAGAGGGGTGGGGGAGTCAAATTAACAATTTCAAACGAAAACAAAAATGAAAGACAACAGTTTTAGTTTAGAATTAATGTTTATTAATTCAATCGTTGTTTTTCTCAACTACATTTGGCGGTTTTTAGATCTTTTAGATCTTTTCTTATCGACTAGATCTTTTTGTAGATTTGGAAGCCAAATCCCGTGTTCGACTTGGCGCAGTAGGTCTTGCTGTACTGTCCGTTGGTGCATGATTTTGCAGTTATCTTACTGCCATCAGAGTACAGCCAGCTCTTATTGGACTGGAAATCGGACTTAAAACCAACGATGTCGCCATATTGAATTGGTTTACCGTCATTGGCGTTTTTACCCGCAGACAAGATTCGAAACACGCATTCACTGAACCAGAACCAACGTTTTCTATCCCATGCTAATGGAGGTGTCAGACTACGTCTGGAAAATAAACATTTTCGCTATAAGATTGTTAATGTTAAAAATACATTTAAAAAAATACAGTAGCAGATCGGTGCTATAAAATCATATACTATCAATGTAAACATTGCAGTCACCATGACACTTACGTGTGTGTGCACTTAGCCCCAGAGGAACTGCACCACAAGTGTCTGCTCTCAGCATAATATGGAAATGTTATGGTCACAAAGTCACCACTTTCCACTGCTTGACCGTCAGTTTTACCGAGGGTTCGTATGCGGAATACTTCATGGCGACAAGAAGAGAACTTGGAAGACATGAACACTTGACCTCCTGGACATGAAGATGTAGTGCAGTGGCTATTAGACTTTGGACATCTCATCCAGCGAGGTGTTCCACTAGAGCGAGCAAGTTTTAAGGCAATCAAGTCACCGCTGAGGATGACTGGGAAACGAAGAGCTGAAAACAAAAAGAAAAATTTGTAAAACGATGCAAATTCATTGGCTTCGCAAATGTCTATGTTGTTACCATGACGATTTTTGTGATTTATAAATCGAACTTTTCTATATATCTAGTTATCGAAATTCTGATTTCATTCAGAGTAATAAGTAAACGCTCTGAGTAGAAAACAAGTGTAAATGAGGACGATATAGTGTTGAAAAAAAAAAAGATAGCAAACTAAGCAATAAATGACAGAGAGAGAGAGAGAGAATATCGCGCACTTAAATCATATTAACGGCCAGGAACGAAAATAAATGCACATTAAATTCGAAAGATAATAGGAAAAAAAATTGAAAGAATGATTGTGAACCATTTACAGCTTGCAAACTACTTACTTCGTGTCAGTCCATCCCAAAACTTCTCAACAGGAGTAACTTTGAGGGTCCCTGTGCCGTGAATGGTTCCTCCCAAGGACATGGCTACTAGTTCAACCAAGAGGACAACAGCACAAAGTATCTTGATTGCCATGCTTGATGTGGACTTGTTGAAGTCGTATCTTCAATTGATTTGCAGACACAACCGAGGGTTGTATTTCTAGCAGATAGAACAGGAAATCTGAGAGTCCTATTTTTAGGATTAGATAACTACAATTAAGAGTGCCAATTGTATTTTGTGTTAGAACGTTTATCCACTTGAAGACAAAACTTGTTTTATGAGCATGTTGCATGTTTGCTGTTCGTGGTTGCTGGGCTTATTGTATGCTCAATGTGACAGTTCTAACGCAGTCAAAAGCTAACACGGGAAGTCCATGTCCAAGTGAGTGAGTTTTCAACTAAGGCGGATGAAATTTCCATTGATGTTCAAATATATGATGTTTTGTACTCCAGTTCTCTGTTTATTTTACATTTAACTACTTGTTGTTAATCAAACTTCCTTCACTTTGAAATTTTGTTGCGAAAGGGGCGTAGGGAAAGGGGAGGAAAACAGGAACTCAAATAAATGAAAATAGATGAATATCCTACAGCTTCACTGATTTGTACTTTTTTGTCGTTGTGTTGAGCTCTTATATTTTTGCAACGTATGAATACAGTAAAAACCCTCATAAAGAACCCATGATTTTCTTTGAGACTGAAATGGTTTTATATTGAAATGCATGTCTGGTTCTTACATATTTGGTGCTTAAATGCTAAATTGATGTTTTCCGTCTTCAGTTGACAGTTGATACATGACTTTTAAGACGCACAAATAGCACTTTGATACAAAAATGATGCAGAACCACAAAGATATTAACTACAAAAATTGTGATATTTATTTCAAGCTAGCATGCATTTTCACTATAGGTTCTACAGTAGTTTGATAAAGGATATTCACTATAATTATTCAATTGATAGATATTTTGAATTTTGCTCAGACAAAAGATTAAGGTCATACTCTAGCAACAAATTAAGAATTAATTCAGTCAGAACCGAATTATTTATAGGCACTTTTTTTCAATAGATTACCATATTTATGGAACAACTTGCCTGATAAACTTGGGACTTCTAATCTTAGCTTATCATCATTTAAAAGACAATGCATTGAATTTTATAAAACTAAAAACTTTGATCCTGACCGCCCACATGTCACTTGGACGCAGTGATCTGATAATAATGATTTAATTCTGATAGGCTACTGACACTATGTTACACTGATAATTAGTTTTTGATATAAGTTATAGTTTGCTACCAACACGTTTTCACTTGATATAAGTAATATAGGATATTTTCACTTGATATAAGTAATATGACGAACATATCTGATAGGATAGATAACGAAATTTTAACGTTCTTTTGTTGTTGTTCAGTTGTTGAAGTGTTTAATTTGTACGTATTTTTTGGGTGGACTAGCTCGAATGGATCCTATGTTCTCTTCTAGTCCTTCCCCACTGCATATTGTTCTTGGTAATGAGTAGTTTTTTTGCTGTATTTCATTTCTTTAAATTTCTGATTAGTTTTCTTACATATGTATATGTACATTTTGTTCCTTATGTTCAAATGCAGTGAAAATGGAAAATGGATTAAATTAAATTAAGAGAATGAGTTTTTCCCCTGGGTCTTATCTGTATTGAAGCTATCTAAATATGAGATCACGAAACAATTAGATCTATAAATCTATGATTTCAGTCACTTAAAAAAGACGAGGTGTTCGGCGATGTTAAAATGGCACATACAACCAAAAGGCAACTAGTACCTTTTATGGCGCAAATTTCTTTCAACGATTCCTCAAACTTTTCAAACTGTGCGCGTCATGGACGCAAACATAAACTAATTCAAGCCCGGTAGAGCTTTGCTCAACTTTTAAAATGTTTTTGTTATTTGCGGCCTTGTCATAAGGACATGTCTGGAGTGGTTGATAACGCTCCAAGTTCTTTCCATCCGTCCATCAAAGTCAGTGCTTTTTCTTCCTTATAGGAAAAGCTAAGGATACAGTACAAAACATTGAATTCAAACTTCAGTATGGATTTGGTATATTGGGACTGCGCTCTTACCCAATGTTGGCATCTGAACTTTCATATTTCGTTGTTCAATTTTTATTTATTTCTTCATTCGTTCTTTGAAGCAAAGACTGAAAAAGACTGAAAACCTAAAAGAAAAATATTCAAGGAAAGATCTACTTGGAAATGCCGAAACAGAGAGCAAGTTGGCACCGTCAAAAGAGAAGTAAACAAGTCAGCTATTGCCTGTGACTATGCCATGTCATGTAGACTTAACTGCGACTGGCACTACGTCTGGAGAAACCCTGGTACAATCCTCAGCTTCGCAGTCCTCAGTCACATCAACTACTTCAGCCCTGTCGCTTTCAGACCACGACTACTACTCTTCCAATATCGACTCTTCTAGCAAACAGTTTATGAATGAGTTGAAGAACAATCAACCTTTTTACTTACATTATCTTGAGACATTTTCTAAAGCTACTGCTTACGATAAAGCGATTAACAATCATTCCTTATTGACACTCAGCTTGCCAGGGAAGTCAGTACGTAATCACACTTTACTCAAGCGAACGAGTCATTTGTTAAAATCCAAATGTCTGATTTCACATCGTTTTACTACGCTGTTTTAACTAGTTTATGACGTTTTTAATGTGTTTTAATTTCTTTCTAAACGAACAAGTCTGACCGTTTAACTCCAAGATGTTGGTGCGCCACTTATTACATAAAGTGAATTCCTCTGATTTCGCCTTGTTATCTCGGCTAATGACCAGGGACGACTCGGCATTATGTAAATAGTCCCTTACTTTTTAGCTAACAAAGTATTTCCTTAACTAAGTTTGAACTAGTATTTTGCAATCCTAGCTTTCACCGTCTACCGAAAACTGAAAAAATTGAATTCATATAAGTCAGGAGATATAGTTGGAAATATAGAGATCAGTCAGAAAAGAGCTTGGGAAGAAGCTTTGAGTGTTTTATTTGTAAGATGAAAATAAATGACGTATATTCAGCTTTTTAGGAGTTTTATGCAAAACTGTTACAAAACCACACAGAAAACTATATAAAAAATTATATATGCATCTGAAATGATATATCACTGACCGCTACAATCACCTGATGAAACGATTCACAAGCAGAGAAAACGGGCACTATGTATGCATATTAAGAGGAGATTTTCTTCACTATCGAGTATTAAATAATGGCTAAAAGTGCCAAAAACTAGTCCCTTGTACAAGTATTAATTCAAATTTTCGTTTTGGATTAACACTAAAATTCTATTTTTATCAGTTAGGAATTGATCCACTAAGATACAATGCCTGTTTAAAACAGTCTTTTGAATTGTACAGAGTGGTTATCCTGTATTTTTATTCAAATTTAGCAACTTTCAAGATGAATGTAAAGAATTATATGGAAATTGAGCGAAATAAAGAAGGCCCTCATTTTTGATTCAAATTTTCGCCGTTTGGATTCACACTTTTATTCATCTTTTATTAATCAAAGCCACTTACAAATAAGCTCAACTTTCTGAAAGTAATAACTTTAGCTTTGTCAACAGTTATTTTTCAGCTTATAAATAGTTTTTTTTTACCCAATGCTTGAAAGTGAAAAAAAAACCTCTCCTCTTGAAAGACCTAAATTGGAGATTACGTGAAAGGGAACATATATCAAGACTAAGAGGTGTTGAATGTTAAAATTACACATGCCATCCAAAACATGAAATAAACACCTTTGACGACACAAATACATTTTAGTGATTTCTCCACTGAGGCTAACACAAAGCCTAGGTTTTTAAAATACGATGCTTTTGTTTAGCATCAACGTAAACATACTAAAGTTAAAGCCCGGTAGAGCCTTGCTCAACTTTTGAATTTTTTTATTACTGAATTTCCTTTTGCGGCCGGCGTAGGGACATTAGTGAACCTTATAGGAAAACTATACAATGCACAAACATATTTTGATTCTTATCGATTTGGTGCATAAGCCACTCATAGTATATTAGACTTAGGGCCTCATTATATGAACCGGGCTGACCCTGTTAAGCGGGCTAGCTGACTTTTTTTGTTTTGTGGCCCTAAGGGAAAAGAAAACAAAAGAAGTCAGCCCGCTTTACCGGACCTTAATCAGGCCCTTACTATATTTTATCAGCATGTATACAATTTGTCTGCGCATGTCTGTGTTTTGGGCTTGAAATTCATTTGCATATCGAATGCAAGAAATTTTATGTTGACACGGAATATTTGGCTGGCTATCTCGTTCTTCAAAATTATGTTCAACTACCGAAATACTGAGACAACTAAAACATAAGCAGTCTACCTACTGCTAGTGCGCTGTGGACAATTATCCAGATCGAAGGCACTCCAGATGGGAAAATATCACGCGTCAAAGTCAGTAGAAAGTTGTGAGAAGGACCAGAACTCCGCACTTTCGAGTTATAATGCTGGCGTTGAACTCATGTATAAGGTAAATTTAGTAATGGATGTCATTACCAACATGGTACTGTGTGAATTGGATCCAATAAGAGTACTCTGGACTTCGTTGATTGTTGAATAATTAGCCATGTTTACTGGAATCTCGTACTTTTTCGCGCAAAATTCTTACAACATGTTACAATTCATTCTGAAAATTTGACATCTTTGACGGCGCCCCCCAGCAAAATTATTTAATAATACGCTTTTTCCATGCTTCGTTCTTGTAAACCAGAGCTTTCTTGGTGGAAACTCCTGGTCCCTCCATGTGATTTCAAGCAATGTTTACAGCCGGGTTCAAGCCTTGTTAAAATTGGCATATTTCGGTATAGGCTATATTTTATAATCTGCAACATTTATCTAGAAGTTAATGACCTATATTTATACATGGTTAGGCATACAGTTTGTGCCGTATTGAAGCAGCGTTTTATATTTTATAAAAGAGCAAAAAATTCATCGCTGAAATTTGCATGCAAACAACGTGCTTGGAAACACGTTCACAAAAATGCTTTAGATCACATGTAGGGACCACGAGTTTGGACTAAAAAAGCTCAGTTTTGCAAGAAAGAAACGTAGAAAAAGCGAATTACTAAATAAATTTGCTGGGGGCGCAGTCTAAGATGTAAAATTTTGAAAGTGAATTGCAATAATTTTGGGCGAAAAAGTACGACATTCCAGTAAACATGGTAAATTATTGAACGATCGATGGAGTCTAGAATACCCTTATCGGGTCTAGTCTATACAGTAACTTGTTGTTAATGGCTTCCACTGCTTAACGTACCTTACATATAAATTTAGCGCCCACCATATTACTCGAAAGTGCGGAGTTCTGGTCCTTCTAACAACTTTCTACTGACTTTGACGTGTGATATTTTCCCACCTGGAGTTCCTTTAGTTTGGATAATTATCCACAGCGCACTAGCGGTAGGTAGACTGCTCATGTTTTAGTTGTCTTAGTATTTCGGTAGTTGAACATAATTTTGAAGAACGAGATAGCCAGCCAAATATTCCGTGTCGACATAAAATTTCTTGCATTCGATATGCAAATGAATTTCAAGTCCAAAACACAGACATGCGCAGACAAATTGTATACATGCTATCAACGTGACATCTCGTCGCGTCTTTCTATCTCGTTGATTTGATTAGTTTATTTGAATTGTTCTCTTATTCTTTGATAAGCAAAAGATCGTTAAACCTAAAAGAACAGAATCTAAGCAGTTCATGCATAGCTTGCCAAAGAGATCAGTTATTACTGACTTATCATTACATGCAGAACCGAGCTTTTTGTATTTAGTATAAGGAACGTTTTGTTGAAACCCAATGTCTCAGTGAGTCGAGCTGAGTCGTATAATTATGTTGTCAGTTTAGTTTTTATATAACGTTTTTATGTTTTTATTTCGTATGAATTCAACTAGTTTAACTTCACTAGATATTAGTGTCACTTCTGCTAAAATCATTTTTCATCCCTTGTTTGCTCTATTTTCACTTAGTGGATATTAAAGTTAGGCGAAAGAGTCAATTAACAGTCAACTTGAAAATACATGTTTATAGTAGAAAGCTGCCTGGCAGCTTACGTATCAACTTCCACAAGTTTCAAGGTCGATAATTTTGAGCTAGTTTTAAAATGTCATTAAACCACAATCTACTCACTTGTACAACCATTCTTCAATAAAAGACGAGCTTTTCCTTCATAACTAGCTTTAGACAATCCATCTTTCATTACTGATGCACTTATACCTGCCTGCATTGACAGACAACTGAAGTGAAAGACCATGATTTAGTATGTTTTCTGGTTCCCCTGGGGGTGGGGGAGTTTTATCAGTCGTATATTTGAGAAAGGTTTGAGGAGCGACGGCTTATAAAGCTTTACTTTTTCAAGTGAAAGTCATTTTAATGAGAATAGAAGAGGTATGAACTGGTGAAAATTAAACAGAAACCAAAGTGTCTCTCACGACATTGTTGATTCAGTAGACTTTTAGTTCCCCCTGGGGATGGGGGTAGGGTTTTGTTCTTACTTTGCGAAAGTTCGATTCTTTGTTTTTTGTTATATATCAAGAAATTAAACGAAAAATGGTCACAATGGCCAGTTTTAAAGATGAGAATGGATTATTTCTGTAGTAGGGGGTCAAGGAGTTTCTTCCATTGTTCAAAACTCCATGATGCTGTTGCCTCAGTTACCAACACATCATTGATGAAGAAAGTTGGGGTGCTTGCAACAGTTTCTGAAATGAAACAAACATGTAAATTGAAAATAAATCAAAGCTGGTATATCTGGTTGCCTATAAAACCATTATCGTAAACACTGTACAACTGTATGGTTATGGTCAGTGATCTCATTTCTAACTAGAGGCTGTTTATATATGAAGACGAGTTGTCCCTAGTGGACGAGATAACTCCTATGTTTTTTAGTGAAAGGAAAGGTAAATAACAGAGTTATCCTGGCTACCAGGGATTATAACTTGCCTTCATATGAACATTTCATTAGTTTTTAGGGAACAACGTATTTCTTTGAAAAAGAAATTGAATTCAAAGTTATTATATAATTTAGCATAAAGTAGTAGCTGTAGTAGTAGTAGTAGTAGTAGTAGTAGTAGTAGTAGTAGTAAAAGAACCACAACGTTGCATGACATTGATGTTACTTTATTAGCACGAAAGTACTGTTTTGAAAGGGCTAGCAGCCCTCTCTCTTCAGGTGCGGTACAGACTAATTGATTTCGATCTACATGTTCTTTAAAAGATATTTGTTTGCATGAAGGAAAGATTAACATTTATCTACTAACCTAGTTAGCATATATATAGTTGGAATTATTCAACATTTTCAAAAAGATTTTTTGGATGTAAATTAATTGACGGATATTTTTGAGTGAAAACAAGTTAGATACAATAAGCTTCTTGAGAGAAACGGTTATGTTCGCACATGAATTTTAAAACAAGTCCATGGCACTTTAATGCAAAAATAATGAAAACCTCGCACACAGATATATAACTAAAAAGCATTGATATATATTTGAAATCATGCCTTGGACTAGAATTACTATGAGAAACGATATCACAAGAAATGGATTCTTTTCCCAGAACTTTTCAGTTTTGAGCAATCTGCAATCGTTACATGTACGAAACATTCACATTTCAGTATAAGTCAGCTCTCTGTTATTTTAGTCACTGAAAATAGACGATGTGTCAGATGTACGGCACTTACAGATATGACATTGTCACCTGTTATGGCTATTTTCAAAATTTGTGCTCTCTAAAGCAATATATAAAATGATCATGACAGCAAAAGTTTGTACTCGGAATGTAAATTTCTTTTGTAGAAGAACCACATCAATCTATTTTTGATTGGCAGACAAAGGAACATTGTTTTCACCTTTTGTTTTATGGTAGACGAATATGGAAAATAGAAACATATTTCAACTCAAGTTTTCCATTTGGTATATTGGGAAATGCGCTAACAACTGACAACGTATCTCTTCTTTTAATTCGAGGAGTCAGTTTTAAGCTCACTCAAGCGACATTATTCAGTAGCTGGCCATTTGTCAATTCCCAATGTCTGAGTGAAATATTTTAGATCGTTTTATTACGGTTTTTTAGTTTGTATGACATTTTTAATGTGTTTAAATTTATGTTTTTATTCAACAATCCTGACCGTTTAAATTCAAGTTAGATGTTGGTGCGCCACTGCTACTTTTCCTTGTTTGTTTTATTTTAATATCACTTAGTTGAAATTAAAGTTAGGCGAAAGAGTCAATTAATTAACAGTTAACTTGAAAATATACGTTTATAGCAGAAAGCTGGCAGCTGCAACTTCCACAATTTCAAGGTCAATAATTTTGAGCTCATATGAATTTTAAAATGTTGCCTAAACCACAATCTACTGACTTGTACAACTATGCATGCTTCCATAAAAGACGAGTTTTTCCTCATTCATAACTGGGTCATCCACTACGGTTAGAACGAAGCTTGTGATTTGGTAAAGCAACAAAAACAAAGAATATGTGGATTACTCTGAACAATGTCTTTTTGTTCTACTTGTCGCCTGTGGCATTGTTTCCTTCTGACCGTAGTATTACTGTCATAACTAGGTTTAGACAATCCATCTTTCGTTACTGAGCACACTTATATTCCTGCCTTGACAGACAACCATGCAATTATAATGAAGTATAAAAAGACAATGATTTAGTGAGTTTCAGTACCCCTTGGGGTAGAGGAAGTGGTAACGAAATGTAGGGAAGGGAGGGGAGCGATGGTTCATCAAACAATTGATATTCAATAGTTTTTTGTTTGAACTGAAAATCATCTTTGAAGCGAAGAGAAGTAGTATGTATCAGTGTAACGCTAACACAAGTCAGTTCATTCACAGTCTCAAAAGATAGGTTCACTCGATATTTTTCGTTAGCCTCTTAGGGGTGGGCTAGCATTGAAATGTTTTGGAGGGAGGGGTGGGAGCGTGCCTTGATCTGAGGTTTGTAAGCCTAATTGTTTGTTTTCACCAAATGGCTTTAGAAAATGATTTGGTATATTTCTTAGTTTTTATTATTTGATATAGCCTCGAAAAATAATTCGGCATTTTACTTCCCTAGGGAACAGGCAATGTGTTATAGTGATAAGTGTGCTAAAGGGAGAGGGAAAGTTTGATCTCACAATTCAACGTACAAGTCATTTGATGCTACCATTTCCCCAAGGGGGTAGGGAGGGGGAGTAGTACGCCACGATAGACAGTACTTAAATCAATGATATAAATACTTCAAAAAGAAGAAAAAGGAAAATAGTCTATTATGTTATTGTTTTGTAGACTTCAAAAAGGCTTTTCACTAAATACTATGACATAAACTTTGAATAATTAGGAAAATTAACATTTCCGGAAATTACGTTTTCATCCCTTGTTAGTTGCATGTATGCAAATGTATCTGCTGTCAAGGTAGGAGATAAATTTTCTGTTTATCGAAGTAACAATATTTGTCGAAGTAACAATATTTGTAATATGATCATCCGGGTGGATGTAGTCCTGTGAAGGACTGTTTGGTGTGACTGACGTTTCGACAACCTGTGCGGAAGTCATCTTCAGAGGCAAGTGAGTCAAGTGACTAAAGAAAAAATCAGGTGTGGGTCTTACTTATACTGCCACAGTAAACAACGGTGGATCAAGATAACAATGGAGTGGTGTAATTGTTTGCGTCGCTGACTCGGCGTCGCTTCACCTTTTTGTTTACAAGCCTGTTGTATGGCGTGGGTAGTTTAATTGAGCGGTTGAGTGGATTTCGCTCAAGTTTTGTAAACCAACTCTCCAGCACGAGGCGTTGCTTTCTATTGTTACAATAAGAAAGACATTTACCAGATTCCCAATCAATTGTGTGGTCGGTCTTAGTAGTATGCATGGCTATGTTGTTATGATTATCTTGTTTTCACAACTGCTTTTTTGAGGTTCCTCAAGCTCTTAGTATTAAACGATATACCAGTTTCTCCGATATACGTAGCCTCACAATCACTGTTCATGAAATGTTTATTAAATAGCACCGACTCGATCGTTTGGGCTATCACGATCTTTGACCTTGGTCAGGACCTTACGCAGTGTGGATATAGGTCGATGAGCGACACGAATCCCATGTGGTTGTAAAATACGTGATATGGTCTCTGACGTGCCTTTGATGTATGGCAGTGAAATAAAGGCTTTAGTATCCGTATCAACAGGATTATCTTTAGGTCTGAATGGTAGAAGCGACCCTGCTACGGATATCGTCTTTAGCGTCTTCAGTCAGATCGTCTAAGCGAGAAAGAGCGTCTTCGACACCAGCAACTATAGCCTCAGTGGGCACACGTTTAGGCGTTATACTGTGTTTCAAACCGTAAGACAATAATTTTGTTTCAGCTGCGTCTAATTGCCGCGAGGAGATATTCTTTACCCAGTTCTCATCGGGTTTAGGTCGGTTCAGTCGATTATTCGTTTCATATAGTTTGCGTAACTTTTCAACCTGTTAAAGTTTTCTCAAAACTTTAATTGATGCAGTAGAGTCAAACAAGGCTGCATGCAGTGCTCCTTCTTTTTCCAAAATATTTAAAAATAGTGATTCTGATCTAACATGATAGCAATGCATACATTATAGAGTGGTTTTCATTAACCCATGAAACAAAGTGTATTAGTTAAAGTGTAATAGTCGAATGACAACAAAAGAATACAATGGAATTAGGGTGTATTAGGGTGTAGTACACTAAAGTGTGTTTCACGGGTTAATGAAAACCACTCTAATTCTAACATCTTCATTGCGAATGACAATTCCATTCATAAATCTTGCCCTTTTTGTCTACCCAAAAAAATCCCTAGTGAAATCAAACTACTAAAGACAATAGCCAAAATGTTCTTACACCAAAAAATCCCGACATCGAAAAATTCGCATTTCCGAGACAAAATAAACAAATAAAGAAAAAATTGACTTTTCTGTGAAAACTCGGAACTAAATAAAAATCATCAGTTTGAGAAATTAAACAAAACTAAATGTTCAATAATGCATACAAACGAATGACATGCAGATACATAGAAATTGAATTCTTTCTTTCAGCAATAACCGTGGCTCTTTCACAAATGCTCGAGAAGAATTACGTACCCCTTTATTTAAATTTAGAAATGACATGAATATTGGTAAGTAGAGCCGATATTACCCTCACCATACACCTCTTAATTAACTTTCTTATCAAACCAATATACTCCCATACGGCAGTGAGGTATTGTGTGTTGACACTAAACTGCGATTTGCGGTTTTTATCCACGAGGTTTCGTGCAGACTTGAGACACGAGGTTCTAAAAATAGCATCAAACGGGGCATATGATGAGTCACGGGGATTCCTTCCCTTTCCTCATTTTCTCTTGTCCTCATTATCAAGTAGATAAAAATGATGGCGTTTTCCAATTAATATATCTGCAGGATAAGACATAGACATAGACATAGATTTTATTAGGCACCTGAATGACATTTTTAGTTACAATTAAGAAGTTAAAACTTGTATAAAGGTGCCAGCTATCTACAATAACCTTAAATGGCTAGCCTGGCCGGTAGATAGCTGGTTATAGACATTGTTATGAAATTACATAGGGTCAGAAAAGAAAAAATTACATATAGATAGAAAGAAAAACAAATTACATATAGATTAATATATCGATACAAATATAGCAATACTGATTTATGGTAAAAAGGAAACGAATTATGTAATGAATAAAATATTATGATTAAATATATGGAAAAATATAGGATTAAATAACTGATGGATTATATATGGATAAAGGATTTTGAGATAGTAATATAACTACATTATGAAAAAGAGTATATAACAAAGATAAGTGAGCTAGTGAATCACACGGAGTAAGAATTTATTATTTGTTCTTGCATACAATCTTTGAATTTTTCTCTCTTCAGTTTTTTAAAAGACTCGTCAATTTCATTCCAAATTTTTACACCTGAAAATTTAATGTTGAATTTGCCATAATTAGTTCTAATTTTTGGCAACGAGTACGTAGTTTTGGAAGCTAGTCTTGTATTATAAGTATGTCGTTGGTTAACAGGGTTAAAGAACGCATTAAAGGAATATAATTAGGCAACTTATTAGTGTGATAGTCATACATGAAGTACAGTGCAGTGTTGAACAAAACTAAGTCAGCAAGCTTAAGTATTTTTAGTTTAATGAATATAGGGTTAGTATGAGCGTTATATTCAGCAAATGACATAATGCGCAGGCATTATTCTTTTGCAAAATAAAACTGAAGTGGGTTAATAGTTGATTCGTAGGTATGACCCCAAGCCACGATGCCGTAAATTAGGAACGGATACACAAAAGAATAGTAAAGTTTGATGAGAATATCTAAAGTGACAAAATGCCGAGCTTTTGATATCAAGCCAATGTTACGTTTAATTTTCTGTGAGATGTAGGCAATGTGGGGTTTCCAAGTGAGATGCGTATCTATCATTATTCCTAGGGACACTAGTGAAAAACGTCTGCGCATGCGTGTATATTACGATGTTTTCTTAAGAAATGTTTGAGTTTTAGCCTGAAATGAAATGCTCGTGTTCTCGGTGTATACATAAAATTTCTCTTGTATCACTTTTGTGAGACAAAGATATTGTATTTATGAAGACATTATGTTAATACTGGCCCTAAGTTTCAAGAATTGATCTTAAGTTTTGACATTTTGTGAAAACCGTTGTTGAAGGCAAGCGTAAAAGCGAAATTTGCATAAGTTACAAAAGCACGAAGACGTGACTACGAGCATGCGCAGACGTTTTTCACTAGTGTCATTCCTAGGTATTTTAACTGCTGATCGTGTTTTAAAGTCATATTGTTAATTTTGATTGGTGGATCATAAGTTAATTTCTTTTGAGCAGAATGAAAAATAATAAAGCTAGATTTCTCTACATTGAGAGACAGCTTATTGGTACAAAGCCAGCAGTGCACAAGTGCTAGTTGTTCGTTAACGGAGATTTCCAAAGAACGTAGATTTTTGTGGGAATAGAAGAGGTTGGAATCATCGGCAAATAGATGGAATTCAAAGGTCGAGGAAGATCTGTGAAAGTCATTGATATATAGCAAAAAAGGAGGGGTCCCAGGACCGACCCTTGAGGGACGCCGCATGATATTTTTAGTTCATCCGATTTAACATTGCCTAGTGAGACGTACTGTTTTCTGTTGGTTAAGTATGATTCAAACCATGTTTTGGATAGACCTTGAATTTCATAGTGATCAAGTTTATCTAAAAGTATTGTATGGTTAACTGTGTCGAATGCCTTGCTCAGGTCAAGGAAGACACCACAAGAGAAAGTATTTTGATCAATGGCAGTTTGGATTTTCTATATATAGATAGTATTGCATGCTTGTAGAGTGGAGTGTCTAGAGCGAAAGCCGAATTGTTTGTTAAATAAAATATCATTCTTGTTGACATAATTTATTAGCCTATTGTGCATCAATTTTTCAAAAATTCTACTAAATATGGAGAGTAAGGAAATAGGACGGTAATTAGAAACATCGAGTTGGGAACTCTTTTTAAAAATAGGAATTACGCTAGCAATTTTGAGGCTTTCTGGAAATATTCCAGAAGAAACAGAGGAGTTAAAAATATCTGATATTAAAGGTTTCGAAACGAGATGCTTTATTGATTTAAGAATCGTGACGGGAATGCTGAAGGGTCCAGATGCCTTTTTTGGAGCTAAATTATTAATTATCTTTTCAATTTCCAGAGATGTAATGCGTTCAGGCTTAAAACAATCTGGGGGTTTAGGTGGCATAAAATCAAGATGACTTTTAGTCGAAGTAGGACTAGAGTCAGCGAGATTTTTACCAACACTAGTGAAAAACTCATTAAATTCCTTGGCTATGGATTCACAATCAGATCGTTCGAATTTATTATTTGTTAAAATTTTAGATGGCAAATTGAAGCTGCCTCGCTTGAGCCCAATAATTTCCTTAATGCCGTTCCACGTCATTCTGATGTCAGATTTATTGGACGCGGCGAAATATTGATTATAGTACAAACGTTTGCTTGACTTGATTAAGGTGGCTGGACCCTATTTCGCCAGTGCGCGGGTAGTCGAATTGAAGCGGCTATTAATTGCGTTACAGAATTAAGTTGACCAAACTTTTTACACACACCTACTACAAATGGACCAAATTTTATAAGGATGCTAGTTTGGTTGAAATCGGAGCTTTTTTAACATCGAAATTGTTATACACTTGATTTGAAATTTTGCCAATTTTCTCAAAATCCTGACCTCGACGAGCAAAACGATTTATGGGACTTTGTAAATCAAATGTTTGTCTATAATGTGAGAGCGTTTCAAGAAATTCTATTAAACCGATTTTGAGTAAAAACGGAGCAATTATTTTACTTTGAAGAAATTTAAAACCGCGGGTGCTCTACTAAAGTAATTTTATAACCATAATTTCCCAAAGAAAACTAGCAATATTTTTGGTTCCAAATAATACCAAGGCATGGTTCTTTATTTTGTGAATATGTCATCGTTTTTGCAGTTTTTGATTGCCGTTGAGACGACTGTACGTAAAGCACTAAATTGCCGCGTTTAACTCGGAATTTCGACATCCACGTTAATAATACTGGTTCTTGAAAACTAGTAGATGAATTTTTTTTTATTTCTCGATATTGAATATTCAATCCTTTACCAGTAAGGTGTGTAAATTACAAAGGCATTGAAGTTTTTTAAGACCATTAAATAATTTTTTAAACATTGCCATATGTGCATCTCTATTCTCCGAGTTGTTGCCGGTGTTTGATTATGCATTCCTGCATGCGTGTCGCTTTGGCGCCTCGTGCAAAAAATGCAAATATACATGGAAAGTCACGCCAGTGATATCCAGAGTAACGCTGTACGTAGCAGTTCCTTACTACAGTTTCTAGAACTATGGTATTTCCTTGTACAAAAAGAAAACGGAGAAGTGAAATATTGCTGGAAAACACATTCAAGGCTGAAAAGGCGAAGAAAGGTAGTTCACCAGTCCAGGTAACTTGGAAGACTTCCATGTATTTGCATTTTTTGCACGAGGTGCCAAAGCGACACGCATGCAGGCATGCATAATCAAACACCGGCAACAACTCGGAGAATAGAGATGCACATATGGCAATGTTTAAAAAATTATTTAATGGTCTTAAAAAACTTCAATGCCTTTGTAATTTACACACCTTACTGGTAAAGAATTGAATATTCAATATCGAGAAATAAAAAAAAATTCATCTACTAGTTTTCAAGAACCAGTATTATTAACGTGGATGTCGAAATTCCGAGATAAACGCAGGAATTTAGTGCTTTACGTACAGTCGTCTCAACGGCGATCAAAAATAGCAAATACGATGACATATTCACAAAATAAAGAACCATGCCTTGGTATTATTTAGAACCAAAAATATTGCAACTTTTCTTTGGAAAATTATTGTTATAAAATTAATTTAGTAGAGCACCCGCGGTTTTAAATTTCTTCAAAGTAAAATAATTGCTCCGTTTTTACTCAAAATCGGCTTAATAGAATTTCTTGAAACGCTCTCACATTATAGACAAACATTTGATTTACAAAGTCTCATAAATCGTTTTGCTCGTCGAGGTCAGGATTTTGAGAAAATTGGCAAAATTTCAAATCAAGTGTATAACAATTTCGATGTTAAAAAAGCTCCGATTTCAACCAAACTAGCATCATTATAAAATTTGGTCCATTTGTAGTAGGTGTGCGTAAAAAGTTTGGTCAACTTAATTCTGTAACGCAATTAATAGCCGCTTCAATTCGACTACCCGCGCACTGGCGAAATAGGGTCCAGCCACCTTAAATGATTCAGTCTATTCCTGTAAAGTTTAAATTTATCGTAATAATAATTTGATTTCATTTTGATATATTTTTTATAGAACTTATTTTTGACGTTAATAGATGTTCTTATTCCCGGTGTTATCCAAGGTTTAGTACGTTGCTTCATTTCCTTTAAGCTTACCTGACGAATGGGAATATGTTTGTCAACAATTGATGTAAGTTTAGAACAGAATGTTTCAAATAATAAGGTGTCATTACAATTAGCTAGATCTGAAAAACAGTCTGTTGAACGAATTTCTTCTTCAAAGATGGTACTATTAAACTTGGAATAGTCCCTCCTAGTAAATTTAAAGTGTTTAGGAAGGGTAGAGAACTTATTGACGATTAAGAAATTAGGAAGATGATCAGTTAAGTCATAAGCAATATTACCGCTGATTGTGTGGTGAGTTAAAGAGTTTAGCAGAGTGGTCAGTAATGTGTGTTGGTTGCAAAATGTGAGGGTTGAAGAAATTACTTTCAAGAATGTCAAGGAATTCGTTCGTACCTGAGTGGGAAACATTCAAAAGATTTATATTAAAGTCGCCCATAATTATGCAAAATTTGTTTTCGTTACTAATTTTACCGACGATTTCATTAAGGTACTTTGAAAATTCATCAATACTAGAATTCGGGTGTCTATAAATAACTAATAAATAATAAGGATTTAACCAACGGATAGCGTTATCCATACACCCTTTTAATTGTGCAACCGTAGGGCCCAGGCATTTTTGCACGACATTTTTAAATATTTGCCAGGAGCCGGTTGTACGTAGCCTGGATAAGCGCTCTCCTCCGGATAAATCCTTATTCAGCGGATGTACTTTAGAGCTCTTATCTGGTGGATAACTTATCCAGGCTTCGTACAACCGACTCCAGGTATTCACTTCATTGAGCGCGAGCTAAATTCATTCAAAATCAAGTTCTAGTTGATGTGATCTGTTTTAGTTTTTGCACGCAGCAAATTTTTTTTTGTATATGTGTTATAATATTATTCTCATGTTCATCATACATTGCCTGTTTTCAACAACCACAACAACCACCACCACCACCACCACAACAACAACAACAACAATAACAACAACAACAACAACAACAATAACAGAATCAACACAACAACAACAACAACAACAACAATAACAACAACAACAACAACAACAACAACAATAACAGAATCAACACAACAACAACAACAACAACAACAACAATAACAGAATAAAACAACAACAATCTAAGGAAACAACGAGGGGCGCGATTGTTCGCAATTTTTTCTGAAAACGTTGTCTCTTTGTAAATGGAAAAAAATTTCGCGGGGAATACGTGATAAGAACATTTTTTGTCAAGAGGGGTGGGGGTGTCAAATTAACAATTTTAAATAAAAAAGAAAAGGAAAAAACAGTTTTAGCTTAGAATTAATGTTTATTTATTCCATGCATTGTTGGCTTTCTCAACTACATATTGACGGTTTTTAACTTAATTTCTTTTAGATATTTTCTTATCGACTAGATCTTTTTGTAGATTTGGAAGCCAAATCCCGTGTTCGACTTGGTGCAGTTAGTCTTGCTGTTTGATCCGCCAGAGCATGACTTTACAGTTATCTTACTGCCATCAGAGTACACCCAGCTCGTACTGGACTTGTAACCGTACTTCAAACCAACGATGTCGCCATACTGAATTGGTTTACCGTCATCGCCGTTCTGGCCCGCAGACAAGATTTGATACACGAGTTCACTGAAGTAGAACCAACGTTTTCTATCCCACGCTAATGGAGGTGCCAGAGTATAGCTGGAAAATAAATTAGTATTTATGCTATAAATATGTCAATGACGAAGAGAATTAAATATGCAGCAGCAGATCTGAGCTATAAAATGGTAATATATATATATATAATATGAATGTTCGTAAACATTGCATTCACCATGACACTGTACTTACGAGGCTCTGCACTGAGTACCAGAAGATCCGGAGCCGCAATACAAGTGTCTGTTTTCACCATAATATGGAAATGTTATGGTCACAAAGT
The DNA here is from genome assembly GCA_029948255.1 of Telmatactis stephensoni. Classification (NCBI taxonomy): domain Eukaryota; kingdom Metazoa; phylum Cnidaria; class Anthozoa; order Actiniaria; family Isophelliidae; genus Telmatactis; species Telmatactis stephensoni. The sequence goes on along the minus strand of JALIZF010001668.1, from coordinate 200,210 downwards.
CACCACTTTCCACTGCTTGACCGTCAGTTTTACCGAGGGTTCGTATGCGGAATACTTCATGGCGACAAGAAGAGAACTTGGAAGACATGAACACTTGACCTCCTGGACATGAAGATGTAGTGCAGTGGCTATTCAGACTTTGGACATCTCATCCAGCGAGGTGTTCCACTAGAGCGAGCAAGTTTTAAGGCAATCAAGTCACCGCTGAGGATGACTGGGAAACGACGAGCTGAAAAGAAAAAGAAAAATTTGTAAAAGGATGCTAATTCATTGGCTTTGTAAATGTCTATGTTGTTGCCATGAAGATTCTTGTGATTTATAAGTCGAACTTTTCTATATATCTAGTTACGTTATCGAAATTCTGATTTCATTCAGAGTATTAAGTAAACGCTCAGAGTGGAAAACAAGTGTAAATGAGGACGATATAGCGTTGAAAAAATAATATTGCTAATAGTTAAAGCAATAAATGAGAGAGAGAGAGAGAGAGAGAGAGAGAGAGAGAGAGAGAGAGAGAGAGAGAGAGAGAGAGAGAGAGAGAAAATACTGCACACTTAAATCATATCAACGGCGTAAAATAAAAGATGCGAGTCACACGATAGCAAGAACAAGACAAAAAGATAACAAAGCCGCAAACAGGAAACAGCAGTTTAAACTGATTCAAGACCGCACTAACAACACATGCAGTTACCAAGCATGTCGGCAACATTGATACCACAAGTCATAAGGAAAGCGGCTAACAAGAAGTATAAGTTTTAGTAGCCAGTAACGAAAATAATTCAAATTCGAAAGAGAACAGGAAAACAACGTAACAACAACAAAATTACAGCTTGCAAACTACAGGGTCGTGACATGGTACGTTTTTTCGCTCGTGATCCCGTTTTTTGGTCGAAAATTTTGATCCCTGATCCCAGTTGTGAAAATTTTGATCCCTGAATCCTGTTGATTTGACTACTGATCCCGATCCCACGTTTGTGACCCCGATCCCATGGCTTGAGATCCCGATCCCAAGCCTGCGATCCCTGATCCCACGTACCATGTCACGACCCTGAAACTACTTACTTCGTGTCAGTCCGTCCCAAAACTTCTCGACAGGAGTAACTTTGAGGGTCCCTTTGCCGATCAACGACATCTTGGAGTTGGAGAGGTGAATGGTTCCTCCCAAGGACGTGGCTACTAGTTCAGCCAAGAGGACAGCAGCACAAAGTATCTTGATTGCCATGCTTGATGTGGACTTGTTGAAGTCGTATCTTCAATTGATTTGCAGACACAGTCGAGGGTTGTATTTCTAGCAGATAGAACAGGAAATCTGAGAGTCCTATTTTTAGGATTAGATAACTGCAATTAAGAGTGTCAATTGTATTGTTTGTAGAACGTTTATCCACTTGAAGACAAAACTTGTTTTATGAGCATGTTGCATGTTTGCTGTTCGTGGTTGCTGGGCTTATTGTATGCTCAATGTGACAGTTCTAACGCAGTCGAAAGCTAACACGGAAAGTCCATGTCCAAGTGAGTGAGTTTTCAACTAAGGCGGATGAAATTTCCATTGATGTTCAAATATATGATGTTTTGTACTCCAGTTCTCTGTTTATTTTACATTTAACTATTTGTTGTAAATCAAATTTCCCTGTTCTTTTGATATTTGTTTTTGATTGCGTAAGGGGCGTAGGAGTCAGGGAGGAAACAGGACCTCAAATAAGATGAAACTACAGTAAAACCCTCATAAAGAACCCATGATTTTCTGACTTGGTTTTATACTGAAATGCTTGTCTGGTTCTTACATATTGGGTGCTTAATCCTGAATTGTTTAGCCTTTTTTCAGTTGACAATTGATACATGACTTTTACGACGGACAAATATATAGCAATTTGATGCAAAAATGATGCAGAACACACAAATATTAACAACAAAATATTGCGATATTTATCCCATGAAATCATGCATGCATTTCACTACAGGTTTGATATATCCACAAGAAAGAGAATTAGTTTTTGCCTTGGTCTTATAATAATCTGCATTGAAACTATCTAAATTTGAGATTACGTTGTACGAAACGCAATTGGAAACAATTAGATTTATTAGTCTATTTAATTCACTTAAAAAAGACGAGGTGTTCGTGGTTAAAATGGCACATACAACTCAGTTAGTACCTTGTATGGCGCAAATTCATTTTGACGATTCTTACAAACTTTCCAGTAATTTGGAAAAGTTCAACTAAGCCCGGTAGAGCTCTCTCAACTTTTAAAATGTTTTTATTATTTGCGACTTCAGTCATAAGGACGTGTCTGCATGAAGTGCCGGCTGATCACGTTTCAAGTTCGTTCTGTCCGTGTAAAAGTTAGTGTGTTTGTTTTCTCATTAATGCTTCTAACCCTTTAGCCCTCATACAGAAATGACAGTGACACATACAGGAAGAGGATATACAATAGAAAAACATTTCAATTCAAAGTTATCGATTTGGTATACCGGGATATGCGTTGCTGGCATCTCGACTTTTCAGTTTTGACTATTTCATTTTTTCATTCGTTCCTTAAAGCAAGACTGAAAACTTGTGAAGCTTGCCAGAGGAGTCAGTTTTGAGCTAATTAAATATTGCTTAAGCGAACGTGCCATTTGTCAATATCCAACTGTTTGACTTCACAACGCTGTTTTAACTTTGATGACGTTTTTACTGTGTTTTAATTTCTTTGTAAACGAACAAGCCTTACCGTTTAACTCCAAGATATTGGTGCGCCACGTATTTAAAGTGAATTCCCCTGTTTCGCCTTGTTATCTCGGCTACCAGGGACGACTCGCCTTTAAGGCGCGGTTATACGAGCAACAAAATCGTGCAACTTGACGCGCAACATTGTTTGTTGCTCGTATTACCGCCTCGCGTGCAAGTTCTAAATAGTCCCTTAATGTTTAGGGAACAAAGTATTTTTTGACTGAGTTTGAAGTAGTATTTCGCGAGCCTAACTTTCAGTGTCTACTGAAAGAATTATTTGAAGTTATATAAGGGAGATATATAGCTGGAATTAGTTTCAAGTAAATATCAAAAAAGAAAAGAAAAAGAAAAAAGAAAGCTTTTGAACGAAAATGCATTGAGTGTTTTCTGGATTAAAAATATAGATATCAGTTTTGAGTTATATTCAGCTTTTTAGGACAGTTTCATGACTTTTATATAAACGCAAATCGGCAGATAAATATAAAAATATATAATTCATCTGAAATTATATCACAAGAAAGGACAGGGGTTTTTATCCTTGGCACTATGTGTGTACGTATTAAAAGGACTAAATTTGAGATCAAGTGGAAGAAAACATTAAGAGTCTGAATGCTTAGGACTAGGGAGATTTTTTCGATATATCGAGTAATAATGGCTAAAACCGCCAAAGACTAGCCCTTAGTTGCACGTTTAATTCAAATGTTTGCGTTTAATCAACACTCAAATTATATTGTTATTAGTTAGAAACTAATATTAAAGAACAAATGCCTGTTTAAAACTGTTTTTGGACTTGTACAAAGTTGTTATTTTGTATCTTTATTTGAATTTAGCAGCTTTCAAGCTGAATGTAAAGGAAATATATTTGGCAAATGGGTGAGATTGGAGGCCTTAACCTCATTCCGGATTCAAATTTTCACTTTGGATTAATACTTTAATTTGACTGTTATCAAGCAAAACCAACTACAATAAGCAACTTAGGTTTCTCAGCGTAAGAATTACCATTAGCTTTGTACAGTTTGTACAACACTTATTCTTAATAATAGACAGAGTTTTGGTTGCTCAATGCTTGAATATGAAAAGAATCACTTCTTAAACCCTACAATACAGGATCCCCCATACCCCTTTGGAAAAATGACATCACGCAAAAATATTTGGTCTTTTCAAGCGTCACGGATAATTAAAAATCTCTTTCACGTTCACAAAAAAATCAAAAGTTGCTTTCACGTGGACGCAAAACGATTTTAGACCTTAAATCACGTTTCACGTCAAAATAATAAAATCAGCCATTCACGTTTCACAGCAAAAGGTACTTTCCACTGTCTGTCTATTTTCATTTTTCAAGAGCTTTGTTCTAGCCATACTAAACGGCTAGCTAGTTCAGTGTTTTGAATATGGCCCATTATTATAGTGCGGTGAGCCAGGAATTCCAATTTAGACGTCAAACTTTCCTTTCAACGACGCCTGAACTAGGCCTAAGTCTTATGATTCTAATTCAGTCACTGAAAAAAGAAGTGTTGGATGTCAAAATTACACATACAGCCAAAACATGAATTAAACACCTTTGACGACACAAATACATTTTAGTGATTTCTCCATTGAGGCGCCTAACACAAATTAAGCCAATTGGTTTTAGTACGACGGTTTCGATCTACAAGGGCGGATCTAGGATTATGTATGATATCAGTGAAAGCAAAAATAGACCTAATTCTAGTTGACTATCATTTTTTCATTTTTATAATGGGGGTTGCAACCCCCCAAACCCTCCCCTTGGATCCGCCCTTGATCTAGCGTTCATGTAAATATATTATAGTACGTTAGAGCCCGGTAGAGCCTTGCACAACTTTTAAAATGATTTCTTTGATCTCATTTTGCGGCCGTATTGTACATTCGGACATTAGCGAACCTTATGGAAAAATGATACAGTACACAAGCATATTTTGATTCTTATCGATTTGGTGTATTAACAAATCCACTCGTCGCGACTTTCCTATCTCGTTGTTAAGTTAGTTTAGTTAAATTGTTCACATATATTCTTTGATAACTGAGCAAAGACTGTACATCGCTTAAAAGAACAAATCAAACGTGGTTAAAACCAATGTCCGAGTGATTTAAACCTGTATTTATATTGTTTTAATTGTTACATAACATTTTTTTATGTTTTCATTTAAGAGGAGATATTTTTCACGTTCAAGCATTGGGCAACAAAACCATTCAGCTGAAGAATAACTGTTGTACAAAACTAAAGTTATTACTTTCAGAAAGTTTAGCTTATTTGTAAATAGTTTTTTAAGTTGGATAAAAATCTTAATCCAAAGTGAAAATTTGAATCGAAAATAAGTTTAAGCGCAATTTAAGCCTTTTTTGCACAATTGCCATATAATTCTTTACATTATATTCAGCTTGAATTGAAAAAGTGCTAAATTCGAATAAAAATAAAAGATATATAACGATTTTGTACAATTCAAAAGACCGTTTTAAACAGGCATTGTATCTTAGTGGATAAATTCCTAACTGATATAAATATAATTTGACTGTTAATCCAAAACGAAAATATTGAATAAACACTTGCACAAGGGCTGGATTTTGGCGCTCATGTTTAGCGGTATTACTCGATATTGAACAAAATCGGCTCTTAATTTAATTCAACTAGCCCGACCGTTTAACGTCAAGATATTAGTGTCACTATTGCCAAGTGGTTTTTCATTTTCCCTTGTTTGTTCTATTTTGACAGTTGGTCGAAAGAGTCAATTAACAGTTAACTTGAAAATACATGTTATATCAGAAAGCTGGCAGCTTACGTATCAACCAGTTCCACAATTTTTGAGCTAATTTTAAAATGTTATTAAATCACAAAATCTACTCACTTGTACAAAGACGAGCTTTTCCTTCATAAATAGGTTTAGACAGTCCATCTTTCATTACTGATGCACTTATACCTGCCTGCATTGACAGACAAACTTTTGTCTTTTTACGAATTATGACTGAGCTTTATGCACGTGCGTAGCTTCGTCTTGATACTTTTCGGAAGTCAGCTATTATACTGAAGTAAGCACCAGTGATTTGTATGCATGTTTTCTGGTTCCTCCGGGGATGGGAGTTTTATCAGTTGTATTTGAGAAACGGGTTTGACGAGTGGGGCTTATAAAACCATGCGTATTCAGTTTTTAAAGTGAAAGTGTGAACAGGTGAAACTTTAACACAAACCAGAAATGTCTGGTTCAGTATATTTTTGTTCCCCCTTGGGGTGGGGGTAGGGTTTTGTTCTAACTTTTGCAAAACTGGCAGACCAACATTTGATTAGCCTCAAAATAGCTAAAAAGTGTTTTCTACGCACATTGGAAAAAGGCTTGTCTGTATGATTAGAGTGTTGGACAGAAAGGGCAGATGATTTAGAATTCTCATATCACTGATACAGTCGATTTCTTAGTCAGGCTCCTAGCTAGGGTCAGTCACAGGTAGCCCAAGTTCACTGTGAGAGATGATTTACTAGAGAATATAGGGTGACTTTCTAGTTTGAGCATACGATTTTTTGCCTTAAATCTTAATAAAATTTATCAAAATACTCACAGTGTTTTCTTTGTGTTCTCAATGATCTCCTGTCTGAGTTTCAGCGATTTTCGTTGAGTTTGAAAGTCAGCTAAACTCAACGAAAATCGCTGAAACTCAGACAGGGGATCATTGAGAACACAAAGAAAACACTGTGAGTATTTTGATAAATTTTATTAAGATTTAAGGCAAAAAATCGTATGCTCAAAAGTCACCCTATATTCTCTAGTAAATCATCTCTCACAGTGAACTTGGGCTACCTGTGGCGATCGATGTGGAGGTTGTTGATCTGAGCTGTTTGTTGTCACCTTATGGCTTTGGAAAATGATTCAGTATGTTCCTCAGTTCATTTGATATATCCTCGAAAGAAAATCGGCATTTTACTTCCCTAGGGATTAGGCAATGTGTTATAGTGATAAGCGTGCTAAAGGGAGAGGGAAAGTTTGATCTCACAACGTACAAGTCATTTGATGTTACCATTTTCCCAAGGGGGTAGGGGAGGGGGAGTAGTAGCGATGATAAGTGTGATGAAGCGAGGGTAGATTGTTTATCTAGCAAGTACTATAAGATAAGTTAAAGGGAAGAATCGAAGATAAGTTAAAGGGGTACTTAGATGAGAATAAATTAAAATTGGAAATGACTTGAAACTTAGTAATAAAACCTATCTGTACAACTTCAATGCAATGACCACCAAAAACAACCATTTTCTTATACATTCAAACGGGACGAATAGAAATTGCCAAGTATTTTCGCATTTAAGTTGTGAGTAAATGACGTCTCAACCCTATTGTTCTTTTAGACTTAATATCAAAAATTTCTCTTTGAAAATGAGCTTGAAATGCATATTTTTGGGCAGAGGGTAGACAGCTATTTAACTACATTCATCTTCAGATAGAAATAAACAGTTTCCAATTTTCATCGATTTTCGTCCAATTAATAATTAAGTGGGCCTTTATGATAAGATGAGATGAGATGGGACAATCTTATTAGTAGTTATACTGTGACATTCATCCACAAAGCTAAGCAAACGACTTACTTATTAATATCTATTAATATCGAATCTGTTTTTATCCAAGGTTTGAAATTATAGGTTTTGGTTTTGGTTTTGGTTTTGGAATAATACAGCAATCTATGCCGGGACTTAAGACATACATTAGTATCAAGTGCCTTTTACAAAAACGCAAAAAGGATTCTATTACAGAGTGAAGATCAATATGTAGAACGATCTTTTACAAGAAGTTAACTGAGAAATGAATGACGCTGTTGGGAACCATTGAACTACAATTTTACGTCAATTTTATGAAATCAAGTTAACACAAAATTTAAAAAGCAGTGATTCTGTTGGTTGTTTTCTTCTTCTTCTTCTTCTTCTTCTTCTTCTTCTTCTTCTTCTTCTTCTTCTTCTTCTTCTTCTTCTTCTTCTTCTTCTTCTTCTTCTTCTTCTTCTTCTTCTTCTTCTTCTTCTTCTTCTTCTTCTTCTTCCTGTCGTGCCTCATTGTCACTTAACTGAAGCTTGATTACATGAAGGGTTGGATGGAGCAATCTCATGGATAAATTCATATCCACTGGATAAATTTATTGGAGAAACGCCATCATTTTATCCAGTCTCTGAGAAGGATTTATCCAATGGATAGCAGTATCATCCTTCATCCATCTATGCAGGGTTAAATTTTTGTTATTAAAAAGGAAAAAAAGTCACATAATAGCTAGTTAATGATCATCTCATGAGATGAGAATGGACATGGATTATTTCTGTAGTAGGGGGTCAAGGAGTTTCTTCCACTGTTCAAAACTCCATGATGCTGTTGCCTCAGTTACCAACACATCATTGATGAAGAAAGTTGGGGTGCTTGCAACAGTTTCTGAAATGAAACAATCATGTAAATTGAAAATAAATCAAAACTGGTATATCTGGTTGCCTATAAAACCATTATCGTAAGCACTGTATGGTTATGGTCAGTGATCTCATTTCTATAACTAGAGGCTGTTTATATGAAGACGAGTTGAGTCCTAGTAGTCGAGACAACTCTTTTGTTTTGTCAGGGTCCCCTATACCTTATACCGCGTGAAATGTGAATGGCTGATCTATTTTGACGTGAAACGTGATTTAGGGCCTAAAATCTTTTTGCGTCCACTTGAAAGCAACTTTTGATTTTTTTGTGAACGTGAAAGAGATTTTTTAATTATCCATGACGCGTGAAAAGACCAAATATTTTTGCGTGATTTCATTTTGCAAAGGGGTATGGGGGATCCGTTTCTGTGTCCCCCTGTAGAAAAGAAAACCGGCGAGAAGAGTTATCCGGCTGCCAAAGATAACTCGCGTTCAAATAAACAGTCTATCATTTTATAAAGAACTATTTATTTTCTTGAGTTTGAACAATTATTTCGCGGTCTTAGCTTTCACAGTCTGTCGAAATGAAAATATTTTAATCAGTTGAAAGTTTTAAAAGTTAGGACAGATATAAAGTTGGAATAATATCAACGTTTTCAAAAAGATTTTTGGGATAAAAATGAATTGAGAGATTTTGGGGTTAAAAAAATTCGATATAATCAGTTTCTTGAGATAAAAAGTTACGTTAAAAGTCGTTAAATGAGGTACATGAAGTTTAAAACATACAAGTGACACTTTTGTGCAAAAATGATGCAAAACTCACACACAGATAACTACAAAACATTTTGATATCCATTTCAAATCGTGTCTTTGCCTATAATTACTATACTATGAGAAGCGATTATCGTAAGAGAGAGTGTTTTCCCTGGATCCCTCAGTTCTGTATTGATATATCTACAAGAGGTCACGTTGTACTAAACATTCACATTTAGAATAGATTTCAGTCACTGAAAACAGACGATGTGTCAGATGTTAAAATGGCTCTCACATGAAATTGGCACCTGTTGGCTATTTCCAAAATTCGTGCTTCATAAGGCATTCCCTGTATGAGGCTATTAACGTTCTCTGTCCATTCTTTGCTCTTCATAGAAGAATAGAGAAAAATAATAGCCAGTGATACTCAGGGTACGCTAAAGCAATAAAGCGACAATAAATTTTGTAGACGGAACGTGAATTTCTTTTGTAGAAGAACCATACTAATCTATTCTTGATTGATTGATTGGCAGACAAAGGAACAAAGGAACAAGATGACGGTTTTGGCCGCCATTTCGACCAGAAGGCAAAACCTCGCATTTTATTAAACAAGGAACAGTCAGAAATCGATGTCAAATTTCCCGTCAAATCCATGCTCTGACAGAACGACGAATTTCAAAGATTAGATGCTACATAAAGGATTTTAATTGCCACGTTCGAGGGATGTAGCTGATCTAAGGCAGGGAGCGAGTATGCTCATTTTTAAGGTCGCTATGCTTCCTTTGTATTTTCCTGAGTCATCGGTGCGTGACGTGCGTGAAAAATATAAAGAAATGTATGGAGAACTAAAAATGAGACTACTCCATAGATCAGCTATATCCCTCAAACGTGGCCAATTAAATCCTTTTTGTAGTATCTAATCTGTGCAATTCATCGTTCTATCAAAATATGAATTGAACGTAACTTATTTGACATCGATCGATTTCTGACTGTATTCTTGTTAAAATGCGAGGTACGTTTTGGTTACTCGTCAAAATGGCGGCCAAAACCGTCATAAGGCCTATTAAAACAAAAGAAATTAACAATGAGGACAAACTTTGTTGTCACGACCTAGTGTTCTATGACGCACGAACTTCAAAAGCAGCACGTGTTAAAGAATGCCTAAAGACTCCTTAAACGTTTCGAACTCGGTCTGTGCGCGACATCAACAAAAACTCAAGTGCGCGGTACAGGTTAATTTGCTCAACTTTTAAAACGTTTTTTTTTAATTTGCGACTCTGTCCTACGAATAGCAGCGAATCGTATAGGAAAAGGATACAGTACAAAAATATAATTCAATTCAAACTTTTCCATTTGGTAGATTGGGAAATGCGCTCACAAATGACAAATGTGGGGATCTCGAGTATGTCTCTTCGAGGAGTCCGTTTTGAGCGAAATTAAAAAACTACTAAAGCGACATACTTTCTTGAAGCGTCAGACTTTACATCGTGCATTTATTAGGCTGTTTTAATTTTATAAAACAGTTTTTATATTTTCATTTCATTTTAATTCAACTAGCCTGACAATTTAAGTTCAACTAATTTTAGTGTTACTACTCAGCCAAAAGTCATTGTTCATTTTCCCTTGTTTGTCTTATTTTCACTTAGTGGAAACTAAAGTTAGGCGAAAGAGTCAATTAACAGTCAACTTGAAAATACATGTTTTTAGCAGAAAGCTGGCAGCTTACGTATCAACTTCCACGATTTCAAGGTTAATAATTTTGAGCTAAATTTAAAATGTTATTAAATCACAAATCTATACTCACTTGTACAACCATGCTTCCATAAAAGACGAGCTTTTCCTTCATAACTAGCTTTAGACAATCCATCTTTCATTACCGATGCACTTATACCTGCCTTGACAGACAACGATGCAATTATGCTGAAGTAAAAGACAATGATTTAGTAGTTTCAGTACTACTGGGGTGGGGGAAAGTGGTACGTACCGAAATGTAGTTTAGGGTGGAAGGGGAGCGGAGCGAAGCTGATAAAACAATAGGTGTTCAATTTCTTTCCGCAAGTAAAAGTCATTTTAAAGAGAAGGTAAGAGGTAATATGAACTGGTCAAACCTAAACAGTAGCCATTATTGGACGTAGAACCGCTGTGGTCCGGGTTCGAGTCCCAGCTCGGGCACTGGATCATATGTGAACTGAGTTTGTTTGATGTGTTGTTCTCTACCATGCCACGAGGGTTTTTTCTCCGGATTCTTCGGTTTTTCCTCTCTCAGTAAAAATCAACATGTGAGTTGAGCGTTGTATGCAAAATATTTAATATAGAGGTAGTGAGTGCAGGATTGAAGACGGCCCAATGAAAGAGTAGCGAAAGCTAAATTGGGTCCGTCTATAAATATAGAGTTTATCATATTTTTAGTCCCTTCCAGGGGTGGGGTTAGGGTTTTGTTCTTATTTTTGCAAAAGGGCAGACAACATTCTATGAGCCTAAAAAGAGCTAAATTATTCAGTGTTTTCCATTCACATTACTTTCATGGAGAAAGGTTAACTGTCTGCGTGGTTGGACAGAGAGTAAAGGTGTTTTAATTCTCACATCTGGAAAGTCATTTGATATGTCACCATTTTCCCAAAGAGAAGGGAAGGGAGGGTGTTGATCTATCAATAATTTCAATGGAATTACAGATATAATAAATTCATTATAAAAAGACATCTAGTACAAAAAAGACTGCACTGAAAATCAATGATTTATCAAACTAAGCAATTGACTTACTTATTAATATCAAATCTGTTTTTATCCAAGGTCTGGAAATTGTATAGCTGGTTTTGGTTTTGGAATAATACATCAATCCATGGGAACAGTAGACTTGCATTATAGCCATTAGCTACTACAACACTCTGCATGTTGACAAAAAACATGTTGATGTGTTAAAACGTTACTGAATCTTGCTCAGTTTTTTTATAAAAAGGATGAAGTCCTCCTAATCTTTAACTACATGAATATTAAGTGAAGTTAATTTAATTCAGGCTATGGGATTGTCATTTGTACTGAATAAACTATCTGTAAATTGAATCGAATTGAATCGAATCGAATCGAATCGAATCGAATCGAATCGAATCGAATCGAATCGAATCGAATCGAATCGAATTGAATTAAGATTAGATTAGATTAGATTAAAATAAATCAAATTGAATTGCCGGAATTACATTAAATTAAATTACATTACATTAAATTAAATTACATTAAATTCATAGTTGACTTAATTAACTTTTAATCTTTAAATTAGTATTCGCATATTTTCCATGCCATACTTTAGAGCCAATATTTTAAATAATTTTACGTAATTACAAAATACTAGTACCTTTGCTGCTACAAAAGCATTGGTGTGATATGGAAGAGGGAAAGGCTGAAACACCAGTCGAACTTTCTCAGGCCCATAATACTCGGCCACTTTTTTGATAGTTGGCCAGGCTTGCTGACAGTCGGAGCAAGTTAGATCGGCGTAGATTTCCACATGAAGCGGAGCACTATATTTGCCTTGCTTGTAGATATATCCTAATGGCTTCTTAGGGATACTTATTTGACATACTACACAAGAGATAACTAGGCAAAATAGAAAGCAGCTGAACGAGAATTTGCTTGGGATTTTCATATTGATTCCGTTCCTCAAACTATCAAAGTTCTGCTCAGTTTGTCATCTATATATTCATCTCGTGACATTCTCGTAATAGGTCACAAGTTAGCCGTGTGACAGCGTGTGATGACGAGTACTCGTGACACTCTTTGTCCAGTGGAGGCCAGTGTTCAGAGAGATTCAAATCAACCGAAAGAGGAGGGTACATAATTTTTTCATGCGACGGAATCAGATTTCATCGTTCAAAAAGAAGATTTTACTAACTTGCCGGTTGTCTGCTTTTGTTTCTAATGATATAGACTTATTTCATAACTGAACGTTGTCACGGTTCAGAGGGACGACCCTATATCGCGGAATGGCGGAATAACGGAATGACGGAATGGCGGAAAACATTTTTATCAAAAGAATTAAGTGCTGTAGACTTACAAGGACTTGAAAATGCTCACATTTTGTGATTAGTTCAATAGAATTAAACGAGTCTGATTTGAATACATTGATACATTACAAATATAACCAGCATTCATTTCGGCGTGACGCGTATTGCTCTGAACCGCGACGTTTTTTTAAAATAAGTGTACATGAAAACTTTGTCGATGCTGATTGGCTTAAAAGTTTAAATTTTTTTTACCACAACTTGTAATTTTGTCGCTTTCTGGTTGGCTGTGATCAGCTATGATCAATAAGAGGCAGACAATGAAAAACTATGTTCGATTTGTTTAGAAACACCAATATGCAAATTTTTGAAAAACCGATGCAAAACTTTGAACCTCGATCCATGTTATTTTTATCTGTGGAAAAGATAAAGCAATCACAATATGCTCAGCAGAGTAGCTGACAATCATATTTCAGCTCATTGGAGCTGTTGCTATGACAACGCCCTTGCTTCTTATAAACTTCTGCTGGCAAGAGGTTTTTGAAGCTGAAAGAAGTATTGTCTCTCTGCTGCTCATGAACATTTTTTCTTTCTGAAACCACAAACGCGGAAGGACAAAATCCACGATCGCGAAGCGCCGATATGTAAACTGAACCCTTCAAGATATTTATCACTTGCACAGAGCCCTCCAATCGATCATGAATTTTTAAAGATTATTTTAAAAATGTTATAAAATTTCTACAAATCTTCGCCGTTGTATGTCATTTTTGCGCGCATTTTTGGACATACAGTGTCTCCTAATTAATGCGCAAGCACTTGAACTGATTCTGGACAAAATGTTTTCCATGATCATTTCCGGAGTTTCCCAGGATGCATTCATGATGATATAGCACGCGCAAGCGAGCTAAAGGCGGCGAAATACGAGACAAAAAAACTCTCAACTTGTCGCCGCGCAACATTGTTGCGTTGCAGGTTTTTGATCGATTTTGCGCGTTTTTTCCCCATTTTTTTTTGCGTGACAAGTTGAGATCGCGAGGTGAAAAACGCGCAACATCGATCAAAAACCTGCAACGCAACAATGTTACGCGACAAGTTGAGGGATTTTGTGTCTCGTATTTCGCCGCATTAAGGGTTAAAAGATATATAGAAATGACAGAGTACAAATACCAAAACCGTGCAGCATAAATAGTAATTAAAATAGTGCTGTTCATGCTAATTATATTAATTTCCCTACCCTAGTGGATGGGACTTTCGGATGGCGTTTATCTAGGATGTAAACAGTGCAGTATCGTTTCACAGGTTAAGAAAAATCCTTGCACACTGGCCGCCGATCCTTGATTGCAAAAAAAAAAAAAAAGCGCTAAAAAAATTAAACGGCTTTTCGAAGGTAGATTAACTTTATTCCCTTTACAATGATTTCGTCACATTACTTCCATTATTTAGTATTATTTATTCTATTTCCCATTCTCGGGAAATTCTTCATTCATTCGTCCTATCGCAACTACCTTACGCTTTCTTCTATCAATTCACTAACGTAACTTAACTTAGCCAAGTACGTAAATGGTTACCAAAAATAAGAGTCCTGAAATGGAGATCTAGGAATAGAACATCATTTCACGATCTACGGTGAATTGTAAAGTACTTCGCAGGCGGTTGCGTAACGCTTTTCCGTGGTGAGCATGAGACAAAACCATAATCGGCTGCCGAGAATTATTTTCCGTAAAAGAATACGTAAGAATGCGTTCTGTGTTGCGCTCAAACACGAAGTACATTTATCGAATCAAAATCTCCGTGCACCTAAGCCATAGATCGGAAAACGGATAAGGAATTTTTTGTTCTACTCGTAAGAGCGCTGCAAGGTTGTACAATTTCTCTTTACCTGGACTACCTGTGGCAGCAAAACTACACATATTGACCTCTGTAAACAAGCTAAGTAGCTCACTCGAAGCCCGATTGAACGACTTGTTCGCCGTTTCCCACCCCTCCCCCCTAACGGCTGTACACAGGCTATCCGATTAGAAGCCCGAGGTTCTATTCCGTTATCCATTCCAGGTTTTACTTCCAGCACGACCAATAATACAAAATAGTGACTGTCTTACATTATTGTGTATACACTTAATAAATATATGAAAAACAAAATCAATAATAATAATATACCTTAAGCACAAAAATAATGTCTCTAAGAGATGGTTTAGAAACCCACTATATCGAACTCCAACGGAAAATGGCCAACGGTTCGAGTTATGGGGTTTTCACAAGAACTATACGGCGTTCATCGTGATAGTGAGGTTCTAAGTCACTTAAGTACCGGACCGGCCGGTCAGTGTTGGCTTAATGAGTCATCCATACACCTTTTTCAAAGAGGTTGTCGGCATGAAGATGTAAATCCACGCATTAAACCGAAAAGGAATATGGGTAAAAACATCACGTTTGCCGACATCTCGACAGAAGACCTTGGTTTCCATTTGTAACACCAAAAACATCAAAAAACATGAAGTTCTTTCTTTGATATTCGTGCAGTTTTATTACTTCTAGTTATTTCTACCCATTAATGCCTTGCGGGCGAGTTGCGTTAGCTTGTGACCCTTTGCCTGAAGCATTTTTAAAACAGGTGTAAATCATTTCTATCCGTTGACGATGACGAACGAAATCACAAGACCGACCGATCCTTTACTCTACATTAAACATGGTTTTAAAACCGCGATTGCCAAATTAATTTGATTATTAAGCCTTACTTACTTTAGTCTAGTGGCGTAAGGCATGGAAAATCCCTTCCATGAAAAAGGTTGAAATTGAGGAAATTATTTATACGGGAAAAGTGGGATTCTCACTAGTCTATGATACCGCTGTTCCCTGCCCCTCTAGGGACATCTTTAATGTAAAGATGGGGAAGGGGGGAGGGGAAGGGGGCGATGTGGAACTAGATCAGTTTGTGGATAACACAATCTGCATAATACACCTATTTCAAAAAACTTTGTCGGCAAAAGCCTACGCGACTCACCCGAAAGGAAGCATGGGTAAACATTACTAAAGCTATAAAACCACACAAATATCCACACCATAATTCAACTTCAGCTTGACATGACCTAATACATCAAAGAGCTTCATTTGCTGATTTTAAAATCAAGACCAATACAAAAAAGAGAGGGAAATTTTCAACTACCCATGCTCCTTTTCGGTCTAGTCGCGTAGGCTTGTGACCTCTCATGCGACAACCTTTTTTGAAATAGGTATATGTGCTAGTGAATTTATCTACAGTTATTGTATTCAATTATTTTAAATTCTAAGCCATTATCATTTAATTACGAGAATGTTACAGTTGAGGTGTTTTCATCAAAAATAAGACTTTTGTATGGATAAGTGTTTTGATATACCAGACAGTATATATGGATGATGACGAGTGAATTGATTTATCGCCATCCAACGGCGCTGCTTTCAAGCAAGGCGATGAATCCAATAGAAAAGATGTACATGAATCCAACGATGCCAGCCATCCAAACCTATCAACAAAACCAAACACGTTACTATCAAGTTTATCGATCAGACTCAGACGGACGGACGGACCGCGGACGGACGGACGGACGAACGGACCGACCAACAGACAGACAGACGCACTTACCTTGTATGTGTGTCGAAGTGCAATGAGACCAACCACCCATTGGATGAGAACAATGACTGTCACCTCTAAAATCGCGAGAAAAATAAAGCATCGATTAATCAAGGAGGTCAAACACTGAATATTAAAGTCTGTCTTGTACAAGGTGTCCCTGATCTCATTTCGTCTTCACATTGACACTTTTGAAGACAAATAAGTAGCATTCAGTGGGAAGTTAGTAAATCAAAGAGAAACAAGGACACTTCAGTGAAGTACCTGGGTCAGGCTCTCTATTAATTTATCTCATGGGACGTAAGTATTAGGGCGCCTACTCCATGACAAGGCCCAAAACTCTCCATAACTTTGGGCAACTTAAAGCGAATTGGTGCGACTTAAGGTGGGTTTAGGGACTGGAGTAGGCCTAATATTGGTGGTAAATGTATCAACTACTCTCGACCTTATTGCTCTTTCATTTGTCCAAAATGCAGCAGAACAGGAGAGAAATTTAAATTACTGGGTTTCTTCCATTCCTTTGAGAATGAAAAGCCGATATCAAGAGTGCTAGCGCTAGGGGTGCTAGCCATGTTGGATAAACAGACAAGAGATGCCATATTGTCATCGACATTCATCCAAGATGGCTGCCGTGACGTCACTTGCAATCCAGCACAAGTTTCCACTCCTTTCAGAATAATCTAAGTTTCCACTTTTGATCGATTTTCATCAGAACAAAAAGGCTTTGCACCGTGAATTCGTCTTACCTGCTGAGTAATACCACCTAAGGTTCCTGAACACGACCAGGGCAGCAAAGATTCCAAGGCAAAGTGTGTTGTTCATGGTACTAGCACCATATAACTAGATAAAAACACGAAAGCC
The DNA here is from genome assembly GCA_029948255.1 of Telmatactis stephensoni. Lineage (NCBI taxonomy): Eukaryota > Metazoa > Cnidaria > Anthozoa > Actiniaria > Isophelliidae > Telmatactis > Telmatactis stephensoni. Next base: position 182,913 of record JALIZF010001668.1, on the reverse strand, counting down.
ATCAGGAATTCAAAATCGTAAAACCAGTTACCGTCATTCTACTCTAAGCGGGGTCGCTTTTATAACTCTTGTCATAACACTGATTGTGCCAAAACTTACTAATGAAACATGCCGGTTTGTTTTGAAAAGTTTGCAAGTATCGTTTTCAATTCATAATCTGATTGGGTAACAAACTCAAGTGACCGCAGTTCGAGTAGAAAAGCAGTAATTGAATGCTCCGCACTAAAGTTAATATAAATACAGTGAACTCTCTTTAAAGGCAGACACGTCCGGGACCAGCTCTTCGTGTCCGCTTTAGAGGGAGTTTTGTTACCGGCAGACAATATACGGGAATTAAAAACGCCGGGAACAAATAAATGTGTCCGTCTTAGCCGGAGAGGTGTCCGCCTTAAAGGGGTGTCTGCACTGATCGAGTTCACTGTATGACTAAAAGGCCTTTCAAATATGAAGTGCAAAGTCGGTAGCCTGCGTAGTGGACGCTACTTTCCCTTCCTTTCACTTTCCCTCCTCCCATTCCATTCTTTTATTCTCCCTACGATACCGTCATTCCCTCTTTATCTCTCTCCTTTCTCTTTGCCCCCTTTCCCCGCCGTTTCTTGCCGAGAGCAAAAAGCGGAAATAACAAAACCTTGGAATTGTAAAACAAAAACAAAAACAAAAACAACAACAGCAACAACAACAGCAACAACAACAACAACAACAACAACAACAACAACAACAACAACAACAACAACACCCCTTTACTTTACTTTCTTTACTTTTCTTTACTTTCTTTCTTTTCCAGTTTATGTATCTTCCCACTGCTTTTCTATTATCTAAACCAATAAATAGGAAGCGCAAATATAGAAGCGTACCTGAGAGAAGGTCATGGACACGTTCTCCTTCTTCTTCTTGGAGGCAAAAATGAGCGAAGAGACAAGCTCAGAGGCATTAGAGCAGAGGGGTGTCACAACAAATGACACGTAGAATGCTGGAAAAGTAAAATAACCGAACATGAGAACTAGGGGATTTTAGGAGAATTAACCTTTGTAGTGCAGGCATATCGTGCACAAAAAGTGCAGAATTGTTCAGTTTTTTGCTACAAGCATGAAAATTGGCACAATGATAGAAGACAACATGCTGACTAATTCCTGATATAGCGCCACGCCCAAAAATCAATACTTCCGGTTTTACACATGTGGAATTAATTTTCACTTAAAATTAAATAAAATTTGTTGCATTAACTAGTTGGTTCATGAAATGTGATAATTCTTTATGAGTACTGTTCCTTCTACCTAACTGACTATAGTGCCCCACCCTATTCCTCGTACTTCCAGTTTTATGTTAATGGATTTAATTAAATTCAAAATTACTGAAAATAACCGTTTTCTACAATGCTATCACTACCAACTAATCCAAATTGGTCTAATGATGCATGCCCTTTTCATTTCACATGCACTGCCACACCCTAAACTTAGTACTGCCAGTATAGATACATAGGAATACCTCAAGTCTCTCAAGTATCAAAATTATTCACCTTGTTTTAAAGTCAAGGAGTCGAGATAGAATAATAAACGGATATGGTTGAAACAACGCAATTTGCATAACATGCAACCATGGCAACGCCTTTTCAAAAGTACTTCCAGTAATAGTACATTGTAATTGATTATTGGGGTTACTGGAATTTATTAATTTTGGATTATGGAAAATCTAATATTTTTTAAGGTAAAAATCTTTGACAAGGGAGAGGGCTATTGCAGTTCACTCGTAGCAATCACTAAATTTTGCATTGTTAATTATTTCAATAACTTCCCAAACGAATTAATTCCATTTGCAATCGCCTCCACAATCACACATGGCTGTGCACACGAGCTGCAATTTTGCACATTTTTATCTTGCTGACATTTACATCTGGTCAGGTGGCTACACATTTCCAAAATCTCTTGCTTAGTTTTCCCACAATTGCGTCAATTTAATCTTTTTGGTCCGCCTTTGTCTACTGCCAAGTGCGGCGCAGAGGGTAGCTGCAACGACTGACCTGGCTTGATAAGCAGTTAGTCTCTTAATGTGATTTTGGCGGAGTGCTACAGATGGGATGCTGCCCCCATTGACTTGGCTTTTTTGAAAACATTTCCTTCTATAAAGTCAATAACTATTTGGCAAAAGTTAGTTTAACTGTACAGTAGTACAACAAATTGCTGCAGTAGACTGACATATATTTCCAACAGATCTTTACATACAGAATCATTCAAAGGCCGTTCAAATGTTGTTTTTACTTCTGCAAACAATACCTTCAAGTCTCCAAGGCAGAGATTTTCCCAAATATAGACATTTCATTGCAGCCCGTGAAGACAAAGAAATGAAAAGTTGAAGTTTTACTTCGAAATCGCGGGACGTTGGTGCGCAGATCTCCAGGCCTATTCCAGGCTTTAAAATCGCCCAAAATCGCCTTAAGTTTTGAATATCTTTGGGAATAATTTTGCTAAAATCGCCCAAAATTACGGCGATTTTAGTGCCTGGAGTAGTCCTATTTCCAGAGCCAGAGGCTCGTGGAAAAAGCAATTGAAGATGGGCCCTTTTCTCCCGCTCTCTACCGATGCTCCATTTTAAGGGTATTTACAGTATATTAAAGCTACACGGAAAGAACAGAAGTCGAAACAAGGATAGGAAGTCACTGATATTCGATGGGGATCAAACTTGGGACCTCTCGCACTAACCAACTGTGCAATCCTTGCTCCTAAAAGTCGTGGAAGCCATGGAAAGCAGGAAGTGCAGCTGCTTTGCTAGGGCCTAGTGCTCTGAAAGCTTCAAGAACTGCAATATCACAATCCTTAAGTCTGATTCCTCTTAAGTGCATGTTGCCAATCCAGTGAATTTCCGTTCTACATCACATGCTAATCTTTGTCCAAAAGAAGAAATCAAGTGTATGTTTCCATGCAACTTGATGACTTTCATTTGCAAATTTCAACTAAAAGTAAAAAGCTCTCAAAAACCTAAGGAATCCAGCGAATTCCCGTTCAACACTAATTTTTCTCCAACAGAAGAAATCAAGTGTTTCTTGTTGGGCAATATGATGGATTTGCAAATTTCAGCAAAAAATAAAAAAAGCTCAATACCCTAAGGAATCTTTCCCAGTTCTACACGCTTTGGTTGACCATGGCTTTGTTAACTTCTAGATATGGTCTGTGATTTGAGGCTATCAGTGCCGCAATATTCGCTCCACATTACATCAACCCTGGAGACATTCTGTATTAAACTGGGTCTTCACAGTCATGTGTGATTGATCAGGCTATTGTGAACGGGTTTTCTTTATGTGGAAAATTATAAAATAGTGAGAATTATTGATTGTTACGAGGGAAGTGCAATAACAGCGGCCTTTATGTAGGAATCCCTACAGAAAGACGTCAGATTGCCATATACCCAAACCTAATTCCAGATCATCAATTCCAAAGTATTATTACTGGAAGTACTTTTGAAAAGGCGTTGCCATGGTTGCATGTTATGCAAATTGCGTTGTTTCATCTCCTTGACTTTAAAACAAGGTGAATAATTTTGATACTTGAGAGACTTGAGGTATTCCTATGTATCTATACTGGCAGTACTAAGTTTAGGGTGTGGCAGTGCATGTGAAATGAAAAGGACATGCATCATTAGACCAATTTGGATTAGTTGGTAGTGATAGCATTGTAGAAAACGGTTATTTTCAGTAATTTTGAATTTAATTAAATTCATTAACATAAAACTGGAAGTACGAGGAATAGGGTGGGGCACTATAGTCAGTTAGGTAGAAGGAACAGTACCCATAAAGAATTATCACATTTCATGAACCAACTAGTTAATGCAACAATTGTATTTAATTTTAAGTGAAAATTAATTCCACATGTGTAAAACTGGAAGTATTGATTTTTGGGCGTGGCGCTATATCAGGAATTAGTCAGCATGTTGTCTTTTATCATTGTGCCAATTTTCATGCTTGTAGCAAAAAACTGAACAATTCTGCACGATATGCCTGCACTATTGATGGAAAAGGTCAAAACAATGGTCCGTACAGGACGATGAAATATGATGATGAAATATGATGATGATGATGATGACAATTATTAATCATGATGATTCTGATGATGAAGAGCAGGAGGGAGGAATGGAAGTGGTAGCCGAAATAAAGCAACGAAGAAACACTTTCAAAATGGTCTTTAATTCCGGATGCTTTTGATGCTGCTGCTGCTGCTGCTGATGATGATGATGATAATGACGATGATGATGATGGTGATGATGATGATAAAATCACAGGTCAATGAAACTTACGGCTGATTGGAATGTAAGATTTGTTGTATTTGTTTGTCAAGGACACCAAAACATCGCACATAGGATCAGCGAAGATTGTCACCTGAAGGAAAAAAATACAAACGCTCAAGATCGACATTTTTTTCTTGCGACTTGCGACACAATTTTTCGTTTTACAAAGTGGGTGGATGGGGGGAGGGGGAGGGAAGTCAGTTACATGGACAGTTTCTTCCCTGCACAAAATCACAATAGAGAACAACACGAACAAACACGAAAACAACTCTGCATTTATGCGACTATGGGAGCCTTCACATCTCTGACTGGTTTCGCGGCTACGATTAGTAAAATTTCTCGAAGACCAGATAATTTGACTGGCTATTAAGATTCTGTAAGCAACTTGAGTGTTTGAGGCTACGTTCACATTTGCCCACACAAATTTGAAATCTCCGGTTTTGGAATGTTGGAACAATGCTAATATTCCGGCCTCGGCCATTATCTAAACATAACTAAACTCTGTTCGGGGATCAAGTACACCTTTAATGAACGCATCAGTTATACTTCAACAACAACAAATATTATCTTTATTTGAGCGAGAGCGTTTTTTCCTTTCGAAGTTTTACAAGGTCTTCTCGGAGTTTATCAGTACTTGAACGAATATCTTGAAAGTCTTTCCTCATTTTGTTTAGAATAAAATCAATAATATTAATCGATATATTTGTTTAATTTTCAAATATTATCTTTATTTGAGCAAGAGCGTTTTTCCTTTCGAAGTTTTACAAGGTCTTCTCGGAGTTTATCAGTACTTGAACGAATATCTTGAAAGTCTTTCTTCATTTTGTTTAGAATAAAATCAATAGTTTTTAGCTCTTGTTCGATGTCTTCATATGGAAAGCCTTCCTCTGGTCTGTTTGGAAGTGGACTGTCATCAAAGCGTTTCCTAGCATCCAGGAATGTTACTGCTCTTTTGGGGATAAAATCAGCTTTGTTTGTTGAGAGTGTTCGTCGGAAAGCTTCGTTGGCGGACAACAAATGTGTCGCGGAAACTAAAGTTCTCATAGTTCAATAATTCCAAGTCCAACAATTAAATGCAGTTGAACAGAATTTAATTTCCCAGCTGCTTTCAAAGACTGTACAGACCCCAAATGTTGAATTGGTGTTCCTTTTTTCACAGAGTGACTTGCTATAATACGTGTTCCTTATAGAGTTTGCCTAGGAGATGTGTTAACCTTCATCGTAAACTGAAATGCTTCGAGCTTGAGAACTTGTGCGTGTATTCAATGCGGTTCAGTTTCAACTCGTATTACCCACACCACACCGCAAAAGGAGTAATAATCATACATTTGAAAAGAACCATATAACCGAATCACAAAGAATGCCAACATAAGCCTCACGTTATTGTACTGAGATTTTCCGAGATTTATTGCAAACATATTAGGGAGTACAATTAACCAAAGCCGAATACAGTGTAGCTTGAAAAAAAGAAACATGAAACACGACAACTTGAAAAGAAGCTAGATTTCGAAGCAGGACATCGAATCAGACGATATGTATAGTAATTACAAATTATTTTTGATAGAAATTAAGAAATACATAAAAGCATAGAATTCGCTATATCAAAAGAAATGATAAACAAAGGACACAAACATAAAAACAAAGCAATTAATCCAAACTCGTTTGAAGTGCAATGTTTTTCAAAGCAAGATCTGTACCGACGCCATTAATGGTAATTACGAGTCAAAGAAACTATTTCTAAATATGCAATTCGCTATTTCAAAGAAAAATGTATAATTGAAAGACAATTTTGACAAATTCTCACCAGGAAGTCTTTTGATTGGTACGAGTAGAAATTGGAACCTGCGGGAGTTGTTTGACACGAACATGAATATTGCAATGCAAATACGTACTTTATTACTTCATCAAATCCAAATTGCTTATTTTAAAAAAGTCAACCGACATTTGTATTATTCGAGGCAAACAGTTTATCAAAGTTATCTGTTGATATTTTTTTGCCTTGTTCATTTATCTCAAAAATAAGAGACAAAACCCTCACCGAGGGTGGACTTAACGACCTCAGTGCGGATGGGACGCGGCCTAGAATCTTAGAAATCCTAGTGGGTGCTCGCTAAAAATTCCGCTTGGGGGAGTGGCATTAATTTGTTGGGGACGCTAAAATAACGATTTCTACAGACCATTGCCACATAACGACAACTGCTTAGTGACTCAGCTCGGAGCTTGTTCACAAATAAACCTGTTATCAAACATTTAACTTAAGTACACAAACAAACAAACAAACAAACAAACAAACAAACAACAGAGATTAACTAACCATTTTCATATAAAACGTTATTATTTACATCAAGAAAATTGTTCGATGCTCACAACTTAAACAAAGCGCCAAAGTCTGCTTACCCTTTCCTCCCCCAAAGCTACCACCTAGTTTCCTCAGACTACCCTAACAATTTTCCTTTCTGCTTCGATGTCTACCCCACCCCACCCTGGTAAATACATTTTCATTTTTTATAGTCAAGCAAAAATATATCTTACCAAACCAACTCCGAGAACTAGAAGACCAACAGACTTAAGAGCAAGAACTGTCCTGCTTTCCTCGTGTTCTGGCTCTTCTTCCTGTGAAATGAATATGATGACATCAACACAAAATAACAAGAAAAAAAAAAAAAAAAAAAAAGAAGAAACTGGAAACTGAAAGAGTCTAATATTCCTCTCTGCCTTTTTAGACATTAATTCTTTAATCAATTAGGATTGCGAGTCTGTATATCAATTTATACTCAATGACATAATTGAGCTGAGTTATTTCTAAAAGATTAGGAATTTTATGTTTAAACAGGTCAGTCAAAACATTTATTTGTCAAATTCAAGTGAGTTATTTGATCACCTCCAGTTGAGACAAATTGCTTGTTTTAACATGCACTGGTTCTTGTATATTAGAATTGTAGTGGAATGGACAACTGAATGGGACCCATGCAGCTACTATTGCTGGAACTGATATGCTGAACAATTCAGAAATTCATGACTGTGAAAGATTGGTGTATTGTCATTATTTACAATGTTAAAACTTAAATGTTTTGTTAATCCCTGGTTAAGTAATTACATCTTAACTATACCCATATTAGTATTTGTAAAGATCTGTAATGAATTAAATATTATTTGCTTGTATATGGTATTGCATCAGCATAATGTTGTGCTTAATAACAATGATTAATAGCTATTAATATTATTTAAGGTGGCCCGCGGGTATCTATTTTGGCGCGGAATCACCCATTTCTGAACCTCGCTGTATCAGTGTATGACGTGAAATTATCCGGCGATGGCTCTCGAATTTCAGATTTAAAACCCCTAAGGATCTATGTTTTCAGTTATAAAGACTGTAATTTGGAAATGCTAAGCGATTAGCCGTTATGCGTTTGTAAAGACAAGGCGAATTTTGAGTTTCGGATAAGATTTAGGAAAAAATTAAAGAGCTTTACACTTGATTTTACATTTACGAACTCGTTACATATACTAATTTTATGTGGCAAGAGACCAAAGTATTCGTGACCTTAGAAATGTTTTCTTGTGTAGCGCGAAACGTCTTCAATTTTTCTAAATTTCTAAGGTCACGAATACTTTGGTCTCTTGCCACATAAAACTAGTATATGTAACGAGTTCGTAAATGTAAAATCAAGTGTAAAGCTCTTTAATTTTTTCCTAAATCTTATCCGAAACTCAAAATTTGCCTTGTCTTTACAAACGCATAACGGCTAATCGCTTAGCATTTCCAAATTACAGTCTTTATAACTGAAAAAATAGATCCTTAGGGGTTTCAAATCTGAAATTTGAGAGCCATCGGATAATTTCACGCCATACAGCGAGGTTCAGAAATGGGTGATTCCGCGCCAAAAGTTTTAGACATTTCTTAATTTAATTAATCATATCATTTATAAAATTAGAGGCATGATTGGCATGCATTTACATTTATAGTGGCAGACTTAACCAATTATCACTACATTTCTACTTTAATTGGCAATTAACTTTATACATTTTTAATTCAACAAGAAAATAGGTTTATGGGTATTCATGTAAAATATAACAGAGCTGGGGAAAATTGCAATACATGCAAGCATTTCTGCAGAGAAATCACTCCAAGAAAAACTAATAATTATAAATATACTAGACTGATGTCAGGGTGCTAGATTTTGGACTTGAGAGTTAAAGCCCTGATTATATGAGCAGCCTGGCTCGGTTTGCTCAGCTAGATCATCTCAGCCTATTTTAACATGAGACTGGCCAACCCAGACTATTATCATGTTTTAATAATGTTTTGGCTTTTTGGCTGGCCTGCTTGATACGATAATATACAGTAAATTTTCAGGCAACTTAGAAAAGATCTCAGTAGTGACTTGCCAGGACCTTGGCTTACTGCCTCTGCCTCTGGGGCTACCCCATCTCCCATACAATCACACATTTAGTGTGTTTTATAGAACAGCTGGGACCTCTGCAAACCAAGCCAGCCCATGCAGTTAACTGGGCCAGCTTGCTTCATATAATCATGCCCTTGTTAGCAGAGTCATCTCTACATGCATCAAAGGCTCACCTCTCCATCACTCATCTCAAATGATTCTTTTTTGTGGAGTGGTGCCTAGAAAGTGCAATTATATCAATCAATACAACATCAGCTTGCAAGCTCTGCATTAAAGCTATTACCTATAGCTATTGTTATCCAAGCTATTATATAGCTATAAATTGCTTGCTGGCTGGCCAGAATTATCGAGCACTTGCACTTGTAACGTTGATAAATTCTGGTGCCAATCACTAGCAATATTTATTGCAGTCTTTTAAATGTCTTATTAATCAATACAATAGTCCTCTATCAGTATTCATAGTATTCTTGCAAATGGTGAAATTAAACTACAAAATGTCTACTGGGTTTTTAACATTTTACTTTTAACTGGTGCTTAAGGTGTGGTAATACCTGAGCAACAAAATCACTCAACTTGTCTTGCAACATTGCTGCAAAACAAGTTAAAGAGCGATGCTGCGCATTTTTTCCACCCTAGTACAAACTTGTGTTGCAACAAAATAGTTTGCCGAGAGTTGAAAAAGTCTGTTGCAGCAAGTAGACAGTCACTCAACTTTTTGCAACAAAGTTTCAGTTGTGCATATTACCACCCCAAAGTCGACTTGTCAGTCACAGCAAACCGCAAAATGGCTTCCTTCGTGTTTGTGATTGATCCAATCAGAAGTCAGGAATCACTCAACTTGCAGCACATTATTTTGTTGCAAGAAAGGTGTTTTCAGGTGGAAAAACGCGCAGCATCACTCTTCAACTTGTTTCGCAGCAATGTTGCAATTAAAACAAGTTGAGTGATTTTGTTGCTCATATTACCATAGCTTTATCAATAAGTGTTTCTGTACAGTATTTACATAATTGTTTATTCATCTGTTTAGGGTTTTAGGGTAGTTTTAACGTGCTGTGGATTGTGTTAACTAAATAAACAACACTGCATATAATTAATGCAGTACTCATTCAGTTATTTGTGCAAAAGGCTAAATTGGCACATTACGCTCCTGGATAATAGAGATGCTTATTTTTGATGGAAATCGCATATTTTGATATCAGCTGCTTTTCATCAAGATCTCTATTTTAGTAAAATTCTTGTTAAAGTCATATTAATGCTCTAAAACTGATAAGGCTGGCATAAATGTGTCAGTGCATATATGCATGCTGTTTCAATACGGTATGTAAAGTAGGTTAAGAATCATGTACTGAAATGTACAATATTATAACTATTTACTATAATGACAGGGGCGGATCCAGAGGAGGTGCATTGGGTGCGGACGCACCCCCCTTTTGGGCGATGGTGAAAGGTTTTATCAAATATAAACGTTTTTCATCAATCGCTTAATCTAAATAAAGCGCTCGCTGCAGCATGCTGGTAAATATGGGAATTCTTGGAATGCTCCTTTAACGGTCTTTGATCGGCAGTACGTGATTGGATTCCCATAGCTGATTACAGATCATTTTTGCTACCATAAAAAAACACACCCCCTCTTTAAAAAAGCTGGATCTGCCCCTGAATGATCTGTCAATACATATTCCATTATAATATGTGCACTCTTTCAACATGCTAGAAAAACAGCTACATGCACTTTGATCACAATTTGATACGTGTATCTATCTACACTTATTCACTGCATAATTATTATCATCAATCATATTCCTGTAAATATCTAGCAGTAATAGAGCCAATTTTGTATGATGAGGAAAATGGCACCGTAACTGCTTGGTAGGAATTTCAAATGTTTTTATAGACATTATGGCATTGATATGGTCACAGTACGACACCGTACGTTTTCCAATCATATGATAACCACTCTAGTGATACCTTCTCATCTGCTTCATCCTTTGATAGAATTGGGTCCTTCTCGGTACCTTCATCTTTGGCTTTCATACCAGAACCAAGATGCCACGCCTTGAAGTACTTGGTCTGAATACGATCTACAGTAATTTGAAAACTCAAACTTTTAGGTTTTTGATCAATGGAAGTTTAATCCTCTTATTATTGGCTTTTTAACCCACCTTCCTTGGCTTTGATGTCCTCAGGAGAGTCAGTTTCTTCACCGTCAATGCGGTCATAACCAGATTCCTTGTTGGCCATCAATACAAAGCGATGGAGAACACGGCGCTGAATACTGAATTTGGAAATAGATCGGAATTAAGGTTAAAATACAGCTGTTCTAGCTAGCAGATGTACTAGTTTCCCAATCTAGGAAGGGAGGTATGGAAATGAGAGGAGATTAGAGTATTAAGGGGAGAGGGAAGAGAAGGGAGGGAAGAAGTGGAAGGGAAAATTGAGAGAAGATAAAAATGCAATACAATGTATTTAAAGATTTTCAATAAAAATGGACAACATGCAGAGAATTGAGGATTCATTCCAGGGGTTACTAAGACACATTTCTGCAGCGTTTAGAATGTTCTTATTAAAAGTTTTAGACACATATAAATATTATTACTAAATTACAATATATTCAAATTAAAACCAATTTAATAAGCTTTATGGTTTAACTTACAGGGTTTGACGATGCTTGTCAGCTCTTCTTTCAGCTGCTTTGCTGTCATAAGCCTGTTAAAAAATGAAATTGAAGATTTTGAATCTGCCTTAATATGCACTCTAAGGGTGCATTTACATGGGCAATTCCTTCCCAGACCAAGTTCAACATTATTGGACAACTTTTAGCCCAGAACAAAACCAAAATCGTAATGTTTTCTCATGTAGTAGAAACTTTCATATAAATGAATTCTTTTCCTGGTCTCCATTGAAACATATTTCAAAAATTAAAAATTGATTTAATGACTGTAAAACATACCAAGAAAACAAGATAGAAGACAAACAGTAAGAAACAAATGACCATGGTAGCCAAAGCAGCCTTTCTAATGTAAGCAGGCTGAGGTCCAAAGTCTGTTGGTCCAAAATGCCAATCAGCTCCTTGAACAACGCTAGATGAAAAAAAGACATTTTTACCAGGCTCTGTCAGTAATTTGAAAATGGAGCATTGGGACATGGGGTGATGCAGTTCTAGGGCATTTTTTGAAGTTGATTTTTTGCTTGATATAATTATATTTCATGGATGTCATATTTTTATTCCGCTATTGGTTTATGACATCATTGTACACATGCAGTTTTCTAGTATATTTGATGGATCTATGTTATGTATATTTTTGACTTTTGTGTTTTTTTGGCATAGACACACCCATGGCCAATGGTCTCCCCTTAAAGCTCATGATAACTTGAATCAAAACTTTTTGCATGTGATGGGACTTACACCATAACATTGTCATTTTCCTTTCAAGAACTTGAACCTTTATTTATAATTCCCTTGAAGGTTTGAGTCAAACTTTACATGTTACTTACAAATATGATAGAGAAGTACCAAGCATGATAACAACAGCAGTGACAACATCAGGAAGCACAGTAACACCCTGGAGTAATTAAAGATATCAGCAAATAAACATCTGCAGACTCAGTGTAAGTTACATTTACATGTATCACATAATTATCATAACAGTAGCTGTGAGAAAAAACAAGCACTCCTAATGAGCAGTATGGTTCAAGAAGTACATTTTTGAGTCTGTATGTCGTTGCCTGTGCTAATATGCTTTTGTTACAAGTGAAAAGACAAGCACTCAGCTAATCAGAGCAGTATATTACTGAGTCTGTGTACGTTGTTTGTGTATGTGCTTATGTCACTAGTGAAAAGGCAAGCACTACTAACAGGCAGTACATTTAACACTATATACAGTGATCCTTCTCCATCAGATGAACCATTGCTTAAGGATGGAAATGAATCCATATTGCTTCTTCAAATTGGAGCAGCCTTAACTTTAAAATCTCTAGAGGTCAATGTCTGATGTGTCAATTTTACCTGACGATTGCAACTAAGCTTGCCATGACCAGATCCTTCAATGGCCTCACCACGCCTATCGATATCACATCGACCAATCAACACACTACCAGCCCATGCAGCAGTCAGCAACATAATGGTACTTCCAGCAAGGGTTCTGTTAAGCAATGGGAACAGCAAAGAGGTCAATCAATTCTATATAATATTATAGAACACTTTTGGTAAAAAAAATTTGAATAATATTTCTAACTATAGCTCTACTACTATGCATGTATTTCATAGCATCAATTAAATGGTTAAAGTTTAAGTCTCACCCCATGCCAACAGATAGCTTGTCCTGTGCATCGTCACCAAGACCAGATACAATGATAATGGCAGAGTCAGGGACAGCTCCAAGAAGTGGCAGAACCACACCACCTGATTACAAAAATAACAACATGCATTCATTTATAATAGCTAGGTTCTTAAGGCCTCTAAATTAAGCTCTAACTTTTTGTTTACTTATCTTATGGGATTCCTGTGCTAGAATATTTATTGATGGTCAAGAAAGTGATCCCAAAATGAGATAAAAAGCTTGTACACAAATAGCATGACAATAAAAAAGAGAAAAGAGGGGAAATATGCTATGCTGGAATGTTCAATTGAGACATATGAATACAGCATAAAAGCCTAGAGCAGATTAAATTGTATGAGGTTGAAATGGACTGCTGACCATGGCATATGGCCATGTCAGTGCCATGATCATGCAAATATGCCATTTTACTATACAGTCATATGAAGTCTATTGTTTCTCAGGTATGTACATTGTATGCAAATGCTAGCATGCATGTGTCTATAAAAATATGACAAGATAGAATTTAAGAGAGAGGGGGGATAAAGTCCTGAAAAGATTATTGGTGGTAGAAAATGAAAAAGGATGCATGCGATAAGAGAGACAAAATTATTGTTATAATGTAATAACCAATTAGTAAAATTTATAATTTGTCACCATACCAACAATAGATGCAGGGACGCCAACATCAAGTAAAAGTTCAGCACCATCTGTCAATGAAAGAAAACAATTTATATATACTGTATATAAGACTTCTGAAAGGTAATACTCTTAAATCTAACATTTAGCCAGCCCATACCTGACTGGATAAATATTACTTAATTTATATACTCCCCCCGCCCCTGAATAGAAATCATCTATTAAATTATACTTACGTGATCTAATTATATTTTAATTATATTTTGATAATGATCTCTTGATCATGAGTTGCTAAGCAGAACCTAAGGTTTGATCAGAAATCATACTTCAGTTTTCTGCTCGGACCCCTTCAACTATGACCAGTTGGTTTAATATTACTATAATTAAGTAGACCAATTCCTCACAAGCAAAGAAATCTTACTAATGAATTCTCTGCTTTTGTATGGTTCATTGATGTCATTGTTCTTCATAAAGGCAAACATTAAGCTGTTTTACTGACCTGAGATGCACTTAGCTGCCACACCAAGGATTGCACCATAAAACAACATCAACAACAAGTTCCCACTTATCTAGTAAACAACAATAATTATTTAGTCAATATTCCTATAACTAATTGAAAAAGAAGGACAATCATTTCTCTAGTTCTAAGAACCAATTTACTTGAAAGGACTATTAGCCCTTAAACACTAGGCTAGACTCTTTCTTTTCTCTGGGGACACTATTAAAAATATTAAGCTATCCCTCCCCTGCTTAAGGGATGCTAAAAGAAAACAGGTCCTGTTCTTCATCAGGGGGTTGCAGCATTACAGAAACATGAAAAAATGAAGAGGAGGGCCTGAAAGTTACTTTAGTGAGGGTGGGGGTGGGGGTGCACCCTTTACCCCCTCCTAAGTCAACAAAATCTTCATTGATTTAAGCAGCCTATATATTGTACATAATACCCAGTCAAGCAATTATAATTAATACATTCTAGAGAAAGCAGAGCTGTTCACTTTTTGGCAAAAAAATTTATGCCTCTAGGCATGATAATTTTTGTCTAGAACTTTGATGTAGATTTTGCAGTCAAAATTCCATACTTGGAAAAATGAACCAATTAGCCAAATGTCTATAGTTAGTTGAGGTTATATGATTTTGACTGTGTTTGGTAATCAATAATTTACCTTTCAATGAAAAGATCAAACACACATGTTTTGCATCAATAATTCCCTATGAATTTATTTTGAATAACAATAGCATTTCCGTAATATAGAAAAAAAAATTGATAAATGCTTTTAAGAACTTAACTGATAATAAGCTAATATTAGGATACTATTGAGGCTATATATGCTACTGAATAAAACACCTGATAAAACCATTAAAACAATTGCAAGTCTCATCATATATTTTATTTATTATACAATTCTCAAAAGAACGCACGTAATATACACAAGAACGCAAAAAATATGAGACTGTATTTAGGTTAATTAAACATTTGAATGGCTTTCTGGTGCAAAGCTGCGTGCTAATAAAAGTCAAAAGTGACAATAAAAACGACATCACTTGTTTTGATTTTTGCAGAATTGTTTAATAATAAATATGTTACTGGTCGAATTTTTACTTGTCACTTGCATTTCGGCTCGCCTAAAGGCTCGCCAAAATACAGCGTGACTCGTAAAAATACACAGCTGTAATTAGCTGGTTGAAGTCGACCAATATTATATATTCATTGAAATATATAGTTGTATTAATAAGCTAGATAATTAGTAGTCTTTCATTAGCATATATTTTCCCAATAAAACAAGGTTTTTATTCACTAGAATGTTTTCTGATTTCATGGTCTGTGGTTTTTGAACGCCAAGCCAAATTCCCCATTCAAGCATGTCAGCTTGGCATCAACTTGTAAAAGAACCCATACGCTAATTGATCTGTGTGATTATGAGTTAAGTAGCTTTTGCAATTCAAAGCACGTCTAGAATTTCTTTTACAAACCAAGCAATTTCATTTAAACAAGTGAATATTCTTCGGAAAAAAATTATTTCTAGGGACTATATGTTTATCGGCGATTACATTATGTACAATTTTTTCTCACTTGGTTGAGCACTTTGTTTCCATTAGCGTTTTCAAACTGTCTAGTAGCTAAAGGATGAAAAAAGAACATTCGCACAAATGGACATAAAAAAAAGTTAATATGCTCAACAAATTATTTGGAGTTTTCGAGAAAAGAATTTGATATTAAAAAGTATTTGGAATTTTGGAGCGAAGTCACTAACATGTATCTATATATAAAATCGACTAGACACAAAAGCCGAATTTTTAGGGAAACTAAAATGGTCAAAAGATGACCAATAATCAAAATGTTCTCTATGAATATAGCTCTTTTCCCTTTTAACCGCCAAGAACTCGATCATGGTAATTTACTATCAGCTAGTTGTTTAATGACCTCTCGGAAGCCATGTCAAAAAGTTCTAAATCTGAATATCAATGCGTTGGAACATGTAAGGATAAATTCGTCAAGCTTGTTTTTTTACATTTTTTTTACAAATTCAATATGACAGAAAAAATATTAGCCGCCAAGAAAACAAACAAAACAAAATAGAATTAAAATCATTTCCTCTTTGGTGATCTCCTAGATACACAGCTTTCACCTTGAGGCCAGACCAAAATTTATGAGACCATAATTTATTCAACTTTTCAATCTGAATGTCAGTCCACACCTGTATGCTTCAGTACTTGGCTCCTAGATTTCCTTCCCCTACAAAAATCGTATCAGATGTACAGAATATATTATACTTAAATACTCCTAAATCAATTTATATTTCTTTCAAAGAAAAAACCTTTTTTCTAGTTGATGTATTAAGATACCGGCTCACAATAAGGGGTAATATTTACACTCTTTACAAACAAAATGCTAATGTTATTATATCCCAAATTTTCGGAATGTTTATATTTAAAGAATGAAAAGAACCAATTTTTTAACTCATCACAGAGACATTGTAAAATTTAGAAGCCAATTTGTTTTTTACGTACAAAATACATTTTATTCGATGAAATGAGACAGATGAAAACGAGACAGACAGTTCTTCGAAACTGTGAATGTACAATTATTTTAGCCTCAACAAAAAAGAAACATTGTGAACATGGCAACATCTCAAGAATTTTCCTGAAGCCATCAAAATAAGCTGAATATTTATAGTATAGTATAGTATAGCATAGTAGAGTAGAGTAGAATATATCAATCTAACGAATTTTGAGTATAACACGTCGAACTAATGGTAGAATATATTTGTAATGTCAACATGAATACGTACATACAGTTGTACGTCTTCAAGCACCCTTTACGCACATTTTAGATTACTACAAAGTGCGCGCCTCAAGCAATATAATAGCTATTTTTGTCTTTCTGCCGCCAAATTCTCGAAACAATACATAGCTGAGATCATAATCTACCGGTTTAACGTCCAACTAATGATTTTCAAACAGAAATCAACAAGTTTCCACAGTCAAAAGATGGATGAGTTTTGACTTGTAAAAACCCCGGAATATTCTAACTCAATAAATACTTAATGAGAATAAATTCTATTTTCGCCTTATTGGCGTTAAGAATGAATAATTTGAGCTCTCACCGTCGATGAACAAGGATAGATGCCATTTCGTTCTTCTAGACAAGGTGCCAGCCCTTCCGACTTGTTCTCTTTGGTCCCATTACCTTTTTCGGCTGCCTGAAGAATTTTAATACAATCTAGTAAGGAAGACACTCCCTGCACCCAAAAACCACTTGTGTATAGCTAAGCCTGTAGGTGAGCAAAAGAACAACTCGGATTTCAATTCTAAAAATAACAACTTACTCTTCGAACGACGGGATGCGAGTCAGTCGAAGTCAACAGCTGAGACGCAAAGACCACAAAAATAGTGAAATATACAACCCTCATCAAACGAGCCATGGTCAGTGATAGCCAAGTAGGTGAATGAACGCCTTCTACAACCAAGCCAACTCTTCGATCGTATTATGGTCTCATTACTTTGCCCAGATGGGGCGTGACACAGCGTCATTGGCTTCCGATTGAACGGTGCATCGACTCTGAACTAATGTATTCAAATCGAACAAAAAAACGACGCTAAAAACCTGAGAATATTTCGCTTCACTGCTAACACATAAACAACGCCGTTACGCCCAAGCGAAAATTGCTTAGAATTAATCCCAGAAAAAGATAAAAATATTTGACAGAATGAGAATGTGAAATATTTTTTGTATTTTATGCAAATGGCGCGCGCGCGAAGGACATATTTGCGACTGCAGTGGTTATGAACTGCGGTAGTTTAATTAGACCCAGTCGTTGCTTCAATCGTACGGTCAAGATGGCGGAAGAAGGAAAAACATTCTTTTGAAGTCCGTGAATTTTGCTTAAATTTCTCTTCTTTGACAGTAATGGTCGCTAAAAATGGATCACAAAGTCAAACTAAAGAGTCTTCTGGATGAAGCCTTGGTGAGTAATGTTTGATTTTTCACTTTCGTCTTCTTTCTTCCGAGAGGAGAAGTAAGCTTAATTTTTTATTGCCTTGTTCTCCAAAGTGAATAAGAAAGGAAATGGACTTTGAGTGCCAGTCCATATAGTAGTGTATTTTTATATGCCCTGTAGTGTCATCTAGCTGCTCCAGTGGCAATGGTGATTCCATTGAAAAAGAAAAAATCCAATAATTTCTTCAAACTCGGTACCATGGTACATTTAAGTATAGACTTTCAAAATATGCAGAAAAATGATGGAATCACTGTTCTCACTTTTGCACTAAATTTTGATTTCATGTCAATTCACTGCCTTAGGAGGGGGGCCTAGGGGGATTACGAATACCGCAATCCCGCACGAAAAATTCGAAAATACCGCAATCCCGCACGAAAAAATGGTCAATCCCGCAATCCCGCATGAAAAATTCGAAAATACGGCTCACCACACGAAAAATTTGAAATACCACTCCCACGGGACCTCACGCGCAGAAACATGAATCACAGAAACATGAAATTTTCTATCGAGCGCCAGAAGCAAAATCCCGCATCTCGCAGGCCTCCAAAATACCGCATTACCGCAATTTCAAATCATTTTTCCCATAATACCGCAGCTCAAAAAAGAAAATTCCGCATACCGCAGGGTTTGAGAATCCTGCAATACCGCAATTTTTTTTGTAAAATACCGCAATACCGCACAAAGAAATGGTCAATCCCGCAATCCCGCAAACCCCTAGGACCCCCTCCCTTAGCAGAGAATAAATGTTACTTTAACAAACTAAACATGATTTTGAGACAGCGTTATCAGTTTATAATGTCATGATGGCTAGTTGGGAGAAAATATATTCAGTCACAACAGAGCCAATACCTGAATATATTTTTTCCCAATTACTGCCATCATTATAAACCGATAATGTCATCTAAAAATTGCGTTTAGTTGTGTATCGCGATTCTAACAATTTTTTGCGAAGAAAAAAAGAGAAAAGTTATCGTTTTTGATTGATTGAACTTAAGATTCTCTTTACCTGCAAAGTTGTAGGAATAGCATTTACATGAGAAAAGTTGTCCCTGTTAGCACAGGCTTCCCATGCTCTGTGTAAGTACGGGAGTAATATGAGTTGGGGTCGTTGGGCTGCCTGTGGTAACAATCTCAATGTACTTTTATATGTGTTCAAATTTTCTCCTCTGCATTGAAGATATTTGATGTTGAAATTTCAAAAATGGCAAATAAATTTAGTTTAATAGTTATTGAACACTTCTAGCATGGATATTTCCATTTTGAGCCCATTTTAGTGGGTTTTGGGAGTGCTGAGTTTAAATGACCCCACTGTTAGTGAAGAGAGAAGGGTTCAAGGCAGGCAATTTATGCCATCCCAATTCCAATGACATCTACTCTCGGCCAAAAATCTCCACTTTCCCCGTGCCCTTTGAATACGATGTTTTGGCACAGTACAGTAGTCTGATAATCAGACTAGTTCTGCTGTGAGTTTCAGATCAACAAATCCACAATCACCAGAGAAATCATTTTCAAAGTCCATAAATTGCCTTTCTCCATATGATTCGGACAAAATAGCGACTAACAAATATTCGAAATATGCAAAAACGGTCGAATCTCAATCTTGCACCCCTCCCCGGAAAGCAACAAAAACTGTAAACTCTGCCTTCAGTGGAGTTAACTCAGAACTGAATTTGGTAGGATAGCATGGTAAGTGAATGGACTAAGATGCGAAGGGTTGAGGGTTCGAGGCTTGGTAGGGTTGATGAGTAAGATATCATTATTTGTGATTTTTTAAAGGTTAGAATAGTCAATTCCTTAAATTTTAAGTTAGATTTTCTGACTTCTTACATTGTGTCTCAGTAAAATCTCAAATGTGCATTGAAGGTAAAAACTCTCAAATGTGTGTGTATATGATTAGCTTGGCAAAAAAACCTGATGCAGGTCTTGAATTCAAAATTCAAACAATGGATTGAAATAGAATGTGGTTAGTTATTAAATTTCATTAATAGATCCTTTAGATGTTACATTTTGTTTTTTTCTATATAGGATGTTGAAACTCTTGAAGCAGCCTTTTATGGGTGAGTTTTTTTCTAGCATACAAAACACTTTTGGGAAGAGAGGGGGGACATGGGAAGGGGATGGGGAGGGGAAAGGAAAGAAAGGAGCACGTGCAATGACGCTATTGTTCTAGCATTTATTTAATTATTTATTTATTTAATTAATTATTTATTTATTTACCATTTATAACGTTTGCCACTTACAAAATATCATATACAATTATAGTGTATGTTATCTTGTAGTACCATTCCTTTTAGAAGGCAAAGGATGTCATATCATGACATTAAATGAGCAACTGCCTCAGTTGTCTATATTGACTATTGGCCTGGGATTTAAAGTGCCTATAAAGTTCTAGCCAGAAATAATTTCTCTCAAAAGAACTTGGCCTCCGAAACAAAAATATTTAAGTGGGTCTTTCAATTTCTTTTGACCGGGAAAAAGTGCTGCAAAGTTGGAGAAAAAGCACATTTTGGGCATCCTGTGGAAAAATTTGTGAGAACCCTGGGAGACTGAGACCCAGGAATAAAGTTTAATTTAGACGCTACAAGCTCTTAATATCTTTGTATATTGTTGTTGGTATATACTATATTTAACTTCTGCTACAAATTCTACTACTTTGATATAGCTATTTTTAGCTCTTTCTTTGAGTCTAAATGCTGTGATTCCGGACATTACGTCACAGTGTGCCTTACATTGCGTCACAATATCAAAGTTTATTATCAACCAAATGAGTTTATTATTAAGCAAATTGGTTCCAGCCTTCCAAAGAATGCGGATTTTTGTCTGGAGCGATAGCTTTGAACGGACGGATACACTGGAAAAAACCTTACATCTTTGATGTCGCTTTCTCAACTTTTAAGATACTCAACTTTTAAAAAATATACATTTTCGCTAGGGTTTATAGGCACTTTAAGATATCTCTGTCTTTTTTTATCTTTGGCAATTTCTTATACTGTAGGGTTCAAATTATCAATTTCATGTACATGTACAGGTTTATGAAGAAAACAGATGCTGATGATGAAAATGTTAAGAAATCATTTGTTGATGCATTCAAGCCATTTTGGGCTACTGTACCCAATAATGACGTAAGTGCCATTGTAACAATAACAACAACTTGTACATGTAATTTGTTTTAAATAAAAATGTCAGTAATAGTTTACACTCCCATAGAAACTGTTGTAGAGTGGTTCAGCTGCAAAAGTATATACATCTGTATTATGAAAAGTATTCTTTGTACCTTCTTACTCTTAAAAGGAAGTTTGTTTTCATTCTTTTTAGAAATCAAGAGATGAAATTCTTTCAGAGTTTGTGGCATATATTCACCAGCAAAAGAGTTTAAGAAGAATTGAGTTCTGTTTTGAATTTTTGTCCAGTTTAGTATCAAACAATGTAATTCCAGCAAGGTAGATATGTATAAATCATATTACAATGTAACTTTATTGTCAATAGCTCTTACCATTAATAACTTATATTGGGTTTTCACTGTCATCATCATCGTCATCATCATCATCATCAATGGGTTCCCTGTGGTATTATTATCATCCGATCATATGCAGATTCCATGTGTTGTCTTATCATCATCATCATCATCAATGGGTTCCTTGTGTTAGCATTATCATCATCTGCCTTGTGAATCTTTTTCACATTTTTGCTCAGCATAAATGATCACAAATCAATCTTTGTGCTACAAACAAACAAACAAAAAATATTGTAGAGACTTTCATATTTACTAAAAGATGAAAATTTGTATTACTCATAGCTTTCAAGTAGTTTCAAAGTTGTAAGACTTTGAAAATTACAAAATTTACAAAGAATGTATCATGGCTGGGTGGCAAGAGTTGTCCTAGCCATATGTTTAGTGTTAAATTTTGCTATTTTCACAATTGCAAAGCAATTGCGCTCAGACAATTTTCCAGTATATCCAAGAGTGACGCCTTCTTTGTTGTAGTTCTAAAGTTTGTTTATAGCTTGAGATTTGAGTAAATAATTATGCAGCCAAATGATCAAGCAAAATGTAGTTTACATTTCTTTAGCAGACCCTCTTAATTGGTTCTGTTTCATCATTATCAGTGACTCTTGTGATGTCATTATCACTTGGGTTCCCTGTGTTATCATCATCTTTACATCATCATCATCATCTGATTGTAGGTTGGTATGTGAAGCTGTCCTCAAGTCCAAACATCTCAAATTTAGTGATGAAGTCATTTGGTGTAAATCATTTCAGTTGATTCATAAAATTGTTGGAGGAACTGATTATAAGGTACATGGCATGGACTTCACTATAAACCCGGGGGGGGGGGGGGGGGGGGTTTACTTGAACAGGATTTGGATGGGGATGTCCACTGGGATCCTAAAACGGTTACCCTGTTTATGACAGAAAAACTCAAAATACCATACCCTGTTTATGACAAAGTATAATAATTGTGTAGTTCCAAAAAATATCCATACCCCACCAAGGAGGGAATTTGTAAATGGACCCCCCTACCCTCCGGAACTTCCATTTTTCTTCCATACAAACTCTGTAATTTTGTTTTTCTGACCCCCTCCCTCCCCTCCGTAATTTCCAATTCCCTCCACGGTGGGGTATGGATATTTTCTGGGACTACACATTGTAGAATGTAATGTACTTATTTGTTTGTAATGTAAATGAGTTTCATAACAAGTTTGTTGCGATCGTGATCAAACAACGATGAATAAAAGCTTCTAGACAGATCGTTGCCATTGTGGTTAGCTAATGACTAAGGTTGATGAGAAAGCTGCTACCCTGAAAATGACAAGAAGCTCAAAAAATTGCAAAAAGGATACCCTGTTTATGACAGGGAACTCGAAAAACCATACCCTGTTCAGCGGATCATCCCCGTATAGTAAATATATGGGAGTACCCCCCCCCCCCAGGCTATAAACAGAGATCAAGATGAAGTTCATTTGTCATGAAACTGAATGCTCAGAATTTTAAGCTGCTGATGTGCTCATTTGCCCTTCCCCAGCCTTTCTCCCTCTCAGTTTCATGGATATTTAAAGCAAAATAGTTTGCTACACAAGTCAAACAAGTGTTTGAGGAGACTGGAAATGGAACTCCAAATAATTTGTTAGTGACTTTCATGACCTTCCTAATGAGCAGAAAATCAGTTGGCCATCATGAATGGTCTCAGGTTTGCAAAATGATGAGAGGTTCATGATCTAAATAAACCAGGAATTTATTTCTGCATACATCAACTTAATTTCTTTGAGTAGAGTACACATTTTTAATTTAGTTGTTTAGTGAAAACTATTAATTTTGGCACAAAAAATAGTGATTGGACATAAAATATGACACATTGTCACAAATTACGGTGTGTGTACATTTTGTACATAATTTTGTGTGTACATGAAGGACAATACAGATAAGTAATATTGCAAAATGTTGACTACAAGAAAAAATTGATGAAAATTCATAGAAAAACAATTATAATTGTAACTTTTAATTATTAAGGGAGAATTTTGGTGAAGTACATTTGCATTAATTTTGAATAGTACTGCATAGTTACATGATTGTATATCTTTTAATCTTCAGGGTTGTGGTGGTGTTCTAAGTCTGGTTTTCACAAAGTTCAATGGCATTCCTAAAGAGCCAAATCCTGCTTATTCAGATCGCATTCAAAGTGCTGTTAAGGTCAGTGAAAAGCTTCAGCCATAAGTCAGTCTTTAATAATATTGATATTTAAGTAACTTGTAAATGCTGAATGTACTAGGTAATGGCTACTGTTTTCAGTATTCTTCTTAAAACTGTCAACAAATTTAATTAATTTATAATAAATTATTATTACTGTAACAGTGTTAATGTCAGATGTCCTTTTTTCAGGTTATACAGTATATATTTGATCGCAAAGCCTGTCTTCTACCAGCTTACTTTGTAATCAGTGAGGTAATAATTTGATATATTCCCTTTGATGTAATAGTAGAGTTATTATTATAATAACTGTTGTAATTAAACTCCATTGCATGCTTACTGTATATATATGCATTTAATATTTTGTACATGTTTGATCTCTAATTGAATGTTCTGTCAGCTGGTTTGGTGTTTAAGTGTTTTACTCTTCTGTTTGAAGTAATTTTAGGAAGAACCATGATCCATTTCTGTTGTTCAGTAAATATAAACATGCTGTAACTATCATCATTATTCCCATTTTTCTTTTTTATTCTCTTTCTTCTTACTCTGATCCTTTTTTCCCTTCTTCATTATTATCATAGCAGTTAGTTCCTAATAGAATAATATACTGCAGTTCAAATTCTAGACTTTTTGAAATATTACACTTTTATTGTACAGATTTACAATCATTTTCCTGAAGTGCAGGGAACACAAGCAGTTCCTCATTGGGTAACGTATCACTAAAATACAATATACATCAACTACAGTGTACATACACTTAATTTGGTTAGCAAATTTCTAATCTGGAGGGAGACACCTCATAACTCTGAGACACACACCTCTGAAACAGACACATACACTGTACCTCCCTCAAATGGACAGTTCTCTATATGTAACACAGTTAGACATTTATCTAGGACAGATATCTGATATATGGCAGGTTCCAGGCTCTTTTATAAGATATAGTCATTTTGTTCAAACCATATGGCAGAGACATAGTGTGCTTGTATACAAGCAGGCATATAATTATGTACACTATATACTGATGCGACAGATTCACATTAATGAATATAACCATTTGTTCACAAGTCTATCAGCAAGTTGTTGTCTTCCTATGTGGACAGCTTCCGACCTTTGGCCCACATTGTAACTGTAACAGGTAGGTCTGTAACAGGGAGGGGCTGATTTTCTTCTTTCTTTGTTTATCTTTTTTTTTCTGCACTTCTTTGGAATTTGAAAGGGGGAGGTGGGAATTCATTAGTAAGAGCCTTTGAGCCACCTCTGGTGACTGGGCTGTACTACTTCATTATATCTAACCAGGGATCAGTGGCTGATCATTTATTATCATGACTTCCCAAGCAAACATGAAGAAGTAGACTGAGAGGAAAGTCAGTCTAATACTGCTTTATTCTAGTCAGTTGGTCAGGGAGGACAAACCCTTACTCTAATACTAAACCATCCAGACAACATTTTGAGATAAGAATTTTAAGTCAAATTTCTGAATTGATGTTATATTGGATAACTGTAATTACTATCATTTCCAGGTCGATCATCTTTGTTACCTATCATTGGCCATCCGGGTTCATCATTGAGTATGTGGAAGCTAGATCCAATAACCCGCAGCTTTCCTGTGATAGGCAGCTTACCATACGACAGGGTATTGTATAGAATGTTGAAATGATAATTGGTATATTACACATGCACTAATTGGCCTGAGAACCATGTGTAATTATAGTGCACATGCACCAATGACATCGACATTGAATTTTATGCACCCTTTGATTGGTTGAAATGTTTCAATGAATATGATATAAAACAAATAGGTTCCATTTTCCATGGAAACACTAGAAATGACTGTATCAGTCTTCCAGACATTTACCGAGCCATACAAATAAAGAGTGGCACTAGCATGTGCTCTCATAGCATTTTTTGATACAATCACGCACAGTGTCTTGTAAAAATTAACTGAATTTTTTTAAAAGTTTTATTTAGTTTAATGCAAAAAAGTTAGTCCTAACTGTCTTTGGCTTTCATTTTCTATCACAAACAGGACTTACTAGAGCCTCAAGACAAACTTCTTCAGTATGTGATTGGTCAGCCATACTCACGTGAAATAGTTTGCACATTACTTGGACTTCATAAACAGGTATATTACCCTTTTAAAATGAATTTCAATCATGGTCGTCTCTTGGGTCTCACCAAGGTGATATGTTATAAAACACTATGGGCCTAATGAAGTGTGGATGTGGATGGATAGGGGGTTTTAACATTTTAAGTAGCTGGAGCTTGTTAGGATATAAATGAAGGTACACATATATCATTTTAAGGGGTCTAAGGCCTATAGTAATTCAGAAGTAATACTTTCCATGTGTTCTGTTCTCAATTCAAAATCTACTTAAAGTCTTGCTCAGATGCACTAAATCCAACCACAGCTCCAAATTTCATTAGAGGCCCTACTTTCCTTGTACATGTATTTTATGGCAACATTTGGTATGGTTGATGGCTGCATGGCGTGGTGTCTGATTGGGAAATAATAATTCTAATAATATCTAATAATAATTAGGTGTTTATATAGTGCGTTCCACTGTCAGTGTCTCAATGTGCTTTAATACAAATATAGAAATCCTAATACTCTCACACACGTTTTTTGCTACATTAAATTAATATGTAAACAATGCTTTTGTTTTGCCCAATCAAAATTCTTATGCAATGGGTGGGACAACTTGGCATGGGTCCACCAGGCTTTTCCACAGTCATATGCAAACTAAGCAGGTAATCTGTACCTCCTCATAAGATGTCATCTAATTGGTTTGATAAAACAAAAGAATCTATAATGTTATCATTGCCATTTTCAAAAGTTTCTTTTGTTTTCTCAGGTGGCCCATCAATTGGATGAAATCTTTCGAGAAGTGCAGGTTGCCCCAAACTAAGCTCTATGTGCAGATCCTACATTTCTAAAATGTGCTGACATGACACAAAACATCATGATATAGATTACAAAGTCTTATGTATCTAATAGCATTTACAGTCATTTCTAAAATGTTTTGTTCTTTTATATCCAGCATAAACAGCGCTGTCCAGCATTGGAACAACTACTGGTAGACCTGATAGTGATTGCCATGGAGAAAACTGAGAATAACCCCCCTAATTTAGGGGATTCAGGTTGCCAGTTGCTATGGCATCACCTCTCTAGCCACCTTATTTTCTTTGTGCTGTTTCAATTTGCAAGCTTTCCTCACATGGTGACTTCATTGTATGACAAGGTATATATTTTTTAAATTATGTATTTTTAAACAAAGAAAAATTCTAGCTCTATTCTTGGACTACTTTTGTCTGCTTAGAAAATATATTTATTATTATCCAATCATCATCATCATCGTCGTCATCATCGTCATCATTATCACTCATTCATTGTATTATATCATGTCCACAATCATGTTTACTTAATATATGTTTATGCATAAGCTGATCAAAGATGATATATTCCACTTCTTTTTTTTTTATTTTTTTATTTCTTTTCTTTCATATTTTCAAACTGTAGCTTTCTGGAAGAACTTTGAAGAAAGGAAGGAACCACTTGATGTGGGTTTTACTGCAGTTTATCTCAGGAAGTATTCAGAAAAATCCTGTAAGTTTCCTAGATGTCTATGTACAATATTCAAACAACAGCTTCATAATCATTATACTTGTATACATTTTAATGAATATAAAATTATATCTTCCATTCATTCTAATAAGTCACCCAGTTCTCCAAGAAGGTTGCAATGTAGAAGCCATGAAAGGCATTCTAAATCACCCAGATCTCCAAGTTCTGTATTTCCATACAGTATCTGTTAATTGCCTTATATTAATTAGCCTTATATTAATTATTGCCTCATATTTCTGTTTATTCATGTTTCAGCTGAGTGACTTCAAACCTGTTTTGAGACTGTTTGAACTCCTATATCCAGAAAGTGAGGTATTCAATGTAATTCTGCAATGCAAAGCTTAAAATCATGACCTTTTCACATACAGAGAAAAAAAGTATTTGCATTTTTTTTGACAAATCATCCTGATTGGCATTTAGATCAGTGATCATACAATCAATGACAAAAGTGAAATACGTTATCAAAGGGTCAGCAACTGCCATTTTCACTGACTAAAGAGTATCAAGGACCAGTTGCTTTCTGAAATTAAAATTAATCATGCACATAACATAGTGATTGGCTTATTCCCTTCAGAAACTTCATTGCCATGCCAACAACTTCAAATTTGTGGCTGCCTTCTTTAGATTTTCTGGAAAGCACTGTATTATAGGTTGTCATGTTTTGGGATGTATGTTGTAGACAAAAACTAAACTAAAGACCCAGACATGTTGTAACTTTCTTGGCAACATTTTCTGCAACGTTGCACATAACACAAAGTTGTAAATGTGTCCATCCCTGTGGCAGTTATGTGCATGTTGTGTGCAACAGTTGCAGGTTTGGGATTGAGTTTTACTTAAATTGCAACTTTGTTCTACAACATTTCTGACTCAACATTGCAGGGGTTGACAACATGCAACTGTGTTGGATACAATGTTGTAGAAAAGTGATATTGTGTATCCAGGGCATCTTTAGTTAATAGTTTCAAAAGTTTTGTACATTCTCTTTTCTATTTTAGTTTATTGTTAAAGATTTACTGATAATAGCATTATTTTAAAGCCTCTACCAGAACCTGACATCAACAGCCCTAATGCAGTCCATTCCCTTGCAATGGCATCTATATGGATACATTTGACCAAAAAGGTATGATTGTATTATTAATACTCATAGTAATATGTAACTTAGTGATATAATTGCAATTGGTAATAGAGCAGATTTCGTATGAGTGTGAAACGGACCATGCCGTGCCATGACCGTGTCAGTGCCGTGTTGTCTATAAAAACATTCGAAATTCCTGCCATAACCGTGCCGTGACCGTGCGGTGCCATTTTCACAGTCATACGAAATCTACTCTAGTAAACAATCTGCACTGTACTGTTAGTGGTCAGTAAGTGGTTGGCTAACAGTCAGTGAGTAATCAGTAAGTGCTTGACAAGTGGTTCATTTCTGGTCAGTAAGTGATCAGTAAGTGGTTGGTTAGTGGTCGGTAGATAAACAGTACAGCAAGAGGTTGGATGGTGGTGAGTAAGTGATCTTTAAGACAGTGTTGGTGAGTGGTCAGTAAGTGGTTGGTAAGTGGTCGATAAGTGATCAGTAAGTGGTTGGTAAGTAGCTGGTTAGTGGTTGGTATAAGTGTTTGCTTAGTGACCAGTAAGTAGTTGGTAAGTGGTTCATTATTGGTCAGTAAGTGATTAGTTAGTATTTTGTAAGTGCTTGGTTAGTGGTGAGTGGTTGGTATGTGATCAGTAAGTGGTTGGTAAGTAGTTGGCTAGTAGTCCATAAGTGATCAGTAAGTGGTTGTTGGTAAATGGTTAATTATTGAGCTCCACTAAGTTATATTGTTGGTTTACTTAAACTGGTCACGATAAAAATGCATGTAAATAAAGGTTGTGAATACTTGAATGAAACTCAGATTTAGATTACTTTACATGTATTTTCTTTCCATTGTCAGGCTGAACTAGAAAAGCTCACTATCAAGTCACCAACATCACATATTTTGAAAAAGCAACTTGAGTAAGTTTTGAAAAAAATCACAAAAAGGGTTTATTTTGGGAGATTTTGCATGCCACTTTCCAAGTTGTGGGCTGTACTCTTGGGGAGGCTCTATATTTGTTTGCATTTACATGTATTGCACAGATTTCTTCTTAATTGTTGCATGTAAGATTAATTCGTTTATTAGGTGTTCCTCAGGAAATGGCATTAGGACCACCTGATACAGAGCTGTATTAGTTAGATTTACTGTATTAACATTTCTTTCTCTCCAGGTTTATCCATGAATGGTCAACAAACAAATCATCACCTTACACTATGAACAACTATGCCATACCAATCCTCTGCAATGCATGTAAGTATGTTCTTTTCCTGGGATAGTGCTGATCTTGATCTCATCAGTGATTGCACTATCTAACCCTACAGATAGTACAATCCCTGCCCGCTTCACAGTTGCCATGACGGTGCTTGTTGAGATGTGTTTTGGTAATGGTAAAGTGACCACATCCCTTCCTGGACCGTCCAACACTTTAGCCTCAGGACCCACAATACCATGTCCTATGAGCTTACTAGACTCTCTAACGGTGCATGCAAAAATGAGGTAAGGCTATTTTATTTTTCTTCTGCATTTGCTGCCACGTCAGCTCTATTTACTGTGATTTAAGAAATCTTTATTAAGGCTACTAAGACTGCTCACTGGAAAAAAATGCAACTGCAGATTGACACTTTGACATAATGAATCTTTACTTGATCAAATGTCCTGGATCAGCACTGTTGAGAATCCAATATTACAAAAATCAAATCTGTCTAAGGTTGCTCAGATTAGGATAGAATTTCCATGAAAAAACAACTAGTTAGAGCAGAGTCATCCCTTGGGAAACTGTGCCCCTTTCTCATTGCAGTAACATCATCGAGCTCACACACCCGGGGGGGGGGGGGTACTCCCATATATTTGCTATAGGGGTACGTGCCGCCAAACAGGGTATGGTTTTCAGCGATTTTACTCTGGAACAGGGTATATAAAATAGCTCTTTCTCTCTCTGGAACAGGGTAGCTTTTTTACAAAGTACGTCTGGATGTTGCAAAAACGTCGCTCTGTAATTAGGTACCATAAAGAAATCAGTCGGAAAATCAGATTGACTCTTCATTAAATGCTTGACAAAACCGATAACACAAACTATTGCATGTAAAAACGCAAAACATTTCACTGGGACAGGGTATATTTTTGTGGTACTTACTCTGGAACAGGGTAGCGTTTTAAGCTTTTTTACTCTGGAACAGGGTCAGGGTTTGAGGGGCTCAGCGGCACGTCCCTACCCAAAACTGGAAGGAGTCCCCCCCCCCCCCCCCCCCCCGGGCTCACACATGACTATGTTTCTTTCGTCATTGTCGCGTGGAAATGGTTCTTGGTGATCAGTTGTCCTCAATCAGGACGTCCATTCTCTGATCACTCCGTATTTCTTGGCTGCTTTTGACATTGACAGTGGGCGAAAAATGCTTTAAAAGCCTGACCCAACTCCTTATTTAGAGTGCCGTACACAATAGGATTCAGTGCGCAGTTGGCCATGGGAAAAGCATTGGAGAGTCTAAAGATATACATTTTGTAGCTCAAACGGTTTAGATTCCCGTAAGTCATCCAGAAGTATACAATGTGCTGAGGTAGCATGCATATTGAATACAAAAGAACAAGAGCAATAAGCATATTGGTGATCCGTGTACTTTGCTTCAACCGCTGACGGGCAGTCATCATGTCTACATGGGAATAATGCCTCTTTTTGAAGAAGTCATTTTGCTTGAGTCTCATCGAAGTAACCTTGGATAAGACGGCAATGATCATTAAAGGGATTATATACTGCACTACGAAGATGGAAATCCAATAGATTTGTTCATAGGGTGTGCCTTGGGGCCATTTCTCGGAGCAGTAAATTTGTCCGTTTGGATGCCTGCTTGTGCCAGCTACGAACAACAAAGGTACACTAGTGACACAAGACAGTACCCATATCACACTTATAATGATGTACACCTTTGTTAGTGTTAGTCTAGGCCTTAAAGGGTGTGCAATGGCACGATATCGATCACAGGATATAGCAAGAAGACTACCAATGGATGCAGACAGACAAAGTGGAATCGTTATGTTCGCCACTTGGCAGATAAAATTACCCAGAGGCCAGTTGTGGTCGTTTTCAAAGGCAGCCATTTGGGTGGGAACGTAGATAACCAACACAATCAAGTCGGAAAAGGCCAGATTGAACGTGAATAGATTGTTACTAGTTCTCATTCGCTTTCGTCGTACAATGGCAGTACATACGACCAAATTACCAACGATTCCTGTTAGAAAAACACCAATGTAGATCAGTCTCAGTGACCATCTTAGTGGGGCGGGTTCAACAGGGCTGCTTGCAGAACAACACAACGATTCATTTACAGAAGTCATCGAGAACATAATCTCTGTCAAAATCGTTGTTCTCAGAGACACAAGTTTAAAACCAGTTTTCTTGATTTCCTCGATACTTGCAATGGTGTATGCTCAGAGTCCGTGATATCGTCGTGAAGGAGTTGAACTTTGCTACATGCTCTTGTCTCGGCAACGCAAAATTAAGCGGCAGAGCTGTGGACATGAACTCTCGTGTTTTTTTCGAACAGCTGGTGTTTGGTTTCTTATAACATTCAGTTTAACTGGTGCCCGACAAAACTAGAATAATTTGTGCTATCTGTCAGCTAGAACTGTGCTATCTGTCAGCACGAACGGAATGACTGTCAAGAAGAGAATACTAATATTTTCCTGTTTAAAATTGCTGTGTATAAAGAAGCTTGAATAAAACCAGACAGTCGAGTCACTATCCGGCAGCAAGAGAAAGTGAGGTAATCTTCTCTTGCCGGCAGTCATGTGACTGAGTCAGAACACAATCCACTGGAACTGGAGCTCCTTATAGATGTTGCTTCTC
Source organism: Telmatactis stephensoni (assembly GCA_029948255.1). Taxonomy (NCBI): domain Eukaryota; kingdom Metazoa; phylum Cnidaria; class Anthozoa; order Actiniaria; family Isophelliidae; genus Telmatactis; species Telmatactis stephensoni. The sequence continues at coordinate 150,562 of JALIZF010001668.1, read as the reverse complement.
AAATCTTGTTTTCACTTCAACACTAAATTTCTGCTAACATTAGAATTCTCTGGTATTCTTGGTCAGTTGTTGAAAAAGTCGTCATTTCCCCCCGAAAATCGCTTATCTCAGCAGCTGCTAAATCCTTCCTTAGCTCTCCTTAGAAAAAAAGGTTATTAAAGGCCCACTTGGATGAAAATCGATGAAAATTGGAAACTGATTATTTCTATCTGAAAGTGAATGTAGTTAAATAACTAGCTACCCTCTGCCCAAAACATTGCATTTCAAGCTCATTATCAAAAAGAAATCTTGATATAAAGTTTAAAAGAACAATAGGGCTGAGTAAATGACGCCATTTACTCACAACTTAAATGCTAAAATACTTGACAATTTCTATTCGTCTCGTTTGAATGTAAAGGAAATGTTGCTTTTGGTGATTATTGGGATTCGTACAGATAGGTTTTACTAAGTTTCAAGTCATTTCCAATTTTTTTTTTAATTTTCATATAAGTGGCCCTTTAAGTTTGGTAGTCGCTAAAAATAGTAACTGAGGTTTGTTCAAAACATGATTTGTTGAATGCAGTTAGTATTAGTTGAAGTTTTGCGCTCTCTTGAGCTTGATGACTATTCATAAAAGGACCGAAGAAAAGATAATTAAAAGATAATTAAACGACGAGATAAGTAAGATAGTCATGACATAACGAATTTTTATTAGGCTTAATCGATGTCCGTAGAACTGACTATTATTTGTAGACAGTAGCTGCATAGAAGAAATGAAAAGAAGAAATTGTTATTTAAGATTAAAATTCTAAATGCGTCTTTCATTATATTTTAGGCCCTTATTACTGAATTACGTTCGGCAAAAGAGCGGCAATTTAGTGCGGCAGCCTTTATTTGGTCAGACAACTTTTATGTCTGGCTCTTTTCTAACAGTGAATTTCCTGTCATGGAATCACATATTATAAAATCTTCCAAAGGGTGAACAAATTAGGAAAGGATAAAATGAAACTGAAAATGAAAAATATTTCTGAAAAGGCTGTTTGTTTGTTTGTTTGTTTGTTTGTTTGTTTGTTTGTTTGTTTGTTTGTTTGTTTGTTTGCTGGCTTGTTTGTTTATTTGCTTGCTTGCTTGCTTGCTTGTTTGCTTTCTTGCTTGCTTGTTTGTTTGTTTGCTTGCTTCTTTATTTGTTTGTTTGTTTGTTTGCTTGCTTGCTTGTTAGTTTGCTTGTTTGCTTGCTTGCTTGTTGTTTGTTTGTTTGTTTTTGTTTTTCTTCCCTTGTTTGTTTGCCAGGTGGTGGTTGTCTTTGTTGTTGTTTTGTAATGTCATTGTATAATCTCTCTTGTTCTTTATAGTTTCATTCACAGTATCTTCTCTCGTATCATGAAACTGGGTACATCGAGTGCTACACTTGCTTTGGCTCCAGCTCTTGTTGAGACTTACAGTCGTCTATTAGTTTACATGGAAATAGAGTCTCTAGGTATCAAAGGAATTATAAGTAAGTATTGCTGGCCTTCCTGTGTTTATATCTGTGTTGTGGTTTCTTTCCTGTGACTTGTTTGAGAAAAAATGATTGTGTATTGTGTTCCGTCCCAGGAAGAAAAGGCATGACTATAATATGGGAACCCCACATCACAGACAATGACTCATAATAACAATAGACAATAATTCATAGACGCCTTCATATAGAAAGTATCTCCATTATAGAGACAAAATCAACTAGGCAATTAAAAAGAAATTAACTCAGCAGTTTTACAAGAACGTGTCTCACATCATGCTTGTGAACACAGCCACCTCGCACCACGAGCCCTAAAGGGCACCTTATGGTACCCGATCTGAGGTAGCTTTATTTGCAGGCCATCTCAGACCTCGTTAGCTAAAATCTTGTATAATGCAGATGGGATTTAATGCCAATTTCCATTCCTCAGGTCATCTCCTACCCACTGTGTTCAAGAACCATGCCTGGGGAATTCTACACACATTGTTGGAAATGTTCAGTTACCGTCTTCACCACGTACAACCAGTCCATCGTGTTACATTGTTGTCCCATTTACACTCCATTGCAAGTGTACCTCATACCAACCAGAACCAACTTCAACTCTGGTGAGTGTGAATCCTGTGTAGCTTCGGGACATCTTCGGAAAACGTTCGGGATGAATACTTTGTAGCTTCGGGACAACTTCGGAAAACGTTCGGGATGAACACTGTCCAGCTGTGGGACACCTTCGGAAACTTCTCGGGAAGTGGGTGTACATATATTCGGAATGTTTTTGGAATATCATGGGGTTAATGAACAATAGAGTGCGATATCTTTCCTTTTTGCACTATATTTTCATTATGTCTTCATTTTTCCTTCATCTGATTGTTTTTCTTTTTCGTTTCACCCATTCAGCAGTCTATTATTCGTTATTCCACCTGTAATTTGTTTCATCCATTCAAGGTTCTGATATTCTTGTTGCTGTTTTTACAGTGTTGAAAGCACCGCACTTCGTCTCATTACTGGACTAGGAAGCTCTGAAGTACAGACACAACTAACAAGATTTTCGGCTGAGCCAAAACAGGTTTGTACAAATACAGTAGTCCCCTTCAAAGTTCTCTGCGCCATCTTAATTGAAAGGTAGCCATGCCTTTGCATCGACGGAAGCGAGACGAACGGTGAGCCTGCAATGATAGAGACCTGTGAATAATTGTTCTAGGTGTTAAAAAAGGTCTCAGTCTATCATTGCACGCTCACCGTTCGTCTCGCTTCGATGCAAAGGCACAGCTACCTTTCAAGATGGCAAGGGAACTGTGAAGGGGACTATTGCATGAAATCTTCAAAATCATCGAAGGTATAAGCTGTGACCAAAATGGCTCCTAGGTCAACTAGTTATATTTAGATTTTCATGTGTTTTACCTATAAATGTGCTGCATAGAGCGGTTTTCGTATGACTGGGAAACAGAACGGTCACCGCACGGTACGGTTACGGCAGAATTTTCGAATGTTTTTATAGAAATTACGGTACTGACACGGTTACGGTACAGACCGTACCGTTTCCCACTCATATGAAAACCGCTCTAATTACATGTTACATGTTTACTAATAATTTGCTTTTGCAGATTCTTTCATCGGAATCGGAAGAGTTGAATCGTGCTCTTGTTTTAACCATAGCAAGATCAATGCATGTGACAGGTAACTGTGAAAACTTTGTTGATTAGACACAAGTAGCGTAGCCTATTCCACTGGTAACGTATTGGGCGTGGTTGGAGCTGTAAGTGGACTGAAAACGAGAAGGCATCCTCTATTTTTCACACCTAGGAAGTACCCAGAGAAACTTGAGAACGAGACTAAGATGAAGTGTTTGAACGTGGTGCCATTAGCAATCAGTTATTGGTTGAGAGGGAGAGAGGAGGAGTTGCGAGGGAGGAGGGGCTAAAAGCAAAAGACACAAGCTTCACTAAATGGTAGCACGTACAATGTTCCAAGTGAATGGCGTATTTGAGGACGTCAATTTTAAAACAATTATACACTACATAGTGAACGAAATGTTGTTTATATAGTAATTCTGTATGTTAATAAGTTTCACAAGTATATTAGTCAATGACCAATCAGGATCCAAAGTATTTTAGTTAATAACAGCGCTCCATATTATAAATCCAAGGCGATATGCAAAAAGTCTATATACAGTTGTTACCCAACCCTACCTGATTTTCTGCACGGTAGCTAATGGCCGTACACAGGCTATGTACAAAAGGATGAATGAACTGGGTGTTTCAATCTAAATCACATCTGATGTCCTGGTGGTTGTTTTTAGGTGCAGAGTCATGTGGTAACTGGTGTGAATTTATCTTACGTTACCTCGTGTCTAGTACCCCACACAGGTAGGTGAATTACAAAATGGCTTTTACTCTACTCAACTTCAGTGTCGTAAACTGACTTATTCAGTTCTTGTCCCTGTCCCACTGTTTCACTGTGTTTGTATGTCATATTGTTCGCCTGTCTGTTTCATGGCAATGCCATATCTGTTTATGAAGTCTTTATTTATCTCAACATGAAACAGTCCTAAATTGAAGAAATGGTCAACACTCAGCGTGCGTCCATTGAGTTATGGATGCACGCGGGAGGCTGCTAAGCACGAGAGAAGCGTAAGAGTCGCACGAGGCGTCAGTCGCACATGGCGCGCGCTGTAAGAAAAGGAAACATTGACGTCAGCGTGCTGTCCATCGAGTTTTGGACGCACACTCGCGCGCGCTTATCATCCAATCAGAGCGCGCGTTATATATTACCTATGTTATAATAGAATTTCACTCTTCCTTTAGCTGGGCATCTCACACTCTAGCGTGCTTCCCTCAACCATTACAAGAGTTCTACAACCAAAACACATGTCCAGTCGAAACCAAACAAGCCCTGAAGACACGTGTAGAAGATGAATATCGTCGGTGGAAAGGTAACTTGAAAGGTTGTCCTCTTTTTTCGGTTGGAAATTCCGGAAAAGTGACTGTTCCATTTGGTTTCTAACCGATATTACCGGTTTTTTTGACGTAATATCGGGAAAGCACCCCTGAACCTCCTTAACGACCACCTCGCTACAACGACTAGTGATTTCTCCATCTTTGTGAACTGGCCCCTGACACCGGCCCTGGAGAAGGCGGGGAGGGGGGAGGTAGGAGGAAGTGGAATGGGCACCCCCCTATTACTTATCCAGAGATGCTTTGCAGGCTGTCGGTGGCCGTGGATTCAGTCTTATTCTTGTTGAATCATTTTAGGCAATCGTATTAAAGCCTGTCCATATGGGGATGTTCGACCCTATCCCATTGTTTAGAGCTTGTGTTTGTATATTTTGTCGTAAAATTCTATCTTTGCTTTTGTTTTTCAGGAATGACATCTGAGAACGATATCCTCTCTCACTTCGCTGAGCCTTCCTCATCTAATGTTTTTATCTGGTAAATAATTTCTGTAGTGCTGTAAATATAATCATGAAATTGGTGTAGATTTTCTTTATAGGGAAGAGATGGAAACCAGCTGAATAACGGAAGAAAAGACCATATTAATTTTTTCGTTTTTATTTTAGTATTTTATGGAAACTACTGCTAGAGACTGGAAGGCTTTCATCTGCCTGTCACAAGTAAGTTTTTGTAAACCAAGAAACATTACATAGCGATGACTTATCTAAACAATGATAGAGTAATTTGCGTTAGGTGTAATTATGACTTACAGAAGGGAAAACCAAGGAAAGCTACTTTTTCCCTGGCCTGGACAGAGTTATAATAACTCTGCTCGGACACTATTTCTCTTTTTTTATGCAACGTTGCGCGGAAAAAGATCGTTTTGGGAGGATGTCATATCGCTTTCGATATATTGAGAAAGTGGCTGATTCAGTATACCGAAATTGGGCTATTACGTGAATGTGGTTTGAGAGCGTTGTCATGCTAGGTTAATTTTAATGACAACTCCGAAATGCAAAGCCAAGGCAATCGCCATTTTGGTACACGATACACTTGTACGCAACTTTACAGCTTTTCTGCAACATTTGTACAATGTTACGCAAAACAGCCACAGGATTGGAAACAGAATGCAACTATTCTTTCAGTTGACGCAATGTTGCTAGAAAAGATCATGGACCACCTCTCCCTCATAAAGCTTGTCGGGTGTTAACGTTTCAAGAAAAGTTACACAGCGTGCCGGGTTCTGTAACTGAATCCCATGCGGTATACAGCTATTTCAAAAAACGTTGAATACTGAATACTGCATTCTGCATAGTGCATTCAAAGACCAAAATGCCTTGCAGTTCAGTTTGTTTTGGAGATGACATAGTGAAAATCCTCTATAACAGCTATAACTAGACAAATAAGTGGCAAAACGACAACGGAAATGATTAAAAATGCAATTTGTAAGTCTTGGAATGCACTATTCAGTATGCAGAATGCAGAATTCAGTATTCAACGTTTTTTGAAATAGCTGTATAAAGTTGTGGTTTTGTTTTTGTAGAGTACTGGAGAGACTTGGTGCACGCACATTATCAAGTCACATTCGTGTGTTTGCTGATTTTCTTGTTTACGAGTTTTCAACGTCTGGAGGAGGCAGACACGTCAACAAGGTAACACAACGCCCTTCTTGCCAGCGGGAGAAAGAATGCAAAAGACTACGAAATTGGTTATTCTTGTTATGTCGGAAATAATTCTGAGGATTTTAATATACGATTTACTGATAATGTTTTATTTTGAAAAAGATTCCAAATTCTCGATTGCTTCACTTTCATTCGAATTTATTACTCATTATTCTGATTCCCCTTCCTTCCATTATGGCGAAGAAGAGATAAGATTGTGAAATTCGTAATTATTGTATTTGTAAGTTCTAACGATTGTCTCATTCCCATCACACAGTGTATCCAACATTTAAATGACTTGATCTGGAAGTATAATGTGGTTACAATGGATCGCTTGGTCTTAAGTCTTGTAAGTTGTAGGGTATAGGGTAGGCTGTATCTAATCGTTTTTGCTGTTGAACTAAAATTAATAGACAAACCAATTAACTTTCTCAAAAGAGTATATAGCCATATATAGTGTGCTAACCTGTCTGCCTGCCGTATTGGTTTACTCGCTACCCAGGAAGGAGACTAGATTGTCAAGTTCTGAGATATGCTTCACCTCCCACATACAAAGCAATGCTTGACGTACTTGCAAATAGAGCTTCTAAAACATTTTTGGTTTCGAATGACTGATCGTCATACACGTATCCTCGTCATTATGGCTTTCTATGTGCCATATCTCGGAAGTCGGCTATTGGCGTAATAGGGAACGCCCACATTCTACCCAATATAGCCAACTGCATTAGAGGTACCCGGCGATGATGATATGGAACAACAAATTTCAACTATTGAATGTCTCACGTGATTGTTTTCCAGGCCCTTCGCAGCCACGAGGGAAACGAGGCTCAAGTTTGTTTTTTTATCATTCAACTGTTGCTTCTGAAACCACCTGACTTCAGGACTCGAGTCAACGCGTTTGTTCGTGAGGTAAGTGTGTTCACAGTTTGTTGTAATATTGGATTTTGAGTTAGAACTTTGCTTTTTCGCATTTTGACCAGAAAACACAAAAGCACTGGCTCCGTAGGTTTTCTCTATTCTCTCATCGAATTTTTATTTATTTATATTTATATTTATATTTATATTTATATTTATATTTATATTTATATTTATATTTATATTTATATTTATATTTATATTTATATTTATATTTATATTTATATTTATATTTATATTTATATTTATATTTATATTTATATTTATATTTATATTTATATTTATATTTATATTTATAACAACTTTACTTACAAAAATTACAGCAACAAAAAGCAAAAAGGGTACTGACACTGAGAGGAGAACTGAATCCCCATTATGATAAATCAGCCCCCTTTGAGCAGTGACAGTGAAAACCTCTGGGCAGTGGATATTCTACCACCTCTTATGATAACACCGAGGTTAAATGTCTGCACATGCGCGAGTTTTCGCGGGCTTACGCGCGTCCGCGTCTTAACAAAGGAATCCCAAGCGATATTTTTAGAATGTTAAATTTCTAACACTAGCATTTTCCAAATCATGTCTTTGAGCTTCATTTTAAAATAAGAAAGTTATAGGCCAAAAAAGGCAGGCGATAGAATATACTACAATGTCTTCAAACTGAATTTTTGGGGGACTAAAGTTTGCTTTCATTGTGGGGGTTCAGACATTTTATAAGGTGTGCATGCGCAGATTTAACCGCGATGTTTATCATGATAGAGTTCAGTAGAGTTCAGTATTACCATCATCCTCGTCATCACCTTTTTGTCCTTAAATTCAATATATTTTTCCTCTTCAACAGAATTCTCCACATCATTGGACACAAACAGACTGGCATCAAAAACACATGGCCTATCACACGGTAAGCTGATACTCCCAGTCCCTGGAGGGACGTTTTCTAGTGATCCAATTCTTACACAACATTTGTAGATCCACTAAACCCTTAGTCGACTGACTTGGTAACTTTTACGGACAGAGAAAACAAAAACAGCAAAGAACCTAGAGAGAAACTCTCGAGGTGTAGAAAAAGAGGACATCTTTTATTTAATTTTATTTGTTTATGGCGGAACGTTGTGTCGGCACTACGTGGGTTTGACACACGAGCTATGATGATGCTGATGATGATGCTGATGATGATCCGTTTAGCCATTTGAGCATTTCCTAAAGGAAGACCACCACATTGTTCTTTTCGAAAACACACACAACCCGCCGTAAAACAAATTCATTCACATGTATCACAAGGAATTGAAAACGTAATGCACTCACCTGCTTCGTTTGTTTGTTTTGTGTTTGTTTGATGACTAAACGTTTTTCATTTCACAGAGCTTTCCTGAGCGTTTCTACTACGAGGGATTGCTAGAAGCAGCCGGGGGTACTGTCCCTACGATTCAGTATCTCCCAATATACTTTGGAAACGTCTGCCTACGTTTTCTACCCGTAAGTCGTAATTCCTTTCTATTACCTTTGGTTATAAGCAATAGTCCCATATTTATAGCTCTCAGTTCTACTTGTATGACGCACAAGATTTTGCATGAATGAGAAATCTACGGTTTGAGGATCATCAAAACGTTACGTTCACCGTAGTTAAGCAAGAGACGTTTTCGTCAACGCGGACGTCACTTGTACGTTTTTGATCGCGCGCGCCGTCATAGATGAGGTTTCCGTTTTCGCTAGAACGTCAGTTTCATCTATATGACGGCGCACGCACGGACAAAAACGTAACGCAAACGTAACGCGTGACGTCCGTGTTGATAAAAACGTCTCCAGCTTAAGCTCCCTAATGTCGTACGGTACGATCTGCTCTGTAACGTAACAACTTTACCACTGGCTGATGAGCCTATCACTGTGGGCTCCTATTTGGCTATATTTTCAGTACGTAGCCGTGAGCGTACCGTATGTTTAATACCGTAATTAAGTTTTAGTTTCCTATGGAATCTTCTCCACAAGTGACAGTGAATTTAGCTCAAGCGAGAGGCGGGATTGATTGTACTAAATGTTGTAATTCCCTGGCAGTTCAAAAAAGAAAAATCTACTACTGTACTTATTTTAGGTGTTTGACATTGTAATCCATCGTTTCTTGGAGCTTCCACCAGTCTTCAAGTCACTGGAGAGTTTACTCGACCATCTGGGATCTCTCTACAAATTCCACGGTAAAATTCTAGAGTAACCACTGAATCACAAATCGTAGCACTGAATGTTTGAAATATTTTTGTAAAGTACATTCCATACACCGTCGATAGTTGGACACCCTAAAAGCAGACACCTTATCTTGGGTACTTCTCCTAAGCAAGAACTTTCATTAATGTGCAATATTTGACAAATAGATTCCATTTTTCCGTGCGTCTGTACTCTAATCGATGCACAGATGACGTCAAAATGTGGTACAGACGCACGGAAAAATGGAAGCTATCTGTTTTATATAATATTTATCGAAACATTCCAACCAATCATAGCGCGCGTAAGATTCGATGACGCCATCTATGTGTGTACTCTAATCACACATGGTTGTTCGACCAATCAGAGCGCGCGTAATATGCCAATTATTATATATACTCCAATGGCGTCCACTGACAGCAATCTGAGTTGCTTCTGTATAGAAACGTCTTTTTTTAAATTTCGTCACTCTTCGACTTTACTGAATTCTTTTCTTTCTTTCTTTTTTTATTATTCACCAGCTCGTCCAGTGACCTATTTGTACAACACACTTCATTATTATGAACAAAGTTTACACGAAAAACCAACGTTGAAGAAAAAGCTGGTCAGTGCGATAATAGGTAGGCTACACCACGATCTTTGCTATTCCTTGATCTTTACGATGTGTTGTAGGCTGTATTTAGAGCAGATTTCGTATGAGTAGCGAAACGGACCGCGCCGTGCCGTAACCGTGTCAGTGCCGTAATCTATATAAAAACATTCGAAATTTCTCCCGTAACCGTGCCTGTGACCGTGACGGTGCCGTTTTCACAGTCATACGAAATCTACTCTAGAGCGATTTTCGTAGGACTGTAAAAAAGACATTTTCATGGCGCGGCAAAGTTACGGAAAAAATTTCAAATGATTTTATTGACATCATGGTACTGACACGGTCACTGGTACGGCGCGGTACGTTTCACAGCCATACGAAAACTGCTCTATGCTATTTCTGTGGGGCTTTTAGTTTTTGACCAATATATTTTGAAGTTACAGCTGCTTGGCGGGCGCCATAATTTGTCGTTGACTTTTTATTACTTATTGAATATTTCTACTACTAGGAGCACAACGTGACATCAAGCCAACTGGCTGGTAAGTATCCTCCACAATTTACTGTCACACTCCACTATACGTACCCTTACAGCCTACAAATCTTTTCCAAGCTATCACAGGCCACTTTATCAAATTTAAAGCAAGAGAAGTGCTTATGCTGAACGAAAATACACACCTCTGAGAGCCTTCGCACATATCCTTCTTGTGCGATGAGTTGGAGGTGAATTATTAAAAAATAACATCCACTATATCGTATTTGACCCCCGATCAGTAAAATTACAACAACAACAACGAAGACACATAATGATCTTACCAACTCACACAGGAAGAAGATCAGTTCTCCTCTCTGTCAATCCTACTTAGGCTCGGTGACCAATAATTTCTGGTTGGTTTGCGTTCCCAGGTGTTTGTCCAAAGGTTACCTTGAATACCTGTATCGCAATGAAGATGCTGCATGGACACCAGAGTTATCGTATTACTGTTATCTGATTGGTCGAGTTGTTGACAGTATCCTTTGTACAGTATAACCCCGTTATTTCTATTTCTCAAGAGGAGTTCGGGTTGGTAGGGGATTCAAATTAGCGAATACCAATAGACTGAAAAAGTGATTCAAGGGAAAGTATTTCAGGGCTTTTTAAAGTGATATGTTTTAATTGCAGCTAAAAATCTCGATGTGAAAACTACCCCGAGGGAAACAAGACGCTCTCTGGAGCGTTCCTTCGGCGGAATCTCGACCCTGAGACATGTCTGCAACAAGTTTTGAGATAAATAATTTTACTCAGAGATAAAGTAAAAGTCTGCTAATTGTGACTCTTACAAAAGATAACACTTAGGGACTGGTCATTATTTACAGGGAGTGGGGCTGGTGCTCAATTTTTGATGTCCCCTCCCCGCTTTCTACATACACACATAACATTCTTACAGAGTGAGCGTAAAAATCTATGCCCCCCTATTTGCACCAGCCCCCCTCCCTGTAAAATAATGTCCCTTAAAACGATTTGGTTCTGTGTTTGAATTTGACATATCAGGAATCTGTATTCATGCCTAATATGTTGTTTGATTTTCTTAACCAGTTGTCCAGCTATTGCTGGTACTTCACCGTCCCCATTCCCAGAATGCGACTGGCGCTTCAACGAATTTCCCAATGCCACCGCACATGCGCTGTACGTTACTGCCCTAGAAATCATGTCATTACCCATAAGCCCCAAACAGGTTGGCAAACAGCTCTTTGACGTCATCTACAAAGGAAGCCCATCGCATCAACAAGCGAGCTTCAACATTCGAGGCAACATCATGTCCTGGATTAATGCAGTGGCTCACGTAATGACGTCACTTCCGGTATGCGGGGAACTTTTGCAACTGGTTCATCACATGATTCACAAATCGTAACCATGACAACGTTATTTTGTAGGATTCCTATTGGAGCGTCATATTTGACAAGATCTGCGAAGTTCTTAAAACTGATCTCGCAGCGCGGGATGTTGCGTCCAATCCCATGATGCTCGACGAAACGGCTCGACCCAGTCCTTTCCCGTACTCGTTCTTTGACTTCTCAGTCAACATGGCGATGCATTCAGAAACCCATGCCGATTACGTACTGGCATTAACACATGGTGTATGGCATCATGCAAGCATTGGCCAACTAACTACTATGCCACAGTAAGTACAGTATCTTTTGCAGGAAGGAGGCTAACGTCGTATTGATTGGTAACAATTGTGTTAACCTGCGTCACATCCGGTCCGGACTTAAGACTGGCTTATTATTCGTTGCAATTCGTTGCAGAAAGGATAACCGATTTACTCGGGACATTTCACGGACATTTCACGCTACTCTACTTAATAGCACTCATTTTATCAAAGTACTAACGTTTGTTCACCCCCTACAGCGGAACCTTTTCCAATTAAAAATGTTCAAACTCGTACTCTGATGTTCGTCATTATCTTCACTGAGACCTCCCAACCCCCACCCCACTCCCCACCCCACTCCATCAGTCTGATCGGCCTGCGTACCCCTTCTAGACCCTCTAAAACCATTAACAAATTGTCGTTGACAGGAGATTGATAAATAATGGTTTTATTGATATTTGATTAGTTTTATTCGCACACGTGTGACACCACTGGTCAACAATGAAGCCCAGTTACTATACATCTGTTGTTTGGTTGGTCCATTCTTGCAAAGATTTAAGGATGAAAGAACACGTTGTTTGCAAGAGGTAATTCTCTTTAGATCACTGTATACATCACTGTACCGTCCTTTAGAGTCGTTTTCGTATGAGTGGGAAACTTACCGTACCGTATCGTAACTGTGCCAGTATCATAGTTTCTATAGAGCGGTTTTCATATGAGTGGGAAACTGACTGTAGCAGTTACGGTCAATGCACGGTATAGGTTACGGCAGGAATTTCGAATCTTTTATAGACATTACGGTACTGACACGGTCACGGTACGGTACGGTCAGTTTCCCACTCATATGAAAACTGCTCTAAAAGCATTCGAAATTCTTGCTGTCGTATCGTAACCGTACAGTGTTCCCACTCATACGAAAACCACTCTATGGTCTACTACGTCTTTATCGTCGTAAGGTTTGGAAAATGGACACTTTAAGTCAACCCATAGGTGCTTCTAGAAAACTCACCGAACTCTAGGTCCCTGACCAGACTATGAACAGGCTTGGTGAGGGAAGACAATTGGGGAAAGGACAGGAAGGGAAAAGAAATGAGAAGGATTGTCCATGTGCCCTCATACCATTGTGATTTCGATTGCGGTGAACCAGTTCAGACTGGATTGTAAGCGTCGCATTCACAATCGTAATTGTTCAAAAGGAAACCTGATCCTTACAATTAAGGCTATGACGCTCATATGGCGGTACTTACGATTACCCTTTATATTCTCTCTGGATTTTAAGGCTTTTTGTTTCGGCCCTCAGGCCGAAACGTTACTGTGTTTGGTTTGCTAACCCATAATTTTTGGCTCGTCTGTCAATTAGCTGTCATACTTTTATAACACATCCAATTATATGTCGCATTCTTTTCACGTCTATTAAAAAATTGTTGGTGAAAACCTACCAACAAATGTTATTTGACGTGCCTGTCACCGACATCCAATCGCATGAAAGGAAGCGCTAAAACGTTTTGCAAAGATTGTGTTATCTATTGTTTATTTGACCGTGGGAACACCCCTTTCTGATTGGTCGGGAATAGAACTTGTAACAATCATACACGCCCTTTTAATCACTTGTGTGAAATTAGCCAATCTGGCACGAGAGGAAATCATAGAAATCTCGATGAATGCGTTTACGCTCTATTTATAATAGTCATTGGAAATTTTATGGCAAAATTGTCATTAAAACACACGGATTTGCAGGATTTACAGCCCTAAACTAAAGGCCGTTTATCGAGGTTTGTTGCATTGCTGCATTGCAACATTGCTTAAAAACTTTCCGCTTAGTTGAGTCACAATGAATCCCGCTGATATTAATGAACAAATTTGATTTTCAGTTTACATTTTTCTTTGCAAGTTAGAACTCCAAGTCTCGTAAAGGAATCTAAAGGGTTTTGAGCGGGCCGAAACATCATTGCTTTGAAGCAATATAGGCTTGTTGCAATTATGATTACGATTACGAGACAAGTGTTAACCAGGCTTAAGACAGCAACTAAAACTAGTTTTGATGGTGTCCATATATGCACATGAACTAAACACAACTCGTTCTCCAAACTTCTACAAATTATATTTACCACCCCCAACAGAACGACCACCTTTCAATAAGACCACTAACAATAGGCTGGCCGCTAATAGAGGTTTGTTGTACTCTTCTTTTTTAATTTAGATTGTTGTTGAGTTGTATCATCTACTGGAGAAAGTTGACCGGGAGGCGCAGCATCTTCACCACATCGAGACAATTTGTGGTTTCTTGTATCCTTTGATTATTCGACTGTGGCACATTCTCAGAGACGCATGCCGAAAGGGAAGGAGGAGGGGGGAAGGGACAGTCCCCTAGGATGATTGTTGGGTGACTGTCAGCTGCAATTAATCTGTATTCATCTTTAAATTATTTTCACTGGAAGTAATTAGTTTTCAATTCTGACCATTTTACGTCTAAGTATAGTCTCCTTTGCAGCCTTTTTTTGTGTCGTCACGCAAGGCTTAAACTCTTTGGGGAGTTTAAGCCTTGCGTGACGACACAAAAAAAGGCTGCAAAGGAGACTAGTCTAAGTAGTGCTTAACCCAAATTCAATTTTCTTTGTGTTAATTATTGTTAACTGTCAAATCAGATATCACATCAAGTACATGTTTGTTGGTGATTTAGTTCGTGACGAGGTACAAAAAGTCATCCCTAAACTACGCCAATCACTTCAGGTCAGGCTGCGGTTCATGTTGCAGACAATAAAAACAAGTGAAGAAGTGAGAAGTGAGAAAGGAACCAAGTGAGACAAGTTAGGACTCTATCGATAGAGACAGAGCGTCCATGGTCGACATCATAGTTAGAGTTTTACAATAACTAAAATAATGTGGAATAACAGAAATATGTTAATTGGGCTCTTTGTAACCCGAGTCTTTCGTGGTTTGGTCGATCCAAATGATCTTCCTATACAGACAAACGGACAAACTGGTATAGAGAAGCGCGCTACTTCTGCCTAACTTAGGAGGCAGACCTACCAAGCCCGGCAGAGCAGGATAGGGTGCAGTTCCCTGCACAGACAGACATTTCTTTCTACTCAGACAGACAAACATATGTGCCCAGCCACATATACACACGCACACACACAATATTCTGCCCAAATGGACATAAAGACCATTCTACCGAGAAAAGCAGAGACAGAGAATTCTGCCCAGTCAAACTTTTACTTCAAACCAAACAGACCGAAATTTGAAATAAGAAAAGCGATCATAACTTGTCAACTTGATGATCATTCAGTAAAATAACCGCAAAATATTAGCACGGTTACATTTGTTACATACAAAATGCAGTTTTCCCTATTAAAGCAGACAGTCAGCATGATATTTTTTTCTAGAAACAAGACGCTCGTTTGCAGTGACTGTTCACTCGGAGAGCTTCGACTCTCTTAGAAGCATACGCTGTAGGTACTTGCTTTTATTTGTCAAGAACGACAGTGAGAAAAAAACTGCATTTTATTTCTCGACCGGCTATGCCCATCAAGTAAGCAAAACTACTGAATACATAATAATAAAACTTCACTCGGGCTGCCTACAAGGCCTTCACTCGGGCTACCTGTTGCCTAGACTACGTAATGAAAGTGTTACTGTATTACTGTTCCTTTTCATATTTACTACGCAAATTATGTTACATATATAAATTATCTCTAGTCAAATGAATAAATCAATTTTATTGTAGTAGATTATTTACATATTTACAAAGTTAATATGATACACAAAGACTCATTTCAGAATTTAATTTTGTGTATTCTTCTTGGGCATCAAGAGGACATCCTGAAACGAGCAAAAAGACTAAATGAACATCAAAGAGAATGATTGTATAACAAAGGCCAAAGATGGCGACCATTATAAGATAAGACCTCGTGCATATAAACGTACGGTAACCCCACTCAATACTATGGCTTCAAAGATGCTGTCAACGCATTAACGCTGCCCAGCTAAAAATACATTAAAGCAAGGTTTAGACGAATGGCGGAAGCGGGAGCAACGTAGGCAGACTTACTAATATAGTTGACAACTCCTTGTCTTTTATCACGAAATCTACCAGTAAGTGCGCTTTTGCTTCTGTCGCTCGTGAAATAGAGAGATTAAGCATCACGTACACGAGAAACGGCAAACGGCTGAGAGGATCACGTGACCTGCTTTTTTCGCGTCTGGCGTTGCCTTTTCAACGCGAAGGCAGTCATTTTGCGTTTGCCGTAAACGTGGAAAGTCGCTCTTTCGTTTGGGTGCCAAACGCGCAACGTCAGGTGCGAAATTCGTAGGTCACGTGTTCGTCTCTGCCGTTTGCGGTTTCCCGCGTACGTGATGCTTAATTTCTCTGTTAGCCCTCATATTGGGGTTCACTACCCTAATATAAACGTGCTTTACACCAAGTCGTTGCACAGCGTAATCATACAGGAACCTACCTAAAAAAAGTTGAGTATCATCAAGTGCGCGTCACAGCATTGCTAAGTGTCGTCGTAGAGCCATTTTCCAGCATTTTCTTCCACTCGGTTACAAGCCTATCAGTCCTTAGCTCAGAATTTACCAGAGAAGCAAACATGTAGTTTTTGGACGTATCATGAAAGTCTTTCTCGTTAGCGGTGGCTCCATTCATCAGACCATTATTCATGTACATCAGTTTGTCATGCAACATTAGGTTTTTTTCAATAAGGGTTTGGTTTTTATTTTCTTTCTCTTTCAGTCCGTGTTCAAGTTCCGTGATGCGGTGGGTCGAGGACTCACATCGTGTAACCAGTTCATCTTTAACTCTGAGTATCTCCTTTTTCTTGTCATGAACGTCATCTTTCAGAATTTCAATGTCTTCTTTCAGATGTTTCTCCTTTTCATCTCTGTATTTAATGTGACGTTGTAATTCCTCGGCGTTGGCTTTGGCAGACTGATACTTGTATTGTAGTTCACGGATTTCGTCTTTCATTTCACTTTCATCATCTTTCTTTCTGCCTTCAAGAAGCAGCATGTGTCTTTTTAATTCTTCAATTTCACGCATAAACACGTCCTTACGAGTTGCCTGTTTCTTGAGTTCAGCTTCCATGGAGCTCTTTATTGTAGAAGTGATCTCTTTCTTAAGGCTCTTGTTGTCACAATGCAGAAGCGATTTCTCCGCTGAGAGCTCTGCAAGTTCACTCCTAGTCTCATCTAATTGCGTCATAAGATCACTTTTTTCCTCCTTCAATCGTGATACTAACTTGTTCAACTCCCGTACTTTGTCATTCAGATTTCGTTTTTCACCTAAAACACCAAGTTATTTCAAAAATTAAAATCAAATTGCAATTTCGTTTCACTGTTGCGCGTTACTTGTGTGTGAGGAGCATGACCCAGGCACATGATGCAGCTATTCTTGCAACGTTGCGCACAATATTTTTAGGGGTGTTGCGCGTAACATTGGAGAGATGTAGTGAAAAAGTGATGCTACTAGCTGTAGATGATTTTATTACAGTCTCGGCCTTCAGCTTTTTAACGATTTCTTACTCTTAAACTTTCTCTCCTCTCCGTTTGTTCATTAATTTGTTAATAACGTGAGTCCATGTCTGTTAATGAACTTATATGGGGATTTTTAGCCAAAAAACAAAACAAAACAAACAACAGCGCACTGTCAACAACAAAAAAATTAATTTGGCCCTAGGCGGTCTCTAGCTTCGCCGTTACATGTACACCTACTCACTTGCTTCATATGCATAGCTCAAGTATTTTCCGACTGCCACATCGGATCGCATAATTTGCACAACAGTAGGCTTTCCATTCACAGATATAAATGATTTTTTTTTTTTCAATCCTCTCAATTCCTCAGTAGACCAGTTAGTCTAGTGGTATGTTGTAGTGATTACGGCCTAGGATATGATTCGACTGTTTCCTCCCTCTTTGACCGCGAAGCTAGCTGCAGCGTTCTACTTTTTCTATGGCATTGCGCGGAAGGGCCAAAATCTCCATTACGTACTGCAGACTTCAAATAGTTTCGCGTATTTAAGAAAAACAGAATTCGTCGAATTATAAGACGAATAATCGTCATACCAATGATTCGAAGAGAGAAATGTGTTTAAATGGGAACTTTGTTTCAGCATGTTTTCAAAGTGGAAATTGAACTTCCCCTACATTGTTGCGACGAGCCTGATGATCCTGATGGAACCACCTTAGCAAGTCCTGACGACGTGCCTTGAAATAATCCAAGACTGATTTGAGTTTCCCTGTTTGAATCATACATATATATTTTCTTCAAAAGAAGTTATCAGTTTCAGAAAAGTCTACTGAGATTCAGAAAGCCAATGTTAGCTCTTGTTCCATGCGCAATTTCGCAATTTCGAATTTTTTTGGAATATGTAAATATACAACGAAACCAAGGACATCATTTTTGAAATAGGGGTAGATATTATAATTTTGGTTAACCTATTTGGTAATAAAACTGCACGGCTACAATGACACGCCTAACTCAATCTCAAGAAACCCTTTTGACTCGTGAATTGCAAATCCGCGAGTTATTGTGAGGAATCGAAATATGCAAATGTGTCACTCACTCACTCACTCACTCACTCACTCACTCACTCACTCACTCACTCACTCACGCACTCTCACTCACAAATCCGTAAACTCCTGCATTAAAAAGAAATGCATGGCGCTATCCTTAGGGTCTGTGTCTAATAACTATAGTATGAATATGAATATATGAATACGGTGCCAGTATGGAGGTTTTTAAAACAAAACTTTTAAGTTTAAGTTTTAAGTTTTAAGTTCTTAAAAGACAATTCTTTTAGTTGACCAGTATTTTTTATTGCCACTATATTATAATTTTTATCGTTATGTTCTAATATTTAAAAAAAATTGTAAATATATAAATTTATCTATAATTTTCGAGTGAAACATTATTATGTACAGTAGTTATATTTTTGATTTTATGCATCAGCCCTTTGGGCAGTCTATGTAAAAGCGCTTTATAAATAAAGTTATTATGTTTGTTATTTTATTGATAACCTCTTAGGGCCTGACAAACAAACATTTACAATGTAAATATTCGTAAAAAATGCGAGATCGATGAACTACTTAATGTTACAATTCTTCTTTGCTATTCAGATGACAGTTTTGTACAATCCATGAAACAATTAAAATTGTAGCCTCCTTCGCAGCCGTTTTTAGTCTCGTGACGCCACGCGAATCCAGTTTGTGGGGAGAATTTGCGAGACTAAAAACGCCCGGGGGGGGGGGGGGGCACTTGACTAGTATTTGTGTATGACGACAGAAAAACTCAAAATACCATACCCTGTTTATGACGAAGTATAATAATCGCAGAATGTAAAGTACTTATTTGTTTGTAATATAGATGGATTTCATAAAGAGTTTGTCGCGATCGTGATCGAACAAAGATAAATAAGGCTTCTAGACTGAATCGTTATCGACGTTACCGGCCGTTTTGGCTATAGCTAACGACTAAGGTTGATGAGAAAGTTGCTACCCTGAAAATGACAAGAAGCTCAAAAAATTATATATGAGTACTGATATGTGAGTAGCCCCCGCCACCCACGAGTAACAGTGAACGGCTGCGAAGGAGACATCATACCGAAGAGCCAGTTGTGCAAACGTTGGATACTGTAAATGTTTTCACACACGGCACTGTTAGGGCAGGAATTTTACTAAAATTGCAAATTCAATGACAAATGATTTAATTTCTCTTGAGAGAAAAAAGCTCTATTATATTCCAGATATTCTTTTGTTAAATTAATGACCGCAATCATGCTCCTCAGAAAGCGTGAGCCCGCGAAATCTCGTGCATGCGCAGTCGTTTAATTCTGAGTTTGGAACGTCTGGTAGAAATCTTAGAAGAAAAAGACTAGGGACGAAAAGGGGGAGGGAAAAGACTACGTGTCTTTAACACAGGAGGCCCAGCGAAAAAGCGAGCAGTTGCCTGCGAGGCTAGACGGAATATACAGATTTTTCGTTTGAAGACACAAAAACAAAGATGGAGCATTCAAACTGGCAGACTGAACTGTCTTCTATCAAAGAACGTACCAAGCGCGCATTCGAGAAGTCTTTATTCTGTGATGTGGAGTTCTCGGTGGTAGACTCGAATGGAGTCAAAGTTACTGTTCCAGCCAACAAGTACATGCTGGCTATCAGTAGTCCTGTGTTTGAAGCCATGTTTTACGGTCAGCTGGCAGAGTCTAAACCAACTATTGAACTGCCAGACTGCAGGAAAGAAGGACTACAAGAGATGCTTCGCTATGTGCATATGGATGAAGTCAACTTGACAGAAAGTAATATTCTGGAGGTGCTGTACCTTGCTGATAAGTACATGATGCCATTTCTCAAGGAAAAATGCAAGGATTTTATTGGACCAGATAACGTACTGAGAATTTTACCTGAAGTAGAGAGGATGGGTGACAAAAAGCTACAAGAATATTTGTGGAAAATTGTTGACTATGAAGCTGAAAAAGTCATGTCAATTGAGTCATTTCTGAATGTATCTCAAGAAATGCTGTATCAAATCCTTGTCAGAGATTTTCTCTTCATCAAAGAGATTGATCTTTTCCATGCTGTTGACCAGTGGGTCATTGAGAGAATAAAGGAAAAGGGCATAGAAAGCAATGGTAAAATGAAACGCTCTATTCTTGGAGAAGAGATCATCAGACTTATTAGATTTCCTACAATGAAGGGCAAAGACTTTTCAGAAAAGGTGCTACCTTGTGAGATTCTAAAGAAAAATGAGTTAACAGAGTTGGTTCAGAATTTCTATAAGATCCCTCCAGCAACAGCTATGTTCAGTAAAGAGTATAGGTGTGTAGTCAATGGAATTTTGAATTTAACAGACACACGGTTCAATGCTATTTGCACCCCAAAGGAGTGGAACTACAAGGGAAAGAAAGATGCCATCACCTTCACTTCCAGTAAAGCTTTGTATCTTAGTGGTGTTCGAATTTTTGCTAGTGAAGAATCTGGTGGATACCAAGTTACCTTGAAAATATACAAAAATGAAGAAATGATTGCTGAGCAATACTATGTTCCTGAAAGTATTTCTTTGTGTTTGTGTATTAATCTAAATGTGAATTACCGTGCATTCCATGTTAGTGTTGATCCACTTGTCAGAATCCAACCTAACGTTCAATATACCGTGGAAGCTGATATTAAAGGACCACCTTCATATTATGGCAAATGTGGTAAAGGTACTGTAACACTTGTACATGGAGATGATGATGTAAGAATAACTTATGGACACTCAATGAAGTCAGACAATGGTACTACACCCTTGGAAGGTCAGTTTCCAGCCTTATACTTCTATCCATTTGAGTAAATTAACTTGTGACCTGCCAGAATACATTGTAGTCAGAACAGACATGAAGATGAACTATATGGTTAGAAACATTGTGACATTTTTTTATCAAGATCGCTCAATGAGTTGGGATCATTGCAAGGACAATTTGGGAATCATTTTAGGGTCAGGGATCATTTTTGGGATGAAATCATTTCATTTGAAAGTCAGAGTTTTACAAAATTTCTGTGATATTTTTTCAGCAAAAAAATGACTTATTCAGCAAACAAATATAAAAATTTGAACATAGCTGCCTTTTGTATCGCTGGGTATATTTTTCTAACTTGAGTGAGAATTTTGTCTTTTCTCATCTGTCAATCATATCCTTGGGAGACCTAATTTCAAATCAACTAATGATCGAATTATTTCACATAAGCTCTGTCCCTAAGGATGATGGATGGATCAGAAAATTAACAAACCTAACTGAAGCTGGAGAAAATATGCGCTGTGATGCAACAATTTTCATTGTAATAGGTCATATGCACTAATAGGTCAGGTGACCCTCATCTCCCCTAAATCAAGCGACCAGTGAAAATGAATGCCAGAAATAGAAAGAGCACCTTGATATTAATAAAAGTACAAAGTTCAGCTCACAAGATGTAATACAGAAGAAATGACTGTACATTTAAGACTGGATATTTTCTTAAGATTCATTTGGAAAAATGCATTTGATTGCAAGCTTGTGCCATCCAAGAAAATATCTTAAATTTGCTGTCATTTTTTTCTCTTATTCATCTTATGAACTGGAACTTGACACCTTTACTAATATTGGGGTGCTCTTTCATTTTTTGGAATTAATTTTAATGGTGCTGCTTGATTTAGGGGAGATAGGGTCTCACTGTTTGTGCATATGGCCTATTGGCAATTGAAATTTCATGGAAGGATAATCTGTATGGACAGAGGCTCTGTTTTTGCCTGTGACACTGTATAAAAAGAGAGGAACTCAACTTCTGATCTCTGCTGTAGAATGCTTTAAATATTTGTTTCTCACATGAAATAAAGATTCCTTTGAGCTTGTTATAATCTCCTCAGATTATCATTTCAGTTCCAAATTTTCAAGGGATCGCCAACTTTAGTGGAATATTCCTTGTTTAATGTTTCATAAAGTTTCACTTTGACCATCATCATTATTGGACATCCACAGTTAGATAGTTACAATAGCTAAAATAATATCATGGAATAACAGAGATATGTCAATTGGGCTCTTTGTAGCCTGAGTATTAAGTTGTTTGGTTGATCCAAATGATTGAAGAAATAGAAAATGTGCGCACGTGCTGTGTGCAGATTTAGAGCACATGGGGATTGATCAGAACAAGAGAGAAGTGTTAAGAGAAGCACGAGGCCTGACTGAGTGCTTGTCAATGCTTCTCGAGTGTTCTGATTAATCCCCAGGTGCTCTAAATTTGCACACAGCACAGTGGGCAAGTTTTCTATTTCTTTTGTAAAATACAATGTCGGTTTTCGAACAACTTCACTGTTCATTTACACTGACAAAAAATTCGAAAAGTGCGTGCGCGTGCTGTGTGCACATTTAGAGTTGGCAGTATACGCGTCCTTCGGCCAATGAGTGTGCATGTTATATGATGACTATTTTTTAACTTCCTATACAGTCAAACTTGTGAAGAGAAGCTCGCTACTTTTGCCTAGTCAGACAGACATACAATCCTGCACAGCCATATATACACACATTTCTACCCAAATGGACAGGAAGGCCATTCTACCCAGAAAAGCAGAGAGACAGACAATTCTGCCCAGTCAGGTAGACACTTTTACTTCAAGCCAAATAGACCGAAAATTAAAAAAAGAATACCAATCATAACTAGTCAATCATTCAGGAAAACAACCGCAAACTATTAGCACAGTTGCATTTGTTACATACACAATGCAGTTTTCCCCATTAAAGCAGACAGTCATCATGATATTTTTTTCTAGAAACAAGACGCTCGTTTGACTGTTCGCTCGGCGAGCTTTCGACTCTCCTAGGCTAAGCATGCGCTGTATATACCTGCTTTTATTTATGAAGAACGACAATGAGAAAAAACTGCATTTTATTACTCGACCGGTTACGTCCGTCATCAAACAAACTACCAAGAGAGCATCAATAAGAGAGGGAAACTTGTTAATGGGGCGCGCGCCGTGATGATTCCCATCTGTGCTATTTTTAGTAACGGATGCAGTTTAATTTTCGTCTTACCCTACTCCCGTGCGTCGAAAATTTGAACGAGTGGAATTTGGCGATTTGAGCTTCATAAAATCACACAATCGATATCAAATGTATTACAAATTCCACGAAAATGCCATAGGAACAAAATCCTCGACGTTTTTGTCTTTTTTTTTTCATCAAAATCGTTACTTTGTAATCAGAAAGTACACACTTTTGATAGATAATATGAACAAAGCAGAACTAAGAAAACTTTGTTTTTAAACGCTCTTTTTGAAAACTATGGCGCACGGGAGTAGGGTAAGACGAAAAATAAACTGCATCCGGTTACTAAAAATAGCACAGATGGGAATCATCACGGCGCGCGCCCCATTTACAAGTTTCTCTCTCTTATTTATGCTCTCTTGAAACTACTGAATACATAACAATAAAACTTCACTCGGGCTGCCTACAAGGCCTTCACTCGGGCTACCTGTTGACTAGACTACGTAATGAAAGTGTTACTGTATTACTGTTCCTTTTCATATTTACTACGCAAATTATGTTATATAGAAATTATCTCTAGTCAAATGAATAAATCAATTTTATTGTAGTAGATTATTTACATATTTACAAAGTTAATATGATACACAAAAACTCATTTCAGAATTTAAATTCTGTGTATTCTTGGGCATCGAGAGGACATCCTGAAACGAGCAAAAAGACTCAATGAAGCATCAAAAGAAAATGAATAAGAAAGGCCAAAGACGGCCACCATTATAAGATAAGACCTACGATGCACATAACGATAGGGTAACCCCACTCAATACTATGGCTTCAAAGATGCAGTCAACGCATTAACGCTGCCCAGCTAAAAATACATTTTAAAAGCAAGGTTTAGACGAATGGCGGAAGCAGAAGCGGGAGCAACATAGGCAGACTTACTAATATAGTAGACAACTCATTGTGTTCTATCACGAAATCTTCCAGTGAGTGCGCTGTTGCTTCTGTCGCTCGTGAAATAGAGAGACACGTACACGAGAAACGGCAAACGGCTGAGAAGATCACGTGACCTGCTTTTTTCGCGTCTGGCGTTGCCTTTTCAACGCGGTGGGTCATTTTGCGTTTGCCGTAAACGTGGAAAGTCGCTCTTTCGTTTGAGTACCAAACGCGCAACCGCCGTCAGGTGCGAAATTCGTAGGTCACGTGTTCGACTCTGCCGTTTGCGGTTTCCCGCGTATGTGATGCTTAATTTCTCTATTAGCACTCATATTGGGGTTCACTACCCTAATATAAACGTGCTTTACACCAAGTAGTTGCACAGCGTTATCATACAGAAACCTACCTAAAGAAAGTTGAGTATCATCAAGTGCGCATCACATCATTGCTATCTGTCGCCGTAGAGCCATTTTCCAGCATTTTCTTCCACTCGGTTACAAGCAAACATGTAGTTTTTGGACGTATCATGAAAGTCTTTCTCGTTAGCGGTGGCTCCATTCATCAGACCATTATTCATGTACATCAGCTTGTCATTCAACACTAGGTTTATTTCAATAAGGGTTTGGTTTTTATTTTCTTTCTCTTTCAGTCTATGTTCAAGCTCCGAGATGCGGTGGTTCGACGACTCACATCGTGTTACCAGTTTATCTTTAACTCTGAGTATCTCCTCTTTCTTGTCATGAACGTCATCCTTCAGAATTTCAATTTCTTCTTTCAAATGCTTTTCCTTTTCATCTCTGTATTTAATGTGACGTTGTAATTCCTCAACGTTGGCTTTGGCAGACTGATACTTGTATTGTAGCTCACGAATTTCGTCTTTCATTTCATCTTCATCGTCTTTCTTCCTGTCTTTAAGAAGCAGCATGTGTCTTTTTAATTCTTCAATTTCACGCATAAACACGTCCTTACGAGTTGCCTGTTTCTTGAGTTCAGCTTCCATGGAGCTCTTTATTGTAGAAGTGATCTCTTTCTTAAGGCTCTTGTTGTCACAATGCAGACGCGATTTCTCCGCTGAGAGCTGTGCAAGTTCACTCCTAGTCTCATCTAATTGAGTCACAAGATCACTTTTTTCCTCCTTCAATCGTGATACTAACTTGTTCAACTCCCGTACTTTGTCATTCAGATTTCGTTTTTCACCTAAAACACCAAGTTATTTCAAAAATTAAAATAAAATTGCAATTTCGTTTCACTGTTGCGCGTTACTTGTGTGTAAGGAGCATGACCCAGGCACATGATGCAGCTATTCTTGCAACGTTGCGCACAATATTTTTAGGGGTGTTGCGCGTAACATTGGAGAGATGCAGTGAAAAAGTGATGCTACTGTACATTATAGCTTGTAACAGGCATCGCTGCAGCAACATGCTGCAAGATTTTGAACGGAACACAGAAAGTCACATCATCATGGACCGTATTTTCGTGCATGTGCACGCGCAATGTGTGATGGTAAAAGATATGTAGGTATAACACCATTGAGTACTAGCAGTGTTGTATTAGAAATCAATAGGCCGTTTTATCAAGGTTATACGTATGCAGCTTAAATTCGGTCTTAGCCTCGCTTGGGAGCCAGAACGGTTTCCAACTTCAATGGCCTACAAATCTTACAAATTTTACAGTAAACGACAAAATCGCTGCACAAATCGCTGTAGTTATCAAAACTTTGAAACTTTTTTTTACAAGGCCTATCATGAGAAAAAGTGCTATTCCACCGCATCAATTATACTATAAATTATGAAAAAGTAAACTATCTAAAGAGCATGTGCTTACCCATAAATTTGTCAGTCATCTCCTCTTCGAGATCTATTGTCTTTCTTCTTTGCTCCTCCACTTCTGTGAACCTCTTTCGTGCTTTATCCCTTTCTTTCTCCAAATCCTTATTTAAGGTTTGCGTGATTACAGCATTCTCTTTAATTGTGTCTTTCTTTTCATCTTCAAGCTTTGTGATTTGGGCTTTAAGAGCATCGATTGTGTCCTGTAGTTCTTCCTAATAATTATACCAACAACAAAAGGTTACTGATCAATAGGTAGATTGCTACCTACAGTGTTCACCAAATTTCCTGACAGAAAGTTACCTTTTGCGTCTCCATTTTGTTTCTTAGTCGCTTCTCATCCTCGTCCTGCTTCTTCAAGCGCTGTTCCAAATCTTCTTTGTCGTTGGATAGCGATTTCAGTCTTTCTCTCAATGTTTCCTCTGCTTCCATCTTAGCGATTTCCATCTTCAACAGATCTTCTTTCACAGACCATAACTTTCTTTTCACATCTATCTCAGAACTGCGACACTCCATTAAGCTCTGTTTCTTTGATTCTAGCTCTTTTTCAAGTCCTTCCACATCTTGAGTCAGCTCTATGACGAGGTCTTCCTTTTCGTCCAGACTGTTTTTCAAATGGCGCATTTGTTGTTTCAGCTGTTTGAACGTTTGACGTGATTGAAATTCATTTTCCTTGACTTTCGTTTTGAGGTCGTCGTTCTCCTTTCGTTGTTGAACTATGTCTTCTCGCAGTTGCTTTTCGTTAGTCTCTTTCTCCGTAACGTGCTTTTCTAACCTACCACTGGATTCCATCAGTCTCTTAACATCAGCTTCTAGTCTGAGTTTGTCAGCTTCTAACTGTGACACATTCTTCTTCCAGGATGTTAAACGAACTTTGAATTCGTTTTCTATAGTAAGACAATGCTTATGAGCAATTTCAGCTTCTTTTTTATTTTCTTGTATAACGCTGTTTGAAGTTTGAACTTCTCGTAATTTTTCGTTTTCATCAACCAGTTTTTCAACACTCTCTTTCAATTCTTCGTTTCTCTTGCCCATTACCCTTCTGAGCGTACATTTCTGTGATCTTAATCTGTGAATTTCGTTTTCCATTGCTAAGGTACTTTCGTTTTGCTCTTGTTGTGATCTTTTGCATATAATCAGTAGAGTCTCAGCATCTTTTAACTGTTTGAGCAGTTGTCCATTTTTGTGTTCAAGAGTTTGTATACGACTACTAAGCATTTCTGCTTGATTTTCCAAGTCGCTTATAGTTTGGTGGAACTTCTTCTCAGACCGTTTTTTTTCATCGAGCTCCAGTTCTAAATCTGTGATCTTACATTGTGAATATGGCACACTTTCCTTCAATTGTCGGACCAATGTCTCGTTCTCTGTTGTGAGGTTTAGTGTTCGAACAGCCAGGACTTCAATTTTGTTTTCCAAGTCTTTTTTGTCTTTAGACCACTTTCTTTCGGAACCCTTCTTGATCATGAATTTGATTTTCCAATTCAATGATCTTGTGCTCTAAAGACGCTTGACCTTCTTTGAGTTGGTTGGCTATCCCGCGGTTATCAGCTGAAAGACTAAACTTTTGTTCTTTAAGCTGGTCGATGGTTTGTTGTAATTCCATCTTTTGATTCTCTTGGTTAGAGAGCTGTCGTTCCAACGCCGTAACTTTGTCAGATGTAGCAGTGCATTCTTTCAACTGTTTGCGCAAAATCTTATTGTCGTTTGAAAGTTTCACAGTGCGTTCTTTCAACTGCTCAATAGTCTGTTGTAATTCCATCTGTGGATAAGAGCACCTTGTTTCGCGACTCATTTGTTCAGCTAGCTGATGTTTCATCTCCACAACCTTGTCAGATAATGAAGAACTTTCTTTCAACTGCCTGTACAAGCTTTCATTCTCCACTGAAAGATTCATTATGCGTTTTTTATACTGCTCGATAGATTGTAGCAGTTCCTTCTTTTCTTCGGACCATTCGGTTTCTTTTAGTTCCAACTTTGAGATCTTCTGCGTAGATAAGACTTTGTTTTGTTCAAACTGTGTCAAAAGGTCTTGTTTTTCCTTTGAAAGAACCTGTGCGTGATCCTTTAGTTCCCCAATGGTTTCTTGTAGGCTCTGGTGCTTTCCAAACCACTTCTCA
Organism: Telmatactis stephensoni; assembly: GCA_029948255.1. Lineage (NCBI taxonomy): Eukaryota > Metazoa > Cnidaria > Anthozoa > Actiniaria > Isophelliidae > Telmatactis > Telmatactis stephensoni. Next base: position 122,312 of record JALIZF010001668.1, on the reverse strand, counting down.
GAATCAACTTGGTCAAGTTTGTTTTGCAACTCCGTGATCACACTCTCCGAGAACATTTTGCATTGTTTTAACTGCCTTTTTAATTGTTCGTTTTCCTCAACAAGACACTCTGTACGTTCTTCCAGCTCTAAAATAGTTACGTCTTTGTCCTCCTCGCTGCACTTGGTTTCACAATTGGTCTGACATGCGAGCTTCTCTTCCAACTCAGCAATTTGATACGTCGCATAGGTTGCAAATTGCTCAAACTGGTCATTGATTTTCTCCTTTTCTTCTGTCAGACTTGCAATACGTTGTTTCATTTCTTTGGACGAGTTATCATCACCATTATCCTTCCATTTCTCCGTATTAGTGTTCGCACTGAAACGTGGGACGAATTGTGCAATATGATCCAGCTCCTCCAGTTGCTTGACTAATCTCTGATTTTCTTGTGTCAGTTGTTTGATACGTTCTTGGAGTTGTTCTCCTGCATTCTCTGGGGTTTTGAAGCCGTTTTCGAGACTGCTGGTATCTTCACTAGTACTGGATTCATCTGTGCCATCATTCTCTTTCATCTGTTCTATTTTCATCTCCAGCTTTGAGTGTTTACTTTGCCAAAGCATCAATTGCTCCTGCAAGGCATTACGTTCAGCCAAACACTTCTCTAACTCCGAATGTACGCTTTTCCAACGTTTCTATTACTTGCTGTAAGGATTTACTATCTTTATCAAGTTCGTTCGTATCTTTACAATGACGACACATCTGAACTGGCTCTTTTAAGTCTATTTCATCACTTTCGTTTGCACAATTCGCTTCCACATTCATTGCGTCCATTTTATCTTGTAGCCTCGTAACTTGCTCCACCATCTTCTGTATCACCAAGTCTTTGTTCTGTAACTCCTTTTCCATTCGTCCCAGAGACGATTGCATCTCATGGATGTCTTTATTGTTTGCTTGAAGCTCAAGTCTTTCATTTTCAATTTTAAGATCATTAATCTTATTAACCATGAACTGGTATTGCTCTTCTTGTGTCTGAAGGGCTCCGTTGCGTTCTTTTGTTCTTTGCGCACATTGGTCAAGCAATCTGTGGTTTTCAGCTTCTAATTCCTTGATATATTGCTCAAGATCTGAAACGTTTTTGCCATGACTAACGGCTTCAGAACGCGACGACAGTAAGGAATCATTCAAGGCGTCGTTCTCAGTCTCTGAGCTTCTGGAAATCACTATTCAACTCATCATACTGAGCTAATTTGAGATCGAGATCATGACGAAGGGTTCGCATTTCACTGTCTTTGCAAGAAATACATCTCTCAAGCTCCTTCTGGCTATCTGATAACTCATTCTGCAATTGTTCAATGAGCATACAGTGTTTCTCGTTGAGTTCTTTCTGTTGGTTAACAGTTGATTCCAAAGTCTCACACTTTATCTCCTCCTTCTCCAAATACTCACTCAGAACGTTAATCTTGTCTTTCAGTAGTTCTTGATTTTCTTCATTGTTGTCTTGATCCATATCATTAAAGTTAGACTGCAGCTCTACCCTCGCTTTGTTCTTGTTTATTTCTTCCCTGAGCTCTTCCATGCTGGCAGTAATGGAATGAACAAGAGCGTCAATCTCGAATTTACAATCTTGATCTTTCGGTGGCATGTCCAAAGTGAAATCAATTTTTATTTCTGAAAGCTCAACAGACAAAGGACTTGAAGATGGACCACTCAGACCCTTTCCATCTATGCCATCAGCCAACTCCTTTTTGGTATCCAAAATGCATTCTTGTACACGCTTTAGCTTCGCTATTAACTCAGAAAGATCAAGTTTCTCCTCATTCTTTTGCTGGTTATTGCTCATTTTATGTTTCTTCTTTTTATAGCAATCCACAGCGGCGTTGATCTCAGAAAGAAGGAACTGATTAACAGAATTAGCAGCAAGTTTGTTGTAGTCAGTGGTAAGGCTCTTTAATTTTGACCCCATTTCTTTTTTAATTTGAGCCAGTTCTTCAATTTTCTTGACGGATGCAATAGTTTCATCTTTTTGTGCATCTAACAAACTTTGCAAATCTTCTATTTTAGATCTCAATGTTGCAGTTTCCTTTTCTTTGTCATCTTCAATCTTTTGGAGGCACTTAGCGTTCTCAATCTTCTGCATTTCAAGAGTTTCCTCCAGCTCTGCTATTTTGGACTGTCAGTTGACTATTATCTTCACTTATGTCATTTTCTTGTCCTTTAGGGTTCTCAAACCACAGCGTCGTTTCCAGTTCTTCAACTTTGGACTTGAGTGTTCCATTCTCAATTTCCATCTCTTCCTTCAATCTGGTGAGACTTTCTATTTTCTCGATGTATTCCATACTGTTGTTCTCTCCCGCTTCTATCTTCAACTCCTTCGACTTTGGACTTCAGTGTTTGATTTTCACTTTGCATCTTCTCTTTCAATCTGGTGAGACTCTCGATTTCCTCGATGTATTCCATACTGTTGTTCTTCCGCGCTTCTGTCTCCAGTTCCTCAACTTTGGACTTTAACTTCATGTTTTCGATCTCTTTATCAGTTTCAGTTTTACTCATGCATTCAATCTTCTTGAGACAATCATAGTTTTCGCTTCTTTGCTTGTCAAGAGCCTTTTCTAATTGTGCGATTGTAAGCAAGTGTGCGTTCTCGTTTTTAGCTTCGTTCTCTTGTGATTGAGTATTGCTTCAACAGCGTTGTTTCCAGTTCTTCAATTTTCTTGACAGATGCAATAGTTTCATCTTTTTGTGCATCCTAACAAACTTTGCAAATCATCCATGTTAGATCTCAGGATTGCAATTTCTTTCTCTTTGTCGTCCTTCAATCTCCTGGATGCATTTAGCGTTCTCAATCTTCTGCATTTCAAGAGCTTTCTCCAACTCTGCTATTTTGGACGTCAGTTGACTGTTATCTTCACTTATGTCATTTTCTTGTCCTTTAGGGTTCTCAAACCACAGCGTCGTTTCCAGTTCTTCAACTTTGGACTTGAGTGTTTCATTCTCGATTTCCATCTCTTCCTTTCAATCTGGTGAGACTTTCTATTTTCTCGATGTATTCCATACTGTTGTTCCCTGCCTGCTTCTGTCTCCAGCTCCTCAACTTTGGACTTCAACTTCATGTTTTCCATCTCTTTATCAGTTTCAATTTTAGTCATGCTTTCAATCTTCTTGAGACAATCAGAGTGTTCACTTCTCTGCTTGTCAAGAGCCTTTTCTAATTCGGCGATTGTAAGCACTAACTGTACGTTCTCGGTGCTAGCTTCGTTCTCTTGTGATTGAGAATTGGGCAACAGCGTCGTTCCCAGTTCTTCAACTCTGGACTTTAATACTTCATTTTCCTTTGATATTTTCTCCTTCGTATCTGTCAGATCTTGAATTTTCCTGATGGAATTCTTGTTTTCTTTTCCTTGTGTGTCAAGAATCATCTCAAGTCCCTCGACTTTCGACATCAACGTTCTGTTCTCGATATTCTTCTCCTTTTTCAGTCTCGTCAGTTCTTCAATTTTCTTAGACGATTCAATAATGTCTTTATTCTTCGCTTCCAATTGCGCCTCCCACTCTGCAATTTTTGACTTCAGTGAAGCATTTTCGATCTCCTTGTCCTTTTCAACGTGGGTAAACTTGTCGATCTTCTCCAAACACTCGATTTTGCGATTTCTGTCTTCTTCCAACCTCTTCTCTAACTCTGCAATCTTAGAGTGAAATCTCGCTCTTTCAGTCTCCATAGTCTTGTTCTGTCCTACTATTCTGTTGAACAAGAGCTTCATTCTTCTTCATGTAGATGGTGTTCTCTTTTTTCTGTCCTTCTAAGACTGGCCTCCAAGTTCTCGAATTTCAAACTTCAAAGCTTCCATGTCTTTCTCGGTATTCTCATCGTTTCTGCAGAGTGTTCAAGAGCTGCTTCCAATTCCTCAATTCTAGATTTCAGAGTACTGTTCTCCAGCCCCGTCTTCATCCTCTATTTCAGTTACCTCTTCAATCCTCTTCATGCACTCAATATTCTCGTCCTTTAGTGCCTTCAGCATGCTCACAAACCCCTTACTCTCAGATCTCAGCTGTCTGTTGTCTGACTCCATCTCTGCCTCTAGTGTGTTGAGCTCGTCAATTCTATTGAGCAACTTTGTGTTGTCGGCATTTAAGGCATCCACGGTTTCCTCCAGCTCCTCAATTTTATCCCTTAGTGACTTTCGCTCAGTCCTGAACTCAGCGATGCTCTTCTCGTGTTTTTCTAGGTCTTTTTCAAAGGTTCTCATGAACTTTGTATATTCTTGCTTCTCCAGTTTGAGTAAATCGACGTTATCCTTCATATCGGCCAGTTCGCTTTCGTAATATTCGATTTTCTGTCGAAGAAGACGGATCTCGTCGTCTTTCAACTGAAGTTGGACGTCACGATCACTCACTTTGGTGTCTGGCGCGTTCTGTGCGCTGGTCAATGCTACGAGTTCGGTATCCTCGACTTTAGTGGAAGGCTTGACCTCCACGTGACTGATGACTTCATTTTCGTTGGACCTATTTAGTATACAAGTTTCATGAATTTGACGGAAGTTCGCTATAATTCCCCTGATAGTTGACTGAAGAGGCATGGAAAACGATATATCTTTTTCTGTAACATCGTGCACAACACAATTGTACCATGTGTCCACCTACCCTGCAATGATGCTGCGCAGTGTTACAAAGAATCCTGCATTAGTAGAACTCGATCTAAAACCTGTAACTGTTGCGCACTACGCAACTGTTAACAGGGCTGGACACACGTTGCAACGCTGTACTGTACGCAATATATTAATGTTACAGAAAAAAGATGCAAGAAAAGGTTGAATCGTATGTGTACGTGCTGCGTAGAGGGTCCTTAGAGAGGAATAAATCAACTGGTACACATACAGAAATTAACAATTTATGAAATAAGTAATGGTGACAAATTGAGTTCTGTAGATTGATATTATTTAACCCGTGAAAAAATAGTGTGAATGATAGTTAGTCGTAGACTCTAAACCCATTGTTTTCTATTGTTCATTATCAACCTAGTACTCAGTAGTCAATCAACTTTCTTTTACGGGTTAAATAACATCACTCTAGTCCATACTAACTATGTCTAGTTGTACGGTAGATCAGCATAAAACACCGCTCCCGTCTTCCCAGTCCCTTAGTCTTTTCCTAAAGTGCGGGCGCTTAGGCGCTAAATCCGTGAAACACTTTAAAAAAATTCGAAATCAACTAAGCACTTTAACAGCAGAAATAATATCTAGAGTGAACGACATTCATATTTCTTTATACGTACACACTGATTAACCCTAAATCACGAAACCCAGCTCACATGTTCATGATTAGTAAATTTAAGGAAAACGAGAATCCGACGAAAAACTTACATTGCTGACATTGACGCAGAGATTTGTATATAAGCTAGAACCGATCCTGATCGAGCTTGCTTCAGAATTCCTTACTGACCCACTGGGGATGGAAACCATGTCTCTCTCCTTCCGTGCCAAGTCCACAATGCGGCGAGTGGACAATAAGCCCCTAACGTGATGACGATGGGAGTCCCTCTCTATACCAAAATTCACTAATATTCAAAATTGAAATTCTTTGGAGAATACAAACACAATAGTTTCAATTAGTGAACCGCAAGAGCTACTCGAAAAGGATTCTGGTATAGAGAGAGGGTCAAAACGTCATCACACTTGGGGCTACCAGCCCACAACTGACTTCAGTATTGAAGCTATTTCAAAATAATATATTTTCTTAATGTCCACTATTTCTAGCTAGCCATTCGACACAGAAAGGCATTGTTATTTTCTCATACATTTCTGCTAGCTAACTTACCTTCGCAACTTATTGATATCTTGATTTTTCTTTACCATTCTCTTACAAGGTACATTTTTACCCTGAACAATAAAAAGCGATGTTATTACTGAAGAAAAAAATCAATCAAAAATTACTTTCAAGAAGGTTTGCCTTCCGTTTTAATCCAAAGAAAATAAAAGCATCATAAAAAAACGACCAGGCATCAAATCGCTGAATAAGGGTGTTCCATGAATGAATGAACTAAAATTCAAAGTCATACCTTTTCTTATCCACGAATCGAAGAGGAAAAAAATTTGTAGCTGATATAAAGTAATTCCAAAATTTTTCATTTCTTTATCTACCTTTTATGTTTTGGTTTGGTTTGGTTGTTGTTGTTGTTGTTGTTGTTGTTGTTGTTGTTTGGGGGGGGAATAATACGTAAAATATAGATATAAAGAGCTTATCAAACTCGAGTGTTAATTATACCTGATTATATGAAATTTTCGCAATACTTGTACAGTGGTTTTCATTAACCCGTGAAACAAAGTGTACTAGCTAGAGTGTAATAGATAAATACAAATGGAAACAATAGAATGAGAGTGAAGTAGTGTTGAAGAAGCTAAAGTGTTTTTCACGGGTTTATGAAAAGCCACTCTATGTCGCGATTATTAAAAAAATGGTCACGAAAAGTAAGAGCTGTTCGTTAAAGTATATTATAATGTGACGTTTTCTTTAAAGCGCGAAATATGCAACCGATCTCCAAAATCGCATAACCACGAATAATGTTTGTCTCTTGAATTAAGACATATTTACCATGTGTTAACTAGTAACGCGAACTCTTATCATTCAACCTTACCTTGCTTGAAGATGCTGCTGGTTTTCGGCTTGCAGTGTGAAGGGATGGACCTAACCCTTTCCTAATGGGTGGAAGCACTTTACGTGATTTCATCCCAGACACGCCCGGTCTTACTGGACTCAAAGCAGCTTGTTGAAGGGGAACTTCTGGACCCAAGGATAGAATTTTTTCTTCCACTTCGTCTTGCTTGTCAGTATTTCCTCCATCGGAATTCTTTTGAACGCTCTCCATCATGTTCCTTGGTGAACTGGAAGATGAACTCTTTAATTCCTTATCAGACGAGTCCTCGCTTCTAGGCGCACCATGGTTCGGTGGCGTTTCCTTGGGTGATGTCGCGATCGCACCAAGAGGGCGTTCACTGGATTCGCGAGGTGATTTCTTCCTGATTGGAATCCTTGAGGGTTTGCTGTTTGTAGATTTATCCTCAGATGAGACGGAGGATTCCTCAAAACTGGAGGTCTCGTAATGGAATGAAACTTTTTCGGGTATTTCAATCCCCATGTGGTCACTACTGGACGTATCACTATCATCGTCAAATATTTCTTGACGACGAGGAATTCTTGACCTGCGACGACGAGACGTACGACGCTCCGTCGGCGGATAGGTCTCTAGCCTCGGCTCCTAACTCCATCATTTTCAAAACTTATCAAATTTATCACAATTTCTCAAGTGATTAGATTGTTGTCTACAGTCGTAAACTACAAATGGCAATCTAATTTAATTACCTTTGTTTACGTAATATGACGTAGGACGGTGTAATACAACCATATTAGGAAATGCGCGCGCTTCAATTGGTGAAGTGCGCGCATACAAAAAAAGAGAAGAAAAGTCATTTGATTAAATATAAGTGAAAAATCGCTTTAAGCTAAGTCGGATATATATTTCATTATCGATCTCATAAAAATTCAGGGAATGGGGGAAGTGAATTTTCCTATCTCGACGAATTGTCACGTTTTGATGCTTCGGTTAATTGGGATGGAATTTGGGTGGTTCCGACACAGGTGAAAAACGCATTGCGCATGCTCGAAAATTCGGCAGGAATTCGCAGGCTATATTCAGTACAAATAAAGATATACCGTCGATTCAAATGTCGTGTATTATGCGAATTTCTCGTGTATTATTTGAGCAGGGAAACTGAGAACAACTAAAGCAACGTTTTAGGGAAAAAAACACTAACGTTTCACAGACAGCCTTGACTTTCGAGATTTACTAAACCTCAAATGGTTTTCTTTAAAACTTCCGAGTATGCGCAATGCGTTTTTCGCCCTTGTCAGATAGATGCTTCATTTACACCAGTTTTAATTTACACAAAGATTTTTTTCTTACATAGTTTTTTGCCTTACATCTCCATATTGCATAGCGTTCAGTTTTTTAACATATAGAATGTAGAATATAGAATATAGTCCATAAGGTCCAATGTTCAGTATAAAGTATAAAAGGAAAATAAATAAATGCACAGAAATAGTCTAAATGCTATAGACTATAGCAGTGGTTCCTATATCTATAAGTAAGAGAAATAAACAATATCACATGTAAGTGGAGGGGAGGGAGGAGGTATATAGGAAATCAAGCGAAATAACGGCTGGTCCAAAATCACTTCAATATCAACTCAAAATAATACATAAAGTTTACTGCTGTTTTTTGAAAACCACGAAAAAATTCAGTGTTAAATACCGAAAAAAGAAAAGAAAAGAAAAAAATGAATAAATAAATAAAAAGCCGAGAGCTGAGAATCACAGTATGTGTGCACTGCTCTACAGCTTCCGATATTCTTTCCTACACAAGCTATACTGAAGAAATCCCAGAAATAGCTGTTGGCAGAGACGTCTTCTTGGGGTGTTTGCAATTAAAATTTTTCAAAACCACTCCTGTTTCGTTATTGGCCTTTGCCGTCAAGCCCCTCCTAAAATTATCATCAGCGCGAGAGAGAGAGCCTGGGTCCTACTGAGGCAAGTCATTCACAACGATTCACAACGGTGTTGTTGACAAGTTGATTTTGCTCGAAAAAATATGGATAATAAGCGAGGGTATGTATCGTTTTTACATCAGTACATGCTATTGCATTACATTTTTATGCTAAGCTGTTGGATTTTTGTGTTTTCAGTTCGAAACTTCACTCAATCATCGAGAAATTGTGTGGTCGCGTCGATGAAAATCCGCCAGAACGACAAGTATGTTGAATTGTGCAAATACTATGCCATTAAACGAAGATTTTGAGTCAGAATTTGTGTTCTTGAGTACAGTTTTATACTGTGATCAAACTCTATCGAGAGTAGTGTCAGTAACTTCGGTGAAAAACCCAAATGGCGGGAAAATAACACGAAGGTTTTTTAAAGTGGCTAGGTGCAACAAAATGGCCGCCGTATAGAGCCACCTTAAGAAAATGAAGTTGTATTTGTTTTGTGTGTTCATCGATGGTAGGTTAGAATTTGCAAGTAAAATGTGTTCTAGTTATGAATTTTTAAAGTTTGAAATATTATTAGGAGTTATACTTTTGAAGATCCTCTTGGATTGTTAATTAAGGTGGCTATAAACATTGAAATGAAGAAAGAGCATTTAAATTAGTGATATGTACTATCAAATATAGAAGATATGACAATCACTGTGATGTTACTATGGTTTTTTATGTTCTTTATAAATTATAAACTAAATTGAAACTTAAAAAAAACTTGTAGATAAAAAAGGGTTTGAAATTATAGTGATTCCTTTGTTATCATTTACAAAGAAAGCAAGATAAAACTTACTTAGTATAGAATTAAGTATATGTAGATGACTGGAGAAACCATAATAGATTAAAAATGTCAGTATGATGTATTATTGCACAGAGAAAAGTTTGAAACCAGTTTGATTTAATGTTTCACTGTTTGATAATCATTATCATAAATTAAGACAAAATTATTGAACAGTGTTTTGAATATTTTCAAGGCCAAAACACTTTCAAACCACAATACAAGTACATACGTTGTGCATTATAAGTTTAAAAGTATGTGGGGTAGTTATATATAACTCTGATTTGATTTGGCCTGATATCAAGGTGAGTTTGGTCAAGCCAATAATTGTTTCATACTTTAGTGAGACTGAAGTTAAGCCAAAACACCCATGGTGAGACCAAACTGTTACAATACAAGACCTAATTTCTGCTGAATTGAGCCAAAAGTTACCAGATGACAAGAATGATTGTTTGAAAATGCAAACTAATTAACATATTGCTGGCATGCATCTGTTCAAGAAGTCTTGGGAAAATTAATCTCCTTGAATTATTTCTTCTAGCCTTTCAGATTTACAGCTTATTTAGAAGCCAGTTTCATCTTATTTGTGATATTTCAAGATAGTGTGGAATATCAAGTATCTTGCTTCTGTGATATTTAACTAATTGGCTAACTAGTTTTAGTGGGATCATGATAAACTGTAGTATACTGATATTTTAGTCTCCTTACAGTATATGCTGTAATCTCATTAAGACAACTTCTAAGTAACTCTTGTAACATGTAGGAACGAATTCATAGTATATGCAATTTGACAATGATAATATTTGGCATTTTAATATTTCTTTGCTTTTCAGTTCCTCACCACTGATAAAGAACAGTCTCCTACCATTGATAAACAGCATTCTTTCTTCAGTGTTAAAGATCAGCCTACTATTGTTCATATAAATCCTGTACCACCAAAGAAAAGGTACTGCAATAAGTTACTTGAACTATTGCATCATATTAAATGATTTGTCCAAGAACTACCAACATACATTTCCCAATTTCTAATTAAAATTAAATTTTGTCTTTTAGGCAAATCAAGCGTAAGAGACATTACAAAAGAAAAAGCCGCAAAACATCTGAGGCCAGTACCCAAACAAACAAACAACAACATGTAGTTCGAATTCCTCAAGCTGCAACCAGTAATCAGCATGTAGATGATGATTTATGCATTGATGTTGATGCTTTACTTTGCATTACACCTCAAGTAAAAGACATTGAGACTGAGCACAATTATGTGGATAGGTCTTTGTCTGAACATGCTTGCCGATTGTGTTTTAAAGTCACTCGGAATAGAACAGAGTTTTTGAAACACTGCAAAACAGCTCATCCAGGTATGTATTTGTGGACATTTATAAAAAAACAGTTAAGATTAAATTGCAACATAGTGTTACTTATTAAATGTATTCTTCAGAATTGGAGAAATGTGGGATGGTACATTTACATGTATTCAAGGGTTAGTGAATATTATAAGCAGTAGACTGGCAAAATACATGGCTAGCTAGAATGAACAATAAAGTCAAGTACAGGAAGGTTTTTGGGTTTCGAATCATTGGTTTTCTGTGCAATTTCCTCTTTGCTTAGACAAAATATCACGGACCATAAAATACAATATTTGCTGTTCAGCATAGTGGACCCTTGGATGAGGAGGAAAGTTTACAAGGTACCTCCTTAATCCATTAAGAATTATGGTTAATGGCTATTACTGCATACAAATGTAATGAAAGACTGCATAGCACTGAGATAGAATAAAATGGAAGTTTGAATGAAAGATGCAGTACTAGAAGGAAATCCCACCAAAGAAACTTTCCAAGCAGTTACCCTTACAAAGCAGAAAAAAAAATTCTCTGACCTTGGTGGGATTCGAACCACGACCCCTGGATTTGTAGACCAGTGGTCTATTAACTGAGCTACGAGGTCATTACTGTCTTTTACTGAGACAGTTATGGGTGTATCAATGCTGGGACGCAGTGTTAGTATGAAGGAACAAATAATGTAATGAAAGACCATGTAGCACTAGGATAGAGTGAAGTGGCAGAGTTTGGATGAAAGATGCTGCAGTGCTACAAGAGAAATCCCAATGAGGAAACTTTCTGAGTGGTGACCCCACGGTCTATTGCCCTAGCAAAGCAGAGAAAGAAATTCTCTGACCTCGGTGGATTTGAACCCACTATTCCTGGATTTGTATGCCACTAATAGGGAGCTTTTAAGCAGGAGACATTTTTGTCAACGCAAACGTTACCATAGTATATGTTCTTCTTTATCTGTTTGCCATCATAGATGATGTGTCCATTTTTGTTAAACAGCAGGTCAGTTAAGACTTTTTCATCTTCTACTAAGAACAGCAACCTCATCTATGACGGCAAACGGATGAACGAAAACGTACGTGTAACATCCGTGTTGACAAAAACGTCTCTTGCAAGCTTAAAAGCTCCCTAATGCTCTACATGTACCTTGACTGAGCTATAACTAAAGGCCAACTGTCTTTTCTTTAGACCGTTGTGGGTATATAACCTTGCATCTTTAGTACTGCACCTTTCATTCAAACTTCCACCTTATTACTGCATACAAATGAGCCAGTGAGCTTCAAGAATTTAGAGCAGTTCTAGCACAAAGTTTGAATATTAAATACTATTAAAATTCTTGAAAATAAGCATAAAAATGTAATCAAAACTTGATTATACAGACCAGAAAAGCCTGGATGATATAGAGTCCAGATAATCAAAAATATTATTGAAAGAACCAAGGAAACTCCAATGTGCCAGCATGCAGGTAGTAACTACATGTAGTACACAAACAATATGGCAACTGAAAGTGAACAAATACAAGAAAAATGCAAAAGAACATTAAGTAGAAATCGCAAGTAAAAATATATAAAAATAGCATTTTAAAATGTAAGTGTCTTCTTATGAGTGAGGTTTAAGAGTACATTTTGTATGCAATATACGTTTAATGCTGCAGTTTCATGATCTTCCATTTGTTGTAGCACTTTTTGAAGAACAATCATCTGCATCTGAATCAGAGCCAGAAGAAGACATTGAACCTGTTGTAGATGAAGGAGACTCAGATTATGAACCAGACTCTGACACAGAATTCAGTAGTTATCTGGTGAAGGAAGAAGTTGATGATAATGCAACTAGAACAAGACGAAGTGCAAGACTCAGGTCCAAGAACCATGAGAATAACGCAAATAAGGTTAGAATTAAATGTTAAATAGGGATACCAGCAAGTAAACGATATGTAAATATGATATACTCATTATGATATATTTATTATATAATATACAGTGTATTACTACATCATAAAAATAGTATTTATATTTGAGATATGTGTACTGATGGCTAGAAGATATGGCTCACACTAAAATGTTGAAAAATGGTTAACCAAAGCAATATAAAATGTTGAAAAATGGTTAACTAAAGCAATATAAAATGATTGCTTACATGAAAAATTTTTATTATAGAAGATGTAGAGCACTGGAAAAATAGAAATAAATTAAACTAGTTTTTCCTGCTGTCTACACTCCCAGGGTGTTTGTATCACGTGCTTGTTTTAATTTATATTCATTTGCCATACTGCAACAATACTCTATGCAGTGATGTTCTACACCATGTACTTCACGTGTGTGTTGTTTTAGTCTGCAGATAAAGAAGACAAAAAAGATGATACTGGTAGTACTGTTGGTGGTGGTGGTGGTGAAGGAGATGAATTACCAACCAAATTAGATATCATTGATGATGAATTTATTAAGGATTATGCATGTGAGGTATGTAAAACATGCTACACATTTATGTACATAAACTGTCACATGTAAGTCCTGTGGGATGAGGGGTACTTGGGGATTTGATACATGTAGCAAACATGTCCATGGGATTGGGGCATTTGATCACAAAGACAGTAACCAGGGATGGATATTATTTTGATTTCAATTCATTTGGTAGTTTGGATTGCCTGGGGTAAAATTCTTGTACCACTGTGGCAGCATGAGGTACATGTACACTGACTACGTGAGTTACACAAGGTGAAAAAGGCAAAAAATTGTCTTTCCTCAAAATGTCAACTAATATTTTTTTTCTGTTGCAGTTATGCAATGAGGAATTCTACTTTGGAATTCAGCTCAGTGATCACATGGCAAAGAAACACCCCAGTAGTGATAAAGATGATGATGATGGCAATGATGATGATGATATCCAAGAACCCTCATCGCACAAAGCACCCAAAAAGATATTTGATTGTGAACATTGTGATAGGAGATTTAAAACCAAAGATGAGGTATTGGCACACATCCATGAAGTTGTTCAGAAGATGGAGGGCAAGAGACCACAGAAAGGTAACAATATCCCTAATCTTATCCCTTATCTCATTGATATCTCTCTCTTTATCTCATAGAAAAGTCCATGTTGGATAATTTTTAAATTAAAAGTACCTTATTTCTAGTGGTCTCACGTGCATCCATTGTTGAGATTGGGCACCGACAGTCTTGACCTGTTGTTGACCCTAGAGAAAAAAAATGTTATAGGGAGGGTGGGGGGGGGGGGGGGGGGGGGGGCTGGGGTAAACAACAAGCGAAGCTGAACCAATGGATGTGAGTGTTAAAATAGAATAATATAACAATATTATAACAATTCACAATTTTGAAATAGAGTTATTGCACCTCAACAGATATAAAATTTGAATGCAAAGAATGCTACAAGAAGTTTAAAACAAATCTGATTTTACATAACCATCTCTCAAGGAGCTTTACTGAACAAAACCACACTTGCACAGTTTGTGGAAAGCTGTTTCAGTACACTTGCTCCTATGAAAGACACCTAAAAAGACCTTGTCCTATGAAAAAGAAGAAGCAACCAGAGACTGAATGTCGTGTCTGTGGCAAACACTTCAGATGTAGAGATTATTTGCTGAGACACTTAAAAGTACATGCTGGTATCAAGAAATATAAGTGTGAATATTGTGACAAGTCATTTGGAAGTAGTGGTAAGGAATTATTTTAGTACTTTTGTTGAGTATACTATAAATAGATTAGGGATTGGATTTATTTACTCAGATACTTGAGAATACATGCTGAGTGTGCATATATATAAATACTCTTCTCCCCTCCCCTTCCCTCTCCAATATAGGGGACTGGTCATAAAGTAAAGTGGGTGGGGTGGAGGATAGAACTGGATTTAAAGGAGTTTGTTTGCTGTTGGCCCCATATAAAACAAGGTAAAAAAAAGTGACGACCCCTCCCAGTTTCCATGTGGGAATTGCAAGTGACACCCTCTCTAATGAACAGTATTATAGACAGCCCACACTACCCACTGTTTTTTCCACCACCTCTTTGCTTTATGTCCAGTCACTAAATGACCTTTTGGTCCAATTTTTGGACCTCTGGAACTGATTGCACTAAAAATTAAAAATCATAGCATTGGCCAATATGAGGGCAGATGATTTGAAATGTTTCTCATATATATACATGTGGTTTCATACATGTACATGTGCATTTGGGATGCCTTCATTGTACCTTTTAATTAATTGTTTCCTGAACTTCTCTGTTCTCTAGGTACCTTGAAGACCCATGTCATGACTCACACAGGAGAAAGACCCTTCAAATGCCAGCAATGTGATGCAAGCTTTATTCATAGAGGAGGTCTGAGAGACCATGAGAACAGGCATTCTGGGTTTATGCCTTTTCCATGTACAGTGTGTCCTAAGAAATTTCTCAAGTCTAACCATTTGAAGATTCACATGATATCACATTCTCAAGAGAAACCATTCCCTTGTAAGGTAGGGATAGAAATGTGCAATTTATACTTGCATATGGATATTCAAGTCATGTTTACACTAGAGTGTTGACCAAAGCTTAGTTATATTTTCAGCAATGGCAAAGAAATGTTCTGTGCATTTTCAAAATTTTCAACCTTGTACAGCTATGGATTATAATTATTCTGTTAATAATTCCCCAGCAATTCCTATTGATTACTCTTGATATTAATGTGCATATTGATTTTCAAAGGGCAAAGTGGGAATAGCCTCATTTTCATGTGTCATAAAGATTAGGCTATTCCAACTTTGTCCATTGAATATTAATAATTATGTTAGAAATAAGATGATGATTTGGATGAATTTTATGACATTTTTAATGTTCACAGACATGTTTCGAGGTACCGGACCTCATCCTCAGTGTGACTACAATTACAACAAATACAGCAATAATTATGATAATTAATATAATAATTATGTGCATTAATATTAAGAGTCATCAATAGTTTGTTAGTTTGCAAAACCACAGTGCTCCAGCTTGTATATGTAGGCCAACAATGGACTGGGATTTAGGGGTGCTTGTACATGTACAGTTTACGTGATAATTATATCAATTTGGAAATCATTTACAAATCCTACAATCTGATTGGTTAAAAAGTGTGCAATTAATTCCTAAATTGCAACTTTTTCTTACTTTAATTGCACTCTTTTTTTCCAGCCAATCACAAAACAGTTTTTCCTTATCACTAGCCAATCAAATAAGAGAATCAAGTGAAGCTGTGGGATTTTTTTACTTGAAACTTTTTCACATTTTCACTTCAGGTTTTTGCTAAGGAAAAATGTGGCTTTTTTAATTACAACTCTCTTTTTTGATTGAAATAGAATTTCAAAATGGATATAATTAAGTGGTAATTCAACTTCGTGTCAAGCAATTTTGGGCCAGAATTCATACTAGTGATTAACAAATTGCAACAAGTTGCTGAATTGTACTCTTGCTTGAATGTTTAACAGGTATGTGGAAAGGCATTTAAGCGCCGAGATCACCTACGTACTCATGAGATCATCCACTCAGATGACAAACCCTATCAGTGTGATACATGTGGCAAGAAGTTCAATCAGCATGTCTGCCTGACTATACATCTTCCTTGCAAAGAACTGGAAAGACGTAAAAAGAAGTCTGAGGATAAATCTAAAGAAATAAAGCCAAAAAAGACGAGAGCTACCAAAAAGTCTCCCAAAGAGAATACGGTTAGAATATAGCTAACTTTCAAAAATAATATTCTTTGAGCATGAAAGCAAGAAATGGACCAGATACAGTGCTACATTGATTGCAGTTTGAAATTTTTCATGGTTGTAAACACTGGTTTTGCCTCTTTACAATGTGACATCAATGTTGTAATGATTGTTTTAATTACCTTTTATACACTTCTGTAATTAGCTATGAAGAGCAATCCTCACATTTTACTGACAGTTATTTCTCTTTTTCTTCTAATCAGACTTTGCCTAATAATGAAAGTAAAGCTACCAAATCTTCTGCACCCAGCAGAAAGAAATCCAAGAAGAGTAACGCACAAACCACAAGCAAAGATCAGGACAGTGTAGTACCTCAGACAGAAAATCCACTTGATTCTGAAGAAAAAGAAAAAAGTGATGAAAACTCCCCATCAAGTGAAACAGGAAATAATGACAGACGAAGCACTGCACTGCAAGCTAGAAGTAGCAGAAGCACAGTTATGACAGGTGTTGATTCTATGAGTGCCACTAAAGAAAAAGAAAAATCTACTTTACACCCCAGCAAAACAAAAGTCTCTACTGATGCAAAAGGTAATCCATCAAACATGATGGACAGTACAACGACTTCTAAAGTGGCAGAAACTCATGGTGATGCCATAAACTTTGATAAACTTGACTTCGCAAGTGGATTTTCAACACCCGAAAACTCCTTGCCAGTTTCATCAATGGGAAATTTTAATCTTGCAAACCAAAGACTTCTAGATTCTTGTGTATATAATTCAGCAATGCCCCAGACCTTTGTGTCATTCAACTGCAGTGTCTCTGATACTGTGTATGAATCAGGGAGCCTGGAACTAGATTCATTGCCAGTTGGTAGTCATGACAACATGCTTGGTAACCGAACATTTAGTCATGAAAACGCTAATGACCTTGGTAGTGCTCTACTTGCTGCAATAGATCCTGATCATCTCAATGCTATGGAAAACCCATCGTCATTCTTTCCTCATTCATAAACTTGATAATTTATTGTAATGCTAATGGCCTGCTAGTGTATTACTTGATGCAATAATTCCTGACAATCTCAATGGTAAACATGACATTCTATTTCCATTCATAAACTTGATATGCTGTACATAATGATACATAGAGCTAATTGCACAAACATTGACCATTTCAAAACATAGAAGCTGAGACTGCAATGGACATTGGGAAATCTGTTGATTAGATGATTTTCCCGGGGGGGGGGGGGGGGTACTCCTTCCAATTTTGGGTAGGGATGTGCCGCTGAGCCTTTCGAACCCTGACCCTGTTCCAGAGCAAAATTTCCAAAATTGATACCCTGTTCCAGAGTAAATGCCTGCCTAATTTCATTGTTTCCGGCCCGTTGACTTGTCGTTAACCCCTTTCAGCCCGGCCTTTTAGTCGAACTTTGTATAGATACCCTGTTCCAGAGAGTAATTACGATTTTATATACCCTGTTCCAGAGTAAAATCGCTGAAAACCCACCCTGTTTGGCGGCACGTACCCGTATATCGAATATAGGGGAGTACCCCCCCCCCCCCCCCCCCGGGATGATTTTTAAAGAAGTGCATGGATAGTGTGGACATTTCAAACAGCAACTGAGACAAATTCTTGGTATTCCAGATGTGTTTATTCATAGTTAGAACAAATGAAATCCATATATTACTAGTGTAGCCAGGAGCCATTTTGGTCTCAGCATCTAGGTTTGACGATTTTGAAAGGGTCAATGTTTGTGCAAATACTGTCAACTGGTAGCTATATATACATGTAGTTAATATTATATATAGGTTGTGTATTGAGAGTACTGTAAATGTTTATAGTTGGTAGCATTCTATGTTGCAAATATTTAGGACATGAAATTCGATCTGTTGATAAATAATATTGTTAACTTCTTATTAAGGAATTTAAATATTCATATTCAGTAACTAGCATTGTACAGTCAATTTGAATTTTATTCTAAACAACAGAATTCTAAAATAGATTAATGGTAATACTGTGTTTTATGTTTCCATTGTTTCAAGTGGCTAAAACTATGTTACATAAAATTATATTATTCCAGTTTCAAGTTCTCTGTTTAACTTATTCTTAGCCTCGATTGCACATAAAATATTAAAAACAAATTGTGAGCAAAAATGTGTTGGCTAAGTTGTGATTACATTGTTACTCAGTCTTTCTGTTAGGAATTTTTGTACTTTGGTACGTTTGTTCACATGGTGCAAAATATTTACAGATATTATTTTGTAATGTGTAACTTTATGAAGATTTGATTCCATTTATATGGAGATGAATTTCCATATATGTTCAAAAATGTGCTCAGATATTTTGCCCAGAAACACAAAATTTTTTCCTTGGACATTAATTTGAAAAATATTTCAGTTAATTTCCCAAGGCTAACAAAGATGTGTACATGTAGCTTTATGTTGAAACACTTTGTCTGGGTGATCTACAAAATGTCCTTGACAAAAATGCCAATAAGCTAAAGGATCCACTACTGTTGCCACTTTGTAAAACAAATGATTGTCGGCAATTGGGACAGTTCAACCTGCAACAAAAGAATGGTCCAATAAGCCATGACTATTAAAAATATCAGGGGCATATCCAGAATATTTCAAAGGGGGGTCACACTTTCCATTTTCCACCAAAGGGGGGGTCACACTTCCAATTTCTCAATCTTTCTCCAGTCAGATTCTTTTATTTCTATCATCTTTTTGTTTTCAAAGGGGGGTCACGGGCACCCTGGGACCCCCCCCCCCCCCCTTGGATACGCCCCTGAATATGTACACTGTAGATCAGTGAATTTTAGGGTACTTTGTGTAGGGAATGTTGTGCCCACTGACTGGCATTTTAAGGACGTCAACATGATTGTCCTCTTGGGGCTGCATGCAAGTACAGATTTCCAAGGAAAAAGACAAAGAACTAGGGAGCTGGCATGCAAATATGGGTGGCCTTGGTGTTTGAATTTGCTTGCCTTGGTGTTTCCTGAGTATTTACAATCCTCTTGAGAGAGGATTTTTACTTGAAATCCTTTCATTAGTAAGACAAGCAAAATTTAATGTCCGACTCAAACGAATCTTATTTTCCAAGAGGATTGGGAAAACATTGGAGCAAGTAAATACGGCCTACTGGAGTAATGACTTTGGCCCTTGTCCCATTAGACATGGTTACCATGTCAACAACCACTGTTAAGAATGAGAAATATTCTGATGGGACTGGCCATTTATGACTCTTCATATTAATGCAATATTAAATGAAGATTCTGTATAATTTACCTTCCATGATGAATAAGGCCTTCCAAGCATCCCTTGTGTAGCTTATGACTGCATGGAAGGACAATGCACCCAGAGAATACGCCCTGAAATGAGAGAATATGATAAAGTAAATCATGCAGTGTCATTCAGCAGGATTATACTGGACATGTCTACACATAAGTGTACTTTACAGTGAAACACCTTTACTATCTTCTCATCCTGCTATAAATTATTAATGTACTAAAGATTCTCAGGAACAAGATTTATTTTACAGATGTATATGAGAGTTTATTATATCGAGTTGTCAGATTGAGGTGTCTACATTAGGAATGACATCTAATCAGTACCTCCATACACACTGCACACATGTCATGGCCACTGTTTTCCAAACATTTGTGGTTGTTCTTCATTTTCTTTTCCAAACAAATGTTGCACTTGGAACAATGGAAGCTCTTGGACTTGTGGATTCTGTACAGAGCAAATAGGTACAGCATTTAAAAACACTATATTGTAGAAAAGGAACTACAGAGAACCTTTACAGTAGGGCTAGACTTTTATGGATCAAACAATTATAAGTGAACATTTCTCCATTTTTAAGGTAGATATTTTGGAAGAAAAAAAGGAAAGGGGGAAGCCTAAATAGCTTGAAGCCTGAAAAAAAAATGAAATCACCTTGGGTTTTTATAAATAGATCATTGATTTAATGACAAACAGGGCCATATAAAGGCAGATCCTTTCGGGGGCCCAGCTGGGCAATGAAACTGAAGGGTGCATAATTAAGCTAAATTTGCTTCCAAAGGTCTTTGTTGGAAACTTGAAGGGATTTTGAAGACTAAAATATTGAGGTGTGTATAGGCATAATCCTTATTTCTTTTCTGGTGTCCAACAAATTATTATATGGATAAGGTCGGAAGTGAAAATGACATGCTTGAACAACTTGTACTGCAAAACTTATAGTCACTGGAAATCTGAAAAATGATTCTCTATGTATATATGTAGCATTACCCTAGCCCTAGGCCTCTTCAGGGCCGTAACCAGAATGAAATATTTACCAAGGCAATCAAGTACCAAAGGTGGGAGTAACTAGGGGTCCAGAGGCAAGCTCCTTCCCAAAAAATTTTGAAATTCAGACTCTCTCAGAAATGCAATTTCCAACATTTTGAGGTGCATTTGTGATACATTTGTTGTATTAAAATTTTGCACATTCTGGCAAAGAAAAAGAAGAAAAAGTGAAAAAATTATAATATCTGGAATTTTACCAAGACAACTGCCTCTCTTCAATGCCTCATAGTAACTATGGCCTTGCTCTTCTTTTACATTGCCATTAATTTATGTCTTGATACTAACCTGCATATGCCACACTCATCACAGTGATATGGGTCTAAGTCCTTGTTGTTCACAAAAAGTTTACATTTTCCACAGAAATATGATGCAAATGGTGTTTCGCACTTCTTGCATTTTAGAGAAAACTGGAAGAAATATGCTGAAGTATTAGAGAATTGTGGACACACTACTATTATAAACAGCAATTCTGATATTCATCCTTAGCAAAACTTAAACTACTGAACAGTCTTGAGAGCCTGGATCAGAGGGGAGGATACTCCTAATATTTAGCTAATATAGATCAGTTAGTTTCAAAGTGAAATAAATTAATTTTGACTAATTTTCCTCCCCCAGCCGGAGAGTGTCTGAAGTAGAGGGAGTTTAAACTGTGTAGGGACAAACTTTTCTTCCTTGGCATACATGACACCCGGGGGGGACTCAATTGTAAAAGGATCAGGTATGCTCATTGCATCTCTTAGGTACAAATCGGCGATTTGGTATCTTTTTATACGGTGTTAAAATTGAAGTTTAGAGTTTTAGCATTTCCTGCTCTCTCTTAGGGTATCAAAAGAGCCCATCTCTTATTATATTGTTCACAAATGGAAGAAATTTCCCCAACAAAAGCGTGTTGACCGTTCAATTTTATGTTCATAATAATAATAATGTTCATTGGGCTATTCCAATTTTTATCCGTACCCCCCTTATGGAGGAGGTCTGTGTAAACTACCCTGGTCCCATGGAAATCCAGCATGAAATATTGCCAGGCCTCTCTGGAAATTCCAGGTAAATTTTAATGAATTTAGCCCTACCCCCTTGGAATTCCACTGGATTTCAACCATTTTTGACTCATCCCCCTGGAAATCCAGTCAATTTAAGGAACAAGGCCCCCCTTGGAATTCCAAACCTCCTCCATGGGGGGGGGGGGGGGGGGTACGAATAAAAATTGGCCATTAGCTTGTTATCGCTGGTATCTCTTAGGGATTAAAAAATCGTCCAGCCACGCCCTTCTTAAGGTTGGTGCCTACTAATGGGAAGGTAATTTTTTTGGCTAAAAACCACATGGGTATCAAAGAACCCATCATAGGGAGCTAGAATCCAAGGAAAAAATTGGGGGTCACCGTGCATATTAATGAGTTACACGCCATCAAATGTTGCAAAATCTGCCTATTTAGAGGCCCAAAGAAAAAATCATAAATACCCCATATTTTGAAAAAATGTCAAAATTTTTTTACTAAAACGTTTACAACACAATTCTCTTACTTGTCAATGCCATACGAAATATGAAAAACCAGAATAACATTTTTTTTCAATGACTTTTTACTAGTTTTAGACCTGTTTTGGTTCATGACCGCCAAATGAAAAGTCCAATTTTTGCAATCAAGTTTCAATTTTAAATTCATAAAAGTATTTTAAAATAGTAGGTTAATCTCCACTTTACAATTTACAGAAATAAAAAATAGGGGTATCCGTGCGATTTAGAAAGTTATTTGCCGATAAACGCGCGAAAACTGATCAGAATTCGCGAAAATGATCAAAAATTCCCTAGCCCTCCCCGGAAAGTAGAGCGAATTACAATGCATTGTGGGAAATTTTCAAGATGGCGGCGAAAACAGATCGTTTCTGGTAGAAATGGTAGTCAAAACAGGCGTTGTAACTCAGGTTCTATTTATCAACTGTGAATTTAATTCAAACACAGGAGAGGCTAAATGGTTTTCCTTTAATTCTGTAAGTTTATTTTTTCAAAAAGTCGTAAAAAGGCCTTGCTTTTACGATTGCTTTACCGACAAAAATTAAGTGTTTTTGCATGCGCAGAAAGCAGTGCGCGTGGACAATAGTAGGCACCAACCTTAAAAGGCTTCCGGTATCTTTTAGAGGTATTTTTTTAAATGTCCGACGAGCATACCCATTTTACAATGGAGTCCCCCCCCCCCGGACATGTCATTTTCAAAGTGGTATCTGAGCTATATATGCTATTTACCTCATGTGTTGTAAAGCCGCATGAAGTACACTGTATATAATTTGCATCAACACAAGTTGCTTGTGGATGCTGACGCTTTTCATCCTCAAAGAGTTCTTTGGTGACAGTTTGATTTTCAATATATTTAGCCTTTGCATCACTTTCTTCTAATTCTTCTTCACCAAGGTCTTGAAGGGAATTAACTTGTTTCTCAATGTATTCGTTGTGACATTTGTGACAAGGGAAGAATTGTTTGCAGCAAGAGAAATGAAGCAGACATGTCAACCTTTCGTAGTGACGGCAATAGTATTGATACTCCTCTTCCTGTTGAGACAAGAACAACTTTATTTATTCGAAAACGAATATCTTTAATTTCTTTTGCATAGAAATTAGTGTAAGCGGTATTAGATTCGGTATTATAAACAAAGTTTTTGAGTGTGTACATCTCTTCAGAGGTAGTCGATCGATCGACCGACAATCGGCCGTACATTTATATTGTGCCTTGCAAAAAGGAACACGGATTGTATTCAGTCCATAAAGTTAAATTTCATACCTCATTAGGACTGAGCAACAACACCGGCGCCATCCACATTGCTTTCTTTGCTCAAATATACAACTAGAGCATGGTTTTCTCGTACTCAGTGTTAGATAAGAATATGATGGAAAATTTCCCTAATCGATGCATGAGGTCAGGGTAATTCCCCGTTGGGGATTTCCCTTGAGGACAACTACCGATCCTGTGTTGTGATTGGTTAGTCTATGTCCACAACTCTTCCAAGAAAAAACGGAAATTTCATGTCCATGCATGTTCTCAATCGATCTTCGACAGAAAACGCTTTATCAACGTTTTCATAATTTGATGTGAAATTGAAAGTTAATTTTATATATATAATTCGAATATAATATAATAATAAATTCGAAGGCTTTAGGATTATAATAATACAATGCAAAGCTGATCTTTGACTTATCTTCAAAGGTAGTCGATCGACAGTTGGCAGTACAATGGTGAGATGTCATCACCGTATATACAAAAAGAAACCTACAACCCCATCCACTGCCTCCCTCCCCCCCCCCCCCCTCCCCCTTTGCTTAAATATATACAACTATAGAGTAACTAGAGCTTTCGCGTTCTGTAAAATAATATGATGGGAAATTTCCCGAATCGATAGGAGGACGTCAGGGTATTATATCCCCAGTAAAAGGGATTTCCCCTTAATTGAGGACAGCTGCCGATCCTGTATTGTGATTGCAGGAGTTGTGGACATGTATAAACATGCATAGACTGACCACTCCAAGAAACGCGGAAACGATCAAACAGTAACTAACTAAAAATGCTTTAAAATGTTTCGCGACTTTGATTTAAAAATAAAAAAAGTTAATTCCAAGTTTTTAGGATTATACTAGAATTAATGCAAAGCTAGCAATAGTTGTTACGGCAGGGAAATTCCCTCGCTTTTAGTTCAGGGGAAATCCCTTGTAAGACTATGTAAGACACATCAGACCGTATGATCTTTCATTTTCGATTAAAACACGACGACTGTGAAAACGTCAAAAAGCAGCAAAGACATTCAGAAGGTAAACTGAATTCACTATTTCGATTCTGAAAAATTTGCTGCCATTACATATGTGCAAGAACTGGCAAAATATTCTGATCCTTTTGCTGAAGTCGATACTAGGTCGACGGCGCTCTCTTTATTTGCTTATCCATTTGGAATTCATAGGACAAATCTCGGATAGTTCACTGGAAGACGACTTATATAGGACAAACTATCTGACCTATACTGAAATTTCTACCACAAACCAAACAGTTATGCTGAACAACAGGGTAGTAACAAGGTATATGGGATCAGGGATCAGTGTTATTTTGGGGCTCAGGGATCACATCAGCGTTATTTTTTTTGGCTCAGGGATCAGATTTTTAGCCTTGGGATCGGGATCACTGTCTTTAAAATTTCGAAAACGGGATCACTTTTTTAAGACGGGATCAGGGATCAAAATTGTGCTTATTTTGGGGATCAAGGATTACAATTTTAGCCCTGGGATCGGGATCACTGAAAAATATATATACCTCGTTACTACCCTGTGAACAAGGTTTCAGTATTGACTAGTGTCATCCCCACCGGAGTGCTAACTAGCTGCGGATGCGTTTTCCTTCAAAATTTATGTAAAACAGAATATTTTGAGTGAATTGACTTGAATTTGTTTTGTGTTTTAGACTCATGGGTGCTGTAGTGAGTACAATTGCTTCTGCAGCTACTAAAGTGTACAACTGGGGTGTCAGTTGTCTGAATGCGGCCATTAGCTTCTTTAAAAGGATATGGCAGAGTTTTGTGGGTTTCATGTCAAGAGTGAGTGATTTTATCAGCGAACAGATGTCACGGCTGCGATTTCTGTTTTGCTACTCAAGTGAGAGGACTGGAGTCACCACAACAACATCGTCTGATGGACTTACCCATCGAACTGAGGTAGAATAACGTAGAGTTTCATTCATAAACAAAATAACACTCTCACATTTCCATATCACCCCAACCTCCCTCAGGAACCACGGAGACAGGGGGGG
This sequence comes from Telmatactis stephensoni, assembly GCA_029948255.1. Classification (NCBI taxonomy): domain Eukaryota; kingdom Metazoa; phylum Cnidaria; class Anthozoa; order Actiniaria; family Isophelliidae; genus Telmatactis; species Telmatactis stephensoni. The sequence continues at coordinate 96,868 of JALIZF010001668.1, read as the reverse complement.
ACCTAAGGCCCCCCCCCCCACTTTCCGCGCCACCCTCACCACTTTCCACACTACCTAGTCAAATGTTTTGTTTAAAAACTTTTTTGATTGAATAGCGTTCTTTATTTTCAAATGCCAATCCCCCCAACTTTGCTCCCCGGTCCCTGTCCCTCCCCTATGGTACCTCCATCCTATTGTTCTTTAATTAATCCATCCATCATTCCATCCACTCATTCATTTATTCATTCATTCATCCTTTCATTGATTTATTAGTCATTCTTTGATTTAGTAATATTTTTCATGCATTATAAATATCATTCCTTGCTAACTGAAATTTTAACGCATTCATGAAGTTATTACAAATCACAATGAGTCAGTCATCGCAGTTAGTTGGTGGAGATGAGTTCGTTATTTACATTGACGTATATCATGTTTTGTCCCGTTGACTTAGGCCAAGTTCAGACGTCGAACTTTTGACGTGTCGGATCTAATAGTTGCATTTTGTAGATGAGAAGTGCGGCGTTTGAACCTATTGTATTTGACAGATTTGATTAAGTATTAAATTGAAAAATTCAATTTGAATCAAATTTGTCAAATTCATTTGGTTCAGAAGCCGCACTTCTCGTCTACAAAACGCAACTGTTAAATTCGACGCGGCAAAAGTTCGACGTCTGAACTGGGCCTTATAAAGCATGCTTTGTATTACATCAACTTACGTCCTCGTTAGAATAACTAAAAACCAAGTTATTTATATATATACGCACCCAGTATTTTGTGAATTCCTCGTATTTCTTTCTGTCTCTCCCATCTATTATTTAAAACAATATTTAATGGTGAATTTCATTAGACCTTTTTGCTTTACCACTAATATTTTTTCGAACTTCGTGCGCCACAAAACAATAGATGACAATTAACAAAGTTTTTGCGGAATGTGACTTTCTTTTGTTGAAGCTGGAAAACTCAAACCCGCATCGATCTATTATTGATTGGAAGACAAAGAAACAAACTTATTTACATGATACACGTACGTGATAATTTATACAAAGAAGATAGTTCGCATTCCACGCACAAATTTCGAAAATAGCAGTAAAGCAAAAAGGTCTATTTGGTAAATGTCTGAATTCTGAATCCGTGTTTAGGTTGACCATACGACAGTCCAAGCTGAATTTGCTTTCAATCATGATGATAATGAAAGTAAATTTGCCAAACAACAAGGTTTGTACATTTTTTAGTATCTGTTCATAAAGGTACGGTAATACGAGCAGCAAAATCGTGCAACTTGTCGGGCAACATTGTTGCGTTGCAAGTTGTAGAGCGATGTTGCTGGTATTACCACCCCGCGCGCAACTTGTCATGCAACAAAAATCGATGTTGCAGGTTGCGGCTACTTGTTGCAAAAAGTATAAAAGTGGTTCTACTTTGTGCAACAAATTTTCACAACCTGCAACATTGATTTTTGTTGCGTGACAAGTTGCGCGCGGGGTGGTAATACCAGCAACATCGCTCTACAACTTGCAACGCAACAATGTTGCGCGACAAGTTGCACGATTTTGTTGCTCGTATTACCGCACCTTAATCAAATTTTTTGCATGTTTTCATGACTATTAAAAATTAATCTTGGAGTTGGGATGAGGTGAGGCGTAGGAAGCAAGTAAGTTGTAGACTATTTGTTTTGCCATTAATTCACCGCGTTGGTGGGCTCAAAGGTACCTGCCACACACACTCACACACACACAATAACGATTAACTTAATGTATTTTTATGTCATGATTGTATTTGATGTTTATTATATACCCTTATATACCCTCGCCTACGGTTGGTGCTCTCCTTACACTTCTTTCGTGCTGTCGTCACTTCCTAACGGAGCACGGAAAAAGCTGTTCTATTTATATACCCTTGTCGATACGCAGGCTCTGATTGGCTGAAAGCTGTGCTTTACCAGAGAACGGAGCACAGTTCTGATGTCAGCAGCGCGGCCTCGACCGCGCGCGCGCACCTTTTGAATTTTTGTATAGAGAAAATCGAACTTTTTCCCTTGAATATTTACTTCAAAATATATAATAAAACAAATAGAACATCTTTTTCCGTGCTCCGTTAACGTTCATTAATACAGCACTTAGGAAGTGCCGAGAGCACTCAAGAAGTGTGGAGAGCACTCGCCTACACTTCTTTTGTGCTTTCGGCACTTCCTGCGTGCTGTGTTGATGAACGGAGCACGGAAAAAGATGTTTTATTTGTTAAATAGAGGCAAAGCGAGTAGAGCTTGAAAGGTTCAAGCTTACACAAGCAGTGGTTAACAAAGCTGTTGAGCTAATGGAGGAGGATCTACAAGCATCCAACCCAAGAGATTCAGGTTAGCAACCAACACAATGACGTACCAACCCACTAACCAATCAACCCACCCACCCAACAATCAACCAACCCACCCAACAATCAACAAACCAACCCACCCAACAATCAACCAACCCACTAACCAATCAACCCACCCACCAATCAACCCACCCACCAATCAACCAACCCACTAACCAATCAACCCACCCAACAATCAACCCACCCAACAATCAACCCACCCAACAATCAACCAACCCACCCAACAATCAATCAACCCACCCACCAATCAACCCACCCACCAATCAACCCACCCACCAATCGACCTACCCACCCAACAATCAACCAACCCACCAATCAACCCACCCACCAATCAACCTACCCACCCACCAATTAACCAACCCACCCTCCAATCAACCAACTCACCCTCCAATCAACCAACCCACCCACCAATTAACCAACCCACCAATCAACCCACCAACCAATCAACCCACCCACCCACCAATTAACCAACCCACCCTCCAATCAACCAACTCACCCTCCAATCAACCAACCCACCCACCAATTAACCAACCCACCCTCCAATCAACCTACCCACCAAACACCCACCCTCCAATCAACCCACCCACCCACCAACTAACCAACCCACCCACCAATTAACCAACCCACCCTCCAATCAACCAACTCACCCACCAATCAACCAACCCGCCCTCCAATCAACCAACCCACCCTCCAATCAACCAACTCTCCCACCAATTAACCAACCCACCCTCCAATCAACCCACCCACCCACCAATCAACCCACCCACCCACCAATTAACCAGCCCACCCTCCAATCAACCAACTCACCCTCCAATCGACCAACCCACCTGACAATCAGCCAACCGACTGATCAATAAATTAATTTTCTACTGTTTTATTTATTTATTTATTTATTTTTTCAGCTAAAACAGCCCATAAAGTCAATGAGTTCATGAGTGGAGAAGAAGTGACAGGTCTTGTCAATGCTATGGGTTCAGCTCCCTGTGCTCTTGCATAAAATGTTTGATTCTTTTTGTCATCTAAGCACATTTGTTAAAAACGAACATGTACAAGTACTGAGTCACGACTCGTTGCGATGCTGTGTATGGCATTACAATGCGTACTGGACTAAGTACGTATATTGGTATGTACGTACCGTATACGTCAACGCAACGTCGCATCGTTTGAAAATCTACTTCATCATTTTTGCATTACATTTCCGAACAGTGCATATCCAATTTAATGTAAGTACTTGGTGTATGCAGCACCAAGTGTATCACCAAGTATACACACACACACACTTGGTCTCAGGATTCTTCAAATAGCTAGACATTTCAGTTAAAGACAAACCTTTGCTAAATTAGTATTGTAATAATATATACAATATAATATAGTATTGTAATTCAACATGGACAGCCACTGCATATGTATCTGCAGTCCAAATCTACCCTGGGAACCAGAGGTTTACTTCTATCTTGCTGTAATTGACGCTTGTAATCCCGGGGGGACTCCATTGTAAAAGAATCGAGTATGCTCGTCGTATCTCTTAGAGGTAAAAATCAGCGGTTTGGTATCTTTTAGGGTGTTAAAATTTAAGTTTAGAGTTTTAGATTTCCTGGTATCTTTTAGGGTATCAAAAGAGCCCATCGTTTATATTATCTTGTCGTTTATATTATCTTGTTCTTAAATGGAAGTGACCGTCAAATTTTATGTTCATTTAATAATGTTCATTAGCTTGTTATCGCTGGTATCTCTCGTGAAAGAAAGTCAATTCAAAGTACTGAAAAAATGCAAAGGAAAGTTCGATTGTCTTGTTAATGAGATGCTCTTCATAAAGCATCTAAAACCTAGTTTAAGCAAACAATCAGACTCAATAAGGGCAAAACTTTTTGTTTAAATTTTTGTTTAATTATCTACATTGTTATCTCTTATGTACATATATTGTAATTTTCTCTTTCACTCTTGACTTGATAATGACGTTCAGGGATCGTCGAAACGTCGTCGTCGTTTTGTAAATAATTTTTATTTCTTAACAATGTCAATTTTATCGCTGAATTTTATAATCAAATGTTTAAACAAGAAAACTCTTATTCGATTATTTATTATCTCTTAGGGGTTGAAAAATCGTCCGGCCACGCCCTATTAAAAAGACTTCCGGTATCTTTTTGGGTATTTTTTAAAATTTCCGACGAGCATACCCGATCCTTTTACAAGTTCCCCGGGCTTGTACTGATTTTGACGATAAGAACGCAAGAAATTAAGAAGAAACCGAGGCTTCTGACGGAATGACATGCAATCTACACTTGCAGTTAATCACCTGCACGAGATGATGCAAATGCAAATGACATAATAGAAATATCAACGTGAGTTGAGCGTTGTAGGTAAAATGTTTAACGTAGCGGTAGTGAGTGTGAGTAGCAGATGAACTGAACCACTATGTTAAAAGATTATGATGTATCATGCATGTATTTTATGTATTTTAGATGCAAATCGATCATATAGTATAAAAGAATCCTTGAAGCTTTGTGTGTATTCCTCGTCGGAGGCAGGTGTCTAAATATATATATATACGCGATGAGACGTTTTAGTTTTATTTCCATTCATTTTATACATATGCTGTTATAAGTATTACCATTTCTTATCTTTACTGTAATTTCCGTCTATTTAGCACATTTGTAAACTTGTATATCTATTTCCTGTTACGTCACTTCCTATATCCATATCTTATATATACATTTACCGATTCCAATTGTAATCCTTTTAAGCCTGATGAAGACTAGTATTGGCTAGTCGAAAATTCGCACATTAAAGATTTCCAGTTCTACGACGTATTGTTTCTTCAAGTTTCTCAAATTATTTCTAAATATATATGTGCTGAATAACTATACCTTTTATACAGTTACAGATTGTGTCACTCGATAATATCGGAAACGTTTAAACTTCATTTTTCCTTTTCCTTCGTTTCATTCCTTTAAACTGAAATCTTCTACGTGTCAGTCATATCTGTGACAAACACATTTTTAGAAGATAATTTGTGGACACTCGTTATAGTCTATCTGTTTGTTTTGTTGTTGATACTTCCCCCTCCCCCTTCCCCTTCCCCCCCCCCCCCCACACACACACACAAAATAGAAAAAGAAAAATTGCAAATTTAGCGTTCTCCGAGCGAAAATTGTACAGTACCTTAAACAAGTCGTTGCAATTCATTACACCATTCTTCCCAGGAGTGTAGTGAGGAGAAACAAAAAAGGAAGCTGTCCTTTTAAGACACTGTGAATGAACACTGACTATACAGTTTTGAAATTTCGATGTAATATTAAACCTTAACCTTCTGGGGCCCGTTTCTCAAAAGACCCGATAACTTTCCGGATCCGTTAACTTATTCCAGAGCTTTACACCAATTCTAGAAAAGGAGCGTTTTGAATCGGAAGACTGAGTCTCGAAAATTTGTGATATAAATTATTGGACGATGAGCCCCTCATCGAGTGTTGTAAGCCAGCGGGGTGAATTTCCCCAGAACGAATAAACATGTTTAATAATGAAATGCTCTCTCATCTCAATGCTCTGACACTTTACCAATGCTCAATGGAGTACCACAGGGATCCTGTTTAGGTCCTCTACTGTTCTTGATTTATGTGAATGACATCCCTTTTTCCAACCCTTCATGTTCTACTCACTTGTATGTCGATGATACCACCCTTCACTACTCGTCACCATCTGTGAATGCTGAACTGAACACCATTCTCCAACAAGGAGCTGATGCTTTGTTCTCATGGTCTACTTCAAACAAGATGGTTATCCATCCCAAGACATCATACACATTAAATGAGATAATAGAGATTCAAGATATAACAATGGTATCGGTAGTATATTCTCTGCGGGAAACAGCACTTTCTGTGCTGCTGTGGGCTATTGGTCCTATTTTATCTGTTGTATCACTTTAACTTTAGGGACGATCTAAAAATTTGCCACAGTTTGATTTAATCTCAATATGCAGGATCGTTTTGCAGAAAATCTAGGCATACTAAATGAATATTGTTCCAAGAAAATCGAAGTAAAACAGCATGAAAACGTTTTCTTTGGTATGGGATTCCTGTGTATTATGAGGACTGGGCTCGAATTATGCAATCAAGATTGCACCACGTGTCATCAACAATTTTATAAAATCAGCACAAATCTTGATTTTCTATCGATCGAAGGTTGTTTATCAGGATGAAAACTCCAAAAGTACTTACTCCAGAAAATACAAAAAGGAAGAGAAAGAAAGATTCGAAGTTTAAAGCGCGAAAAAGAGTAGAATCTCTGCAAAATGACTTCTTGCAGAACGAAAATGATGCCAGTAGTTGCTACAGTGAAGCCGGTAGCAGAGACGAAAATATTTCGCTTCGTTTCTCATCTCTTCCTTTAAATGGTGAAGGAGTTAGTCAAAAGTCGAAGAAAAGTCGTATTATGGCAGTTGACTGCGAAATGGTTGGTGTTGGCGACGAAAAGAAAAGTGCATTGGCACGTTGTAGTATTGTAAACTACGATGGGAATGTGATTTACGACTCCTACGTCAAACCCGAAGAGAATATCACTGATTTTAGAACACAGTGGAGTGGAATTAGACCTTCAGACATGAACAATGCCATTTCTTTTCGAAAAGCAAGAAAACAAACCAAGAAACTCATAAAAGGTCGGATTCTTGTAGGCCATTCTCTTCAGTCAGATTTAAACGTTCTAAAACTCAAGCACCCTCAAAGATTTATAAGAGACACGTCCAAGTATGTACCTTTACGCGTGATGGCGGGGCTTCCCACCGGAGCAACACCCTCATTGAAGAATTTGACTCGAAATTTATTACAAACTGAAATCCAAACAAGTGAGCACTGTTCCACTGAAGATGCCAGGGCAACTATGCTGTTATATAGACATTGTGAAGATCAATGGGAAAATGAATGGAAGGGATTGGAAAATAGTTCCTATCTTTGTGATGCATACTGGCCATCATGGACTAAAACAAACTAGAAAGATAAAAATAATAGAGTATATGCCTAATATCAGGAGCCTGTGAAGAGGAACCTTGATCTATAAATGTCAATTCCAAGCTTGGGTCAAACATGGGGCTTCCCTGGGTCTAATCCCAGTTTAGACCCAGGCAAATCCCAAGTGGGGAATTGACATTTTTCCCTGTGTACTGACCACACTGCAGAGACTTTATTGACCTTATTCACTTGCCTTGGTATTTCCCCATGTTATCGGGAAATAGGTTTCTTTGGAAAATACCAAAGAATGTTACAGTGTGAAAGCTCAAAACTGCAACCAGTGTTAATTTATCTGCATACTTTTGTCTTGCTATCCTCCAATTGGTGCTTAGATACCAAATAAGATAAGAGAATCCTCTGATGCTAATTGGATGATTCTTTCAAAAGAATGCAAATACATTACCGTAGCTGGTCATACTTTTGGTCTTTGTGCTGTAACCTTGAACAGAGAATCTTATTCCTTAGAAATATGGTAATAGGAAAACTGTGAGACACATGAATAAGGTCTATTGTGTCGACAATGATATCACAAACTATACAGTCTGATTTTCTGGTTCATGAACTTCAAGCGTAAAGGACATTCTCCAGACCTTGCTGAAAGCACCAAAGTGAGCTAACAAGTACTTGTTGGAAATAAAATCTATTGTTCAAAATTTCACTGAGTAAAAATGATCGCTGTGAGTGCTTTCTGCAATGAGTGGAGAATGGCCATAACTCTTTCTCAGCTAAAAATAACTTCTCTCATAGGGATGTGGAATAGACCAGTCTATCATCCACCATTTTAATTTGGACAAACATGGCAAAATCTATAGAAATCTGGGTCACCTTAGTCTCCTTCACAGCCATTATTAGTCTAGCTCCCATTCCCCTGCAGTCCTGACTAATAACGGCTGCAAAGGAGACTAGGGTCACCTGGACTTCCCGTAACTCTGTTTTCCTTCAACAGAGTTAATTTTGAAGTCATATATAAAGCTGGATGGTTCAATGCAGAGAAATCAAGACAGATGCAGACACATTGTGACATTTATTCATATTTTTTTATTTTTGTTTCCATTCAAAGAATTGACAGTATATTTTGTGAGAAAAAGATTTTCTAGTCACATAGCTAGTTCATTCAGCAAAAAACGTTTTCATTTCAGTTATTTTATTCATTAGGAAAAAACCCTTTCATAAGTTAAGAAAAAACTTTTGATCTCTATGAGTTCTTCTGTTTCCAAAGAAGAATTCAGTTTGATCAAAAGTTACATGTATCAAATATGAAACAAATAAGTATAAAATAATGATGAGGTAAGCACATTGTAACACTTGCATGCAATAGAGCAGATTTCGTATGAGTGTGAAACGGACCGTGCCGTGCTGTGACCGTGCCGTGATATCTATAAAAACATTCGAAATTCCTGCCGTAACTGTGCGGTTCTGTTTTCACAGTCATATGAAATCTACTCTAACAGAATTACTTCACAGTTAAGAAGATAGAGAGCTTTACTTCCATTGAAACAGTATGCCTTTTACTGAAGAAAAACTATTACTCTCTTAGATTTGCATTCATGTGGAATCTGCAACATTGCATGGATCTACTTTAGTAACATTGAGCTCAAGCATATATTAAAGTGAAATATGTTTATATTGAAGTTACATTCCAATGACTCAACAAAGTTGAGACAAATGAGGCTATTGGACCAAAAGTACAAGAAATCTACAGAAACTTCCCCTAAAGCCACGACCTGCAACCCCTGTTCAATGTCATTGGAGTGTGATGTCAATATAAATAAATAAAGATGATGATGATGATGATGATGATACTTTCAACAATTTGGTTGAGTGACCAACTCCTGTGCACCTTAACTCTGATCCCATAAATGTCATCACTCACCCAAAATACTGAAAGTGGGCTATTCCTTCACAAAACACATGCAGCATGCAAATGCTGAAGCATTAATATCAAATCTCATTAAATAAAATTTATAAATATTTACATGCACTAGCTAATAGTTGTACCCAAACCCAATCCCTAAAAATAACCTTAATAAACCCTAATAATTGAACCTTCCATAAAAAATAATAGCCAATAATTAAAGTGCATTAATTCCAATGCATTCTAGCAAGAATCTGCAACTACTATATAAAAAAGTTGAGTATTATTGATAAATTTGAAAGCACTGCACAACATACAGAGAAACACGAAATTAAAAGGCCTATCAGTCAGCAATGACAATGGTAGGTTTCCCTCGCTAAAGCATGACTGAAAATGGTGCCAGTTATGACAATAATTTGGAATGTTTCATAGACATTGCTTCATGCACTGACAAGGACGCAGCACGACATGGTCCCTTTTGTACTAGCTCAGACAAAAACTGCTCTGGCTTTTAAGTCAGTCTAGCCCTGGGCCAATAACTTTATGGTCCTATTTATTTTTACAAAAAATATGGGAGTTTGTTAGCATATGTAACTTGCCCAAAAAATCATAGAAATTGAAACTAACATACTCTTCAAGAAATGTGCCCTTATAGAGAGCCAACATATCTGATTAAAAAGGTTTTCTGATCAGGTACCCTGCAAGCAGAGATTTTTTTCTATTCCTTTGCTAGAGAGCAAGCAAGGTAAAATTCTTCTGACCATACTTCCGACTATTTTTGTTGAGTATCCTTGACGAATAAGCAAAACATCATTTTCATGAGTCAGCAATATCTTACAAGTGAAACTGCCATGTGGTTGATGACGTTTGCGTACAAAACACAGTTTTGAAACAGGTTTTTTTTCCAAATAGACCACAATTTCAACATCCAGAAATGTGGAAGTGGAAATCACAAGGACCAGCAGGGGTTAATTTTCCCTGTGCTCTGCAAAGGAATTAGAAATGTAAACCATGCTTGCAGGATAGTTATCAGGTAAACAAAGTTAAATAATTGAGTAAAATACTTTGCATCATTTTACTCAATTATTAAACTTGTTAAACTTATTAAACATACATGTAGGTTTGTGATTTAACTTTTTCCATTGGTTTAAGGGTATTTTAATGCTTTGTTTGGGGATTTATCATGGGTAAATTTATTCATTAGGGTAGTGGAATGGATTAAACTGAAAGAAAGTGAAATGCCAGTGAGCTCTAAAAAGTAAACCAATGGAAAATTTCAAACTACAAAGTATACAAGTATAATCTGTATGCACTCTCTATTTCATGAATTCAACAATATTTCCTAGAAAGATTAATATCCAAGCTCTAAAATTCATATATTAATTTGATTTGAAAAGCTAGAAAATTATTGAACTAAGACAAAGCAAATTCCCCATGATATATGATGCACTGGCAATGCTGTCAATTCTATGCACATAATTATCATGTATGACAACACTCATGCCATACAATGATGTCCATGCCAATGCAAATTTGTCCCAAGGGTCTAAATAAATAACAAATTATTATCTCCTATTACACTATTGCCAGTGTCATCAATATCACTTGTGTCACTCACCATTATATGTAGTAAGATTGACACTAATTGATGTGATCATAATTATCACTACAACTGTCTTTATCATAATCATCAACACTACTACCATGTTTGTAAGTAGTGGAATGGAATTGTCACTTGCAGAGATCTTAGTACTAATGTGTGTAAAGTTTCTTTCAGGTTATCAAACAGCATTCATTCTGAGTGATCTGAGTACAAATACAGTCAAAGCTCCACTTATGGACACTCTTATAAGCAGACAGCTCCACTTAAGGATAACTTTCCAAAACCATTTCAAACCACTCCAACACAAACACTGTATTTGTGCACTCCTGTAAGCCAACAGCTGTACTGACAGACACTTTTTGAGTTCCCAAGGGTGTTTGCTAATGGGAGCTTTGACTGTACACACATGACCTTGCTTACCACAGGAACCCCAGTAGCTCAGTGGAATCAGGGCATCTGACCGGTACTCAGAAGTTCATGGGTACAAACCCCATTTGTGGCTCAGATATTTTCACAGTCATTTACACTTGTAGAAACTTTATACTTACATTACTAACTACATGTACTTTCATGATTATTAATGTCAACAACTGTCCTCTGCATAATTAAGCCATCATCACCATAGAGGGGTATAGAATGGTAAAATCCGAGCCTCCCGAGCCTGTGAGCCCCTTGTTTTAAAATCCGAGCCCGCTTTCAACATGCAAAATCCGAAATCCGAGCTTCCGACCCCAGCATTTGAAAATTCCGAGATTCCGAGCCTAATATCTTGAAAAATCCGAGCCTCCGAGCCTCTACAAAAATCAAATCCGAGCTTTGCGAGCCTGTTTATTTTTTAGACACCATTCTATACCCCTCCATAGGCATAAATGCTAGCTACCCTCATTACTGTGTGCTACTAGTGTCTTCCTTTGTTTAGTTTTTTCAGAAACAAACCATGATGTTGTAATGATGCAAGAAGACCCTCTTTGATCAAACTGTCTTTAGGGTTACTGTAATTTATACTTTTGCCAGCCAGTGTAGTCATTTTCCCATTTTTTGCCCTTAAAAGTGCATCCCCAGCACACACATCCCATTTCTTGATAAAAGTTAAATGAACATAAGCATTAGCTTCACCATTGTGCAAAGAGAGTACTTTATATCCTGCTCCTCCTGCTCTCAGGATTGTAATGGTTTCACCAAAACTATCTGTTAATGTCTTGTTAACTTCACCAGCATGAGAAAGAGACACAATAATCTTTGGTTCTCTAACTGGTAATTTAGAAGATGATCCTTTTAAATTTGGAGAATGCCCATGACCTACCCAAGCCCAAGATGTCTTCCTGAGAAATGGACTATGAATGACTCCAGCAACAGGTTGTCCATCAACAACAATGCAGACCATTGTGGTAACATATTTCAGTAAATTTTCAGTGTATTCCTTTGTTGCATCAAGTGGATCAACCCAAATAAGAATACTTTTGGCTGATACAAACTCATCTTCCAAATTATAGAGATTTGTATTCAGCAGTACTGGAGATGTTCTTGGTGGCTTTATATTGCTCTCATCAACAGTTTTGATGTCATGCTCCTCTGAAACTACCTTGACATTTGGGAAAGCTTTTTTGAAACCATAGACAATAGCTTGGTGTGATAACAGATCTCCTTGTGTAACAGGGTCATCAACACCTTCCTTTGTTTGCCCTTTACTCTTTCTCTAAACACATTAGAAAAACAAAAAAAAAAACCAAAAAATGCATTAGAGTGCACGTATTATATTTGTGAAACAAAACTAAATGTGTATTGTCTAATTGCAATATTTTGTACAAAATACTGATATCACTGGAGCACTTGTGACTTCTGTGTATTATAAGTTGTACAAAAAGAATAGAGTGCAAAATTTCTTAATACTTTTTCTTGCATCACAAAATATTGATAAAAAGTAGCAGCAGTCTTCATGTTTAAATACAGTGCAACCTTGCTTACTCCACCTCATTAACTCAAACTCCCTGCTATCTCAAACAAATCCTCATTTCCCAACATTTCAATCCCCTTTATGTAGTCATTTACTAATGGATAACTTGAAATTTGAAAGCTAATTTCTCAAATATAAACGTTTTTCATCAATCGTTTTTGGGTCGGGAAGGCTGTGGTTGTACATGTATTTTGTGGCAGGAAAACCAGCACACCACACGCGCCTGCTACTTTAATCATCTTGGGGCCGGGAAGCCTGTGGTGATGGGAAAAATCACACGGGCAAATGCTTTGTAAGTTTATCACCAATATATTATCATTTTGAGGCCGGGAAACCTGAGTGACAACATGCTTGAGTCAACGTTTTTCTGGAACAAGAATGGAGTCCCTTTATAGTTTCAAGTTAAAGATGTCTTGTAGTTCTACCAAGTCCATGACCATAGACAGTTTTTTTTCATTAAAAGGAGGTGAGAACGTGTTTTTTTACCACATAAACAGAGATTAATCTCAAAAGAGTAGGATTGAGTCAAGCTTCAGTTCGTTCACACGACCATGCACGGATTCAGTGAGTTCAACTACAGCAAATCATGAAATGCATAGGATTAAGAAACAACTTGGTAAAAATGCTGATACTGAAGTTAGAAAAAAATTCATGGAGGGAATCCTAAGTTTTCTAGCTTTTTATGAAGATAATTGAAATGATAAACAAAAGATGAAAAGGCGCAGCTCTATCAACTTGACCTTTGTATTTCTCAAAATTGCACAAAGCAATTTTGTTCTACAAGTATTTCTCCAAATGAACAATTAAATAGTATATCGACAAAATCAACTGAAAAGAAGCTGTTTCCGAGTTCTTTAAGTAAGATTTTTGGCCAAGTGAACTAAATGCTTGGAATTATTTACTTTTTTGGTACATAAAAGTTCAAGCGCATTTTATTCAAAAATGCTTCCATAGAAATCTTTTAAAGATAGTAACAGCGGAAAACATGATCTGGAGTCTATGAACCAATGAATGCGGTTTTGTACAAATGAAGGTTTATTTTGCTAAAAATTTCATGTTTGCGAAAACAGCAATATCTTCATGATAAATTATTGGTAGCTCAGATTATAATAATTTAAGTGTCAAAAGGAACTTGAAACTACTCCCTAGACTTGGTATAATTTTTTTGAAATTAGGTTTTTGGCCATGAAGCATTTTGCGATCAAACAGCGGAGGTGCGCCTCAAACAAAACCCAGCCGAGTCACCTTAAATAAAGACTACATGAACCATTGTGAGTCTGGTCTCTGATTAAGTAATTCCTACTTCTTATTATTTTCTCTTCAGTTTTCCTTGCATTACCTTTGGGCGAATCAGCTCGGGCGAATTAATTGAAGGCAATTATAATCAAATATTAAAGAAATAAATGACCATATCTATGGCAACCTAAAAACGTGTTCGCAGTATGATATATTTTGCATAATAAAAAATGCGTTTGGGCACGATGTAGAAGTTTAGTTCGCCCATAACTTAGTAATAAGTAAAAGGAAGTTGGTCTTACACTTTTTACGAATAAGTCAATTATAATTCATCAGATTTCCTTTCGTTCACATGTAGTCCATATGGTCGAAAGGGTGTTTTCAGTGACGATCGTCATTATAATTGTTTTCCGTGTATTTTTCAATTATAAACAATGTCCTGTATGGATTTGAGAGGCAGATGCAGGAATAATGCCATTACTTAAAATAATGACATAAAGCCCAGCTTCTTTTATGAAAAATATATAGCCGTAGGAATATTGTGACTTGATATATTTTTGAGTAGTAAGCATGTGTAATAATATGGGAACTGTCACAACTTCCATCGCTATTTTTGATTCATTGGATAAAAGTTTCGTAAATAAACATGGAGAAAACTCACACTAAAACCGAAGAAACCTTTCTATTATTGGTACACTTTCCCCTACCTGAAGATTATCGTTTTCTTTGACAGCCTTGACTGCATCACCACCATTTTGAGCCAAATCAATAGCCGCAGCCAGAAGTTGTTTTATTGAGACAGAATCATTCGAATCAGTGAATTTAGACGTGGCACCACCATCTGTAGTGAAATAGTAAACAGTCGCTAGGCCACAAAGTCCAATAACTACAAATCCGATGGGTGAAATTCGTATTCTTGCCGACGAACCTTTCATTTTCTTCCACACACTTTGCTGGTTGCACAAGGTTCGACAGTAAAATGCTGAAGTGACGTCAGAACTAAAGTAGAACGAATTTCATTGGTCAGTTGTAGGAGGGTATCGTGAAATCTAAAATCTCCTTTGATTGGTGAAAACATCTTGAACTTTGATTGGCTGTGATTTTTAAAATCAACCAATCAAAAGTAACCTAACGTTTTACCACAAGATTCGAAAAGCAGCCATATTTCGGTTCTTGTGCGGTTAAATTTTTCTTCATTATTTCATCAAATATTTCGTTTATGTTTACATTTTTATAGTTTAACCCTTAATAATAGATTTAGAAGTATTATTAGCTGAAACTACCTAATTTTGCAGCAATGGAGGTGGCCACTAAGCGCTATAATCACAACCATTTGTCTTCATACAAAAACCGTGGAGACAAACTCGGGACAACGAATCGTTTCGTTCGAGCACAACGTACAAATCAAGATAGAAAGATTTCTAGAAGAGACGAACTGACTAAAAGAAGAGGCCTTGGTTTATTAAATGAGCAAAATGTCTCTATAGAAGAGGTTCAAGCTACAAATAAGACACAAAAGTCTAACGTAAAAGCATCTGGAAAAGGTAAACTATGCATCCATTAAGCTTAATTGTCCAAGAAATCATTTGTGATTTGTCCTTCAAAATAACAACAGTCGTCACTTAATCTTCCTCATAAGTTACAGACGTACAGAGTTAACTAGTCTGGGTAGGGATTTGCAACATACCCAGGAAATTTGTCGAAATCTTTGTTTTTCTATATAGAAAATATAACAACTGATCATGACCTCCCTTGGTTGCCCCTGTGGGTGCATGTATGCTCGCTCTGGAGCCGGTTGTACGAAGCCTGGATAAGCGCTATACCGGATAAATCCTTATCCAGCGGATGTAATTTAGAGCTCTTATCTGGTGGATAACTTATCCAGGCTTTGTACAACCGTCTCCTTTACTGTACATGTACACAATGGGCTACCACATATCGCACACTTCCTGTTGAGGACGTTTTCCAAAATAATCCCAACTCCCTTGGATTTTCCATTTATTTTCATGAATTTTAGACCCTACTCCCTTGGATTTTCATGAATTTTAGACCCTACTCCCCTGTTTTTTTTTCCAGTGGATTTTCAATAATTAGTTGAGAATGGGGGCCCATGGAATTCCAGAAGGGTTTTAGTACCCTCATTCCCTTGGAATTCCATGTGTCCTCAATAGGGGAGTGCAATTAAAAAAATGCAATAGCCCAATATGGATCAAAATAGTGGAGTCTGACATGTCAGTATTTAAATAGTACCAAGTACAGTACAGGCATTTGTTGATTGGTAATAACAGTGATTCAACCCTTATGTTGCAAACAGCAAAAACTGCCCAAAAAGAAAATGTTGCACTAGGCCAACAAACAGATCAAAGAAAGGCAATGCTGATGAAATGGCGTGAGCAACGAGAACTGAAGAGGAAAGCCGAGGCAGCAAACAAAACTCAAAAGACAACATTCACTGTACGACACATACAGCACGACTCTAGCTCAATTTTTGCACCATTGAAGGTAAAACCAATCAAAAAAGCTGCTCCAAAAAGTAAAGAAAATAAATCTCCTGAAAAGAGAATTACCAGATCATCAGCAAGACTTACAAACAAACAGCCTGTGAAGCCAGTAACAAGAGGAAGGATAACTTCAATTGCAAAAGACACCAAAACTGCTAAGAAACCCTTACCAATTAAGGTTAGTTTTGCTTGAGTGTGTAAAAATAAAAAAGTTATTTATAAAATATTTGAGATATAACATTCACACACTGATTGGCTGGCTACCATGTTTATATCAGAGGACTGCAGAGACATGACTCACACAAAATGTTGAAAATATTTATAAAAGCAATATAAAAAGATTGCTTATGTCTCTGTACTGTGATATAGACACTCTAGAAGATGTAGTAAGAGCACTCGAAAAGCAAGACAAACACTTGACTACGCCTCGTGTTCCTAAGCTTGCTTTTCTCTTGCTCTACATCTTCCATCATGTTTATATCATAGTACAGAGACATATGCACATTTTATATTTAAGGAATATAACATGATTATACAAGAATGCATTTTACAAGTTGTACTTTTTTTTGATAGCTGAAAATGAGTCAAAATAATTGCAGTGCAAATTGTAACTGTGAGTTTGTGGTATAAGTTTAGATACTAAGCATTTATTAGGTTTTAATTGTTGACTTGATCTCTTTATACAGAATGAGGAACAGCCAAAACGTGTAACTAGACAGTCGGCAAGACTTGCATCATCAAAATCAAGTGGATCAAGCAAGAAGAAGAAAGGTACAGTATGAAATATCTGACAAGTTTGTTGTCCAAATATTATGCAAATTTGATAAGAAAGCCCTGCAAAAGAGAGCTGCTACACAACAATAATACTCAGTGTCAAGTGCATTTTAAATAATTTTTGACAAGTGGATTCCAAAGTTTGTTCTGAAGTTTCAAAGTTCAAATTATGCTTCAAAGTTCACAACAACTTTGTAGGCAATCTCTGAAACACTTACTACACAAATGTGAAATTTCCTTTTTTTATTATCGAACAGTGAATGTCTTTAGGCAAGGCACTGCTTTGCCTTGGAATGCAGGTGGAGGCTAAATGGGATCTCTCAAAAGGACCTCATTCATTTTCATTATGAAATGATTATGAAATGATTTAATCAGGTCCTTTTGAGTCATCCCATTTAGTCTCCACCTGGAATGCAACTCAGTGAAAACCTCATTTATATAATTATTTAAAAAATAGATACTCAAGGGAGAAATCCAGAAGAGCACACTTCTACAGAAAGTACAGAGATCATCCCAAAGCAAGTTTCTCCAGTTGACTTCCATACTCAGGAAATCAAATCATTTGCACCTGAAAACTTTCAATTCAATGCTCCATCAGGTCTTTACACCTTTGAAAATTATGGAAAGGAATTCAAGTTCCAACCATTGAGTCCTGTAAAGTTCCAACCACTGAGTCCTGCCAGTACTGAGAAATTTTTCCAAGGGGTTTCACTCCTCCCTTCTCCAAAAAGAGGCAGAGAAGTAATCACCAAAGATAACTTCATTCCAATAAATGCAACTGATAAAAGTGAAACTTCAGTTTCTGTGGAAAAAGAAGGGGCAAAGGAGAATCAGTGTGATACAGGCTTAGGAGTTGTTGATAAAAGCCAATTAAGTTGTGTGACTGAAAAGAAGATGGATAAGCCTGCAACAAAGGTCGAAACTGTCAACAGTACTTACTTTAGAAATCTTGTGTCATCTGAGACTACCAGGCTGAATGGACTTTGTGATCAGTGGGAAAAGTATCTTGAAACAAATGAGGAGTTATCTGAAGAAGGTGATAATTAATTTTTTAATCAATATAGAATGCTAACAGAATGCTAACTTGGGTAACAAGAAGTCAATCTTCTGACTGCTGTTCCATTAGAATTAATTGTGTATGCATGTGTGAATGTTTAGTTTCCTCAACTTTTCCTTCCTATGACCAGAAGGTAGGGTTACCACTAACAACAACTTACACCACACATACCAAGATCTGCCTACTTGACGTCCTAAATATTTTCAGTTGTGAGTCCTTTTACATACCTCAAAAGCAAGGGTATTGTCCTCATCTAAGAAGATGTGAAGGTCTACGTAACCTTGCAGAATGATGTTATTATTGTTGGTCTGGCCAAGAAATGAACCCCAATCTTCCACACTCAAGATGATAGTTTTTGTATTTTAGCAAATGGTAGCATACGAACAGCTGTTGGCCAGGCACAGTTGCTGATTAGCCAGCGGTTCAAGCAATTCTCTGGACTGATAGACTTGAGTGAGGTAATAGCTAAAAAACATAATAAATAAAATGTACACTCTTTAAGATCAACAATCTATCTCCCAGAAGAATATTATAATACACTTGGTGGTTACTTGAACACATGGGTAATTTACAGTACTGTAAAGAAACACTTTAGATTTTTTTATTATTATTATTTAAACATATTTTGCCTCAACATTAACCCCGCCAAGAGCATAACACTCATCAAGGGGGTCCATGTCTTAATTTATTTACAATTTGTAATATGCGTTAAGTGTGAATAACTTTAGATTTTATCATCTATGTATGAAGAATTCCAAATCATTATCCAAAATGATTCTTGAACTATTTTCTTTATTGTATCGGGCAAAAAACGATTACAGCCACAATATAAATTAATTAAAGGAATAATAGTCATACTAGTTTTGGTATAAGTGGCTGTGCCATCACTGTGTCAGCGCTATGGGTGTAATGTCTATGTTTAAACATTTGAAGATCCTGCCATAACTTAACTGTGATGACCAACCATTTCCCAGTCATATGAAATTGGCTCTATTGCAAATTACCCAGTACTACTTTATACAACATTCATTCATAGGCAACTTGAATGCTGGACTTTTCCTTCACAAACATTTGATATTTTTCTTCTAAAGGATGAAACAGCTGAGAAGAAAGCTACAATGTCAGATCTTCAAGGCTTTTGGGACATGATATATTTCCAGGTATTCATGAAACACCAACGATTCTTACAGTACATTCCAAAGTAATTCAGAAGTACAAGTCCTAAGTTCACAAAGAACTTGGTCAAAACTTTAAACTTTCTCTGTAAATTTAGAAATTCATTAGAATTGAGGTTTTCACCGAGAATGAGTTTCATCACAAAGCAAGGCAATGCTTTGCCCTAAAAATGCTAGCAATTTGATCATCAAAATGGGATCTTCCATGGCAAGCTAATGAGTCAAGAGACATGGAGTTTCTTGGTCCTAATTAGCCTATGTGCAGCAACGTTTTTTCCCATGGGCGGAGGGGTACGCAGGCTAGGTCCTAATTGATTTTAAGGAATTTCTGAATTCATACAGAAAGTAAGTTTAAAGCCAAAAGTTATCTTAAACATGCTGTAAAAAATTAAATAAATAAGAATGCAAAAGTACAACTTAACTTAACTTCAGTACCTTTTGACTTAGAATAAAATGTTGTCTTGTCTCTCACTTTGTAAAGGTGGAGGATGTCATCAACAAGATTGATGCACTCAATAAGCAGAAACAGAATGGATGGGTTGTAGAAACACAAAATGTCAAGAAAGCAAGCAAGAAGATCAAAGTAGGTGTCTTTCATACAAGAAAAGTTTTAAAGATACAAGCTTCATTGTTCTGCCCTACCTAGACACACACTGCAGCACCTTTTTCTAGAACATTGCACAAGGAACCTGCAACTGTTACACACTACTGTTGCCAGGCAGGGGTGAACATAGAGTGCAACTCTGTATTGTGTGCAATGTTGCCAAAAAAGTTGAAAGGAAATAAATTGCATTGTGGGTCCAGTCTTTAGCCTAGAATTCTCTTCTCTGTGTTGTCTTTTCTAATCTGTTTCCATGCCGCCATTGTCTCTATAATTCACGTTTTTTGTTGCTTCAGAAGTATATACATACATAGTGTGTGTAACTATGCCACTGCATAGGGTAGAACCTCTATTCAAAGCCACCATGGGAACTTAACAACTGGCTTGCATAATAGAATATTGTAGCTTGTGTGGCCAACTGTGAAGGGAAAGGGGAAGGATAAGAAGGGGGAGGCTCATCTTTGACTACTAAACAATGTATATTATAAAAGTTGGTCTTTTCCATTTCTTCAGAAAAGTGCCCCAAAGAAGTCTGAGGCAGGCAAGGCTACTAAAACAGGAGCAAAATCAAAAATTCAAGAGCTGAGAGCAGCCATGAGAGCAAAAATGGCTGAGAAAAAGAAACAGCTTCAATCTCAAGACACTGAAGAATGCTCTTTCATAACTGTGTTAACACCTGTCAAGAAAAGCAAGAAATTAGGTAAGAAATGGCGAAGTGACTTTGTTTGTTTGTTTGTTTTCTTAAATGGTCCAACATGGTATCCGTGGTAGATAAAGCAAACATGACACAACATGAACGAGAAGATGCTGTTTGCATTGAAAAATAATGTTCCAAGTGAACTGTGTTCAAATCATTGTGTCACCTTCACTGAATCTGTCTATTATCATTACCTGCACACCAAAAAGGGTCGTTGGGCATTGATTCACCTTCCCAGAATTGATTATGATTCAGCCCAGGTAAAAATATTAAAATGCCATTAATTTGCCTTTATCAGATAATGCATGTAATATCTTCAAATTCCAATAAAACTGCATAAGAAGGGCTACATGTATGAGGAAAATCTCTGAAGTTTCAACTACTTCTGATATTTCTCATATAAATGCAAGTGTTCCCAATAAATGCTATCATTTCTTAATTTTTTAGTCCCCTGACCTCGCTTGAGCACGCAAAATTGTAAAACATTCTAGAAATCTCCAGAAAGATTAACTAAAAGTAAAGGCAAACTTAGGTGTTAAATTTTCACTTCAGGTGGTAATGACGAAGTCATCCTCACTCCTGTGCGACGATCTTTACGCAACACGCCCATCAACCTCTCCACTTCTTGTCGTGTCACTCCAAAGGTCATCTCTACACCAAAAAAAGCTCCTCAAGCTGACAGCCCAGGTTTAAGGCTTACACCAGAAGTCGTACCTCTTCTAGCTAGTGAGGACAAACCAGAACTAAAGAAAGAGATCCCTGAGAAGGCAAACAAGGATGATGGTGTAGATAACGTTCAACATGAAATGTGCAGTGATGGGAATGCAACAGAAAGTACAAATGAGAAAATGGACAATGAAGAACCACTGGGAATGGAACTTGTGAAAGATGGTAGTGTCTGCGACATTCAACATGAATTCCAGAGCAGCGGGAGTGCAACAGAAATAACAAAAGAGGAAATGGAAAACACAGAACCAAAGGAAAAGGACAACGAGGAAAAGGAACTCGCAAAGGATGATAGTGTGCACGACATTCAACTTGAAATCCACAGTGAGAGTGCAGCAGAAAGCACAGATGAAGAAATGAAGGTTGATCTAGCAGACGAAGCAGCCTCCAAGTCTGCCATGCGACGAAGTTGCCTCCGATCCCCAAAGAGAAGAACTCGTAAATCATCCCATGTGTTTTTTCAGTCACCAGAACCATGTGCCCAGTCAACTGCTGGAGGTACCCCTGGGCCACTTGTTTTCACCCCTGCAGCCCAAAGCAATAAATACTCCAAGGCAGTCGTTTTCACCCCTGTTGCTGTGTCATTTGATTCTCCTGCAGAGGAAGGCAATACCTGTTCGATTGATGCTGGACACACCCCAGCCATGGTTTTGTCCAATCAAAGGTCTTTAAGGACTCGTACGTCAAAGGGAACGCCTATATCTGGTCGCAAACGTCATCTAGCCACTCCTGATTCTAATACCACAGGGACCCCAACCAATCCAGATGAAGGATCAGTACCAAAGAGAAGGTCATTGAGACGCTCAAGCAAAAAGAAAACACCTAATAATAAGGTATGTGTTCGCAGAAAATTACCAGCAATGTGAATTTTGAATGCTCGCACACAGGGTGGAGTTAATGCTACTTACTCGCAGAACGAAGAGTGATGTCACTGACTGTAACACAATTCGGTCCTTGAGCTCGTTTCTTGAAAAACCCGATAACTTTACGTTTCTGTAACGTTACGTTGAGTGTCCGAAGAGCCCGTTTCTCAAAAGGTCGTGACTATATCCTGTATACTACACCTCACCTCGATCACATATTTCTTTATTTTGCTTTCCTCACATATTTGCACCGCATCATCTTCATGTTAACTTTGAAAAGTGCGACCCCTAAAACTGTCCCATTATTCAATACGTGATGGTACGATTGATAAACAAAATCATGATTTTTTTAATGAATTTTACCATGATACTTTTCTTCAGGATACCTTCCTTCCCGTTGAATATATTCTTCCATCGGCATCCTCCGAGTCAGAAGACGAACTACCACCCCAAACACTCACTCCAATTTTTTCCCAACAAGAGCACAAATCCGAGGACCCGCCACTTCTGTCAATCACACCACTCAAAGACACCTCGGACAGGTTAAACCGGTCAAACCTAACTCCAGCTTCCAGGCTTCAAGCCCTGAGTCTCGATGATTCCTTAGATACAAGAAGGGACTCGGTGTTCTTTGCACCAAGTGGTGGTCTTATTCAACAAGAAGAAACAGATAAAGATAATCTAATTTGTTTCTCCCCTTTGGCTGAGTAAAAGAGACTAGTCTTTTAATCTAAGTTTTTTTGTCCAGTTTTATTAGTGAGGGATGGATGAAATCCGATTATTTTAGTACAATTTTAACAACTACGCTGAGAGAGTGGGGACAAGAGTGACAATGCAATGTACATATTATATTTTATATACTTTATAACAATTATAAAACTATTAAAAGTACTTAATAGTGCAAAAAAAAGTTCAAGATATTGCAATATTTACAGCTTATGTCCTTGTATCCCGAATTAGTTATACTGTTGCAATTACAGAATTTCTTGGAAACCCTGATGTCTGAATTAAAGTTGCGGTAATACGGGCAACAAAATCGTGCAACATATTTCGCACAACGTTGCAGGGTTACAAGTTGCAGAGCAAATGTAGTATACCACCCCATACGCAACCAATTTCTTTTGACGTAAAAAGTAGACAGTACTCCTACCCTGCGAGCATGCTTGCTTACTGCAATTTTCAAAATCCTGCGAACTCAGATGATGTAAACACTCAAGTGGTTTTTGCCAAATTAGCTTCCGTCAATCAAATTAAAAATCAAAAATACGTAGATGAAGTGGGCCGAAGCTAAAAACCAAATTCCAACGGACTGTTTGAAAGTCAGAGTTCGCATAATTATGAAAATTGCAGTAAGAGGATTTGAAAAAAATCTCTAGCGAGTGAAAAACCTTTTTTCCGGTCCTCGCAATTACTGTTTTTGTGGAGCATGCGCGAAGATGACTTTTACCAAAAATGTCATTTTCATGAGCCAGCGATACCTTGCGAGCGAAACAAAATGATGACGTTTGTATACAGCAACCGGTTTAAAACGGGTTTTTTTTCGAATAAACCATTATTTTTACATCCATGCAGGGTTGCGAGGGCAGGCAGGGGTTATTTTTACTCTTGCTCCGCGAAGGGATTAGAAAAGGAACCTTTGCTCGCAAGGCATTCTTACTCCAACAAAGAAAATTTGTTGCGCGTGGGGCGGCAATACGAGCATCATCTTGATTGATTGGTTTGCTATGGAGTGGACACGCTGAACTATATATACAGCTATAAGTCCAACCAGTTGAAGGGGCGTTTTGGTTTAAAGAAAAAGTGTTTAGCTAAGCTCGACTTCAAGCCGTGGAGAGGGTAAGGATTTTTCCGGACCCCTTGACGGCTGGAAATGGAGCCTACGTTTGAGCAGGTCGTGTTTCATTTCATTTGAGTTGGGCGATGGAAAGTTAGTACATCTCGAATCAGAAACTCGGAAAGTCTTCTCAGAAAGGGGGCTTCAATCAAGTCATCCCCCATGAGTTTCCGATGGTATTCATTCAAGTGCGGCCTAGATGCTGGAATCTGTTGCTTTTTTAGTATCCATTTTCTCGCCACACACACAAAGCGTATGTCGCGCGCTTTTGTTTGGCAACGTCAAAATTGTACGGCTCATAGCTCAAAAACGAATACAGTACCCCCCTCTTTTTCTCGTTTATTCAAATTGTATGTCATAACTATCTGTATGGAAAATTTCATTAAAATGACGTCACAAATTCAATTGCCCGCGAACGTCGTCAAGGTCTTCTGACTCAATGATGATCTCCTTTTTGATTCCAATTAAGGTTAGTTGGAAGCAACGCTCCGTCTCGCGTCTGGCATTTGCTGTGCTAACTACTCATCCAAGTCGACCCTTTCTTCGATTGACTTTGTTTGCTGATAGCTAGGGGTTCTGGTGCTCTTTTTCATCTTCCTGAGGAGATGCCTGACCATATCCCAACTCTGCAGCGATGGATGATGACCGCTGAATGCACTGCTCGCTGCAGTCTATTTCTTCAGGTTCTTGGCAACATTCTTGAGATTCTGTTTCCTTTTCCAGGGAGGGTTGTTGTGATTTAGATATTTGCTTATCAGTAGTTGATGACTTAAAACAGTGCTCTGTCTGATGTCCAGGATTTGCTTGCTTTAAACCACTTGTGTCCCTCTCCTCCTTAGATGCTGATGGCCGGACGAAGTGATCTTTGTCTTGCAGAAGAAGCTGACGAGACTGGTTGAGAGCCGTCTCTTGTATCATGCCACGAGGTTGTTGGGGTGACCAGTATTGTACCTCTGGTCTTTCTTGCTGCAAGTAGCGAGTTGGAAGCTGTGGAGACCAGTAGTGAAGAGGATGCTGTTCCCGACTTAGCAGCGATGTAGCTGAAACAAATGCTTGTGATCCTTTGCTTTGAGGACTTCCAGCAGTACAAACCATTTCACTTTCCATTGGATTCGTTAGTCTTACCGACTGGTTTCTCTACAAACAGCAAATATGCATGGTGTCAGAAAAAAAGTGAATACTGATTCACTAACAGCTCTTAAATGTAAACTAGGTACAATCATTTTGCGCTAGAGTCCAACAATTAATGGAGGTTTACACTTGACATTAGCCATGGTTAAAAGCAGAGCAAAAGGCAATACGACCATCGTTTAAAAGCCATGGCGATACATGTGGACAATTTAAAACGATGGGTCAAATGGTACTATCTGGGTGTGGCCTTCTGGCAATATGATGATTGTGGAATTAAAAATTCGACACTGAGAAGTGTAGCTTACGCACCTCAGATGCCGAGTCTAGGCAAATCGTAAAACAGGCCACAAGTGTGCCAATTCCAGTGGCTAAGAATCCACCCAGAGATAATATGATAACAGCAAGGTAAACCTCATCGAGCTTGTTGATTAAGTCACAGGAATACACTACACAACAAAAAGTCAAGTTAATGCTGTACAACCATTCCGATCGTACCACGATTTTATGTCCATGAAGATGATTTGGTAAAAACCTAATCGAAGATAAGAGTACTAGTTGATGTACTCGGTGCTTTCATCAAATCTAAGAATTTACCAAGACTAATTCCATAATCAAAGTCCTAGTTCTCGATTTCGCCTGGTCGTGAGTAACCACCACAGATATGATAGCTCCAAGACTCAATAAGGGACTTCACGTTTTACCCAAAAGCTACTAACAATTCCTATCTTTTTCCAAAACTTTACGAGCCGGCCTTTCTGATAATTCCTGATCTGAAAAATATACGATAATCGGTTCCACAAATTTGCAATTGATCAAGAGAGCATAAATAAGAGAGGAAAACTTGTTAATGGGGCGCGCGCCTTGATGATTCCCATCTGTGCTATTTTTAGTAACCGGATGCAGTTTAATTTTCGTCTTACCCTACTCCCGTGCGTCGAAAAATTGAACGGGTGGAATTTCGCGATTTGAGCTTCATAAAATCACACAATCGATACCAAATTTATTCTAGATTCCACGAAAAAGCCATCTGATGTCCAATTAATAATTTACATCAAAAAATTATAAAAACAAACGAGTTTTTCTTATCTAAATGAGCGAAAATTTTTGAATAAACCTAAGATGCGCTCGATGACGTGTAGCGCGCGCATTTCCGCTAAAATTTCTTTCAAAAATACAACAGAATCCTCGACGTTTTTGCCTTGTTTCTCATCAAAATCGTTCCTTTGTAATCAGAAAGTACACACTTTTGATGGTAGATAATATGAACAACAGCAACTTTGATTTTAACGCTGTTTTTGAAAACTCAAATCTACACTAAACGGTTCTCTGGGTCCGGAAGTGTCAAATTATGACGCACGGGAGTAGGGTAAGACGAAAATTAAACTGCATCCGGTTACTAAAAATAGCACAGATGGGAATATCATCACGGCGCGCGCCCCATTAACAAGTTTCCCTCTCTTATTTATGCTCTCTTGAATTGATTTAATTAGTACATCGATTTCCCTGAGCTGACTGTAAATCACTACACAATATCTTGTAATTTGATGAATCGATAATTCTTTACAGCGAAAATCGTTGCATAATATCCCGACCTCCCAATGTCGGTAAGATTTTGGTCTTTTCTGATCCGTCCATCATTCTTGGGGGCGGAGCTTTCACGAACTCGTTCAGTGATTGGTTGATTTGAAAGAAGCTCCGCCCCCAAACTAATTGACGGCTCAGAAAAACCCAAAATCAAAACAAAATTTGTAATTTGCTGGTCGCGATGCAACGATTTTGGCTGTAAATGCACTTGTGCAAACTTACAAGATACCGGGAGTTTCTTGGCATCGTAGGTTGTGCAGCGACAAGAACCAAAGTACATGTAGCAGTGAGATGAAGCTTTTTCAAAATGGCGCCAAAAGGTGAACTCAATAACTGCCAGGACAATCTGTATCACTTGTACAATAACCACAACGAAGCACAGTATCAGAAATACCATCATCTGTGGTAAAATATAACAGCAATGAAGTAAAGAAAATTCTCTTTAAATGTATATATATATATATTTGCTAACAATTACCCTTTAGGTATTATTGTTGTTGTTTGTTGATTAGTATCTATCAGACCCTGAAATGCGCATCACATAACGAGACAGACGTGATTCTATGTGTTTGTTTTTTGTTTGTTTGTTGTTGTTGTTGTTGTTTTGTTTTTGTTTTCGTACCATGAAATTAAACCCTCGTATGCGCGCTGTAATGAAAGTACACACGCACGGATGACGTCAAAGAAAATAATTATCTTGATTGGTTGAAATATTGGAATAATTATCTATTAGTTAATCATTTAGAATTAAAAAAAACAATTCGAGTCCATTTTTCCCTTACTGTACTCTAAAGCCTGATTTTCTCGCATGACGGAAGCAGAAACGAAAGCAATATACGCAGCTAGCTAGACTCAGTATAACACACTGCTCATTGTCGTCTCATAAAATGAATTGCTGAATCTGCGTATATGTTGCCTCCGTTCCTACTTCCGTCACTCGTAACAAACTAGGCATGACAGATGCACAAAATTAAATACGTTAAAATGTGTCGACAACAAAAAAGTGCGCCACACGGGGCGAAGTCTCAAACAGACGTCATTAGAATATAGACGCACGTAAAGATAGAGTCTATGACTTGAAATGCTTGTAATAACAGCTAATCGAATAGGTAATGATGTTTAGGATAATGATAGGATTTCGTGACTTACGACAGGACGTAGTTTTGTTCTCCACACCACGATCGCAATGACTCCAACAACAACCAACTAGAAATTAGCACAAAATATATACATATTTCAAAAAGGCTGTCCGTAGCAGTATTGCGCATTGCGTGCTGCATATTGAATTCCAAGACTGAAATGCACTGCTGATATGAAATTTCTGTTATTTGTCCGACCTAAAATACACAGGAAAGATTTAGTAAAACTAGCTGAGGACCGGAGAGAAAACAATTGCTGTTAGAGCCTCTTGTTGCCCAACTGCACAGTGTTCATAATTTATTTCAGTCTTGGGATGCAATGTGCAGCAAAACCAAAATATAAAGTCAAGGTTAACGAAGCAGATGGTCGATGAAAAGATAACCTACTGCGAGATTTTTTGCTGCGCGATTTTAATAAGCGTATAGCAATATGCTGCATGGATTGAATGACTGGTTAATACAATAACAAGCACAAAAGGAAATCCATATCAAAATAGAAACTGTTTTCACAGGTCTTCTTTGAAAGAGAAATAGTTGAAGCAACTGAATAGTTATTCGGTGAAGTTCCTAGCTATAGAATTGGAACATACTACCTGATGCATGAGAAGAGATTGGGAAGAGATTTATTGTCGTTTATTGTTTCACTTTTTCTTGCGAATTTAAAACAAATGAAACAGAATACTTCATATCTTAAAATTGCAGTCAGGGGTCATGTATATAAACTTGATCTTATTTTCTCTGACTTTTTTGATATTTTACATAGACGTTTGCGATCCCTAACACGGATCTTCAGTATACTGATATTTATATAGAACACTAGTAAGATCAAATTGTGCGTTAGCTATATATATTTGAAAACTAATTCTCTGCAAACATCGTTATACTGAAAAAGATCCGTGTTATGGATTGAAACGTCTAAATAGAAATACCAAAAAAGTCAGAGAAAACAAGATAAAATTTGTAAAATAGTACTTCACATATTAGTGACGCTTCGAACGCGGCAAACTTAAGTCATTATGTACTCTTTTGACTTCTTTCCTTCGGTTTCTTAAAATCTCCTCATGTTATACTCAATATTTGTCACTCCATACAGCCAAAGAAAAAATCCAGCTGTAATTCATAAAACTGTTAACTTCCCCCATCCCCATATAACACTATCTGTAGAGTGAGCGTAAATATTGAATAACTAAATAAAACTTACACTAATGCCCGACCAAAGGCCATTTCCATCATTGATCCCATAAGTCAGAAGCATAAATCCACAAGCCGCATCTCCAATACCCAATAAACAAGCAATAATGCCACACAACCCTATAAATCTAGCGTTGTTGTCGTCCGTTGGCATAATTTTAGTATTTTAACTGAATTTAACTCAAAGTATAAACTCGGCCAGTGCGTTGAAGTAATCATTATTTTATGAAATCGACGTACCGGTTGGTGGTGAGTGAATTAACTCCAAAGTATTCTTGGCTCTGATTGGACAATATTCCTGAAACTCGTCTTCTATATGTTGTTCTTTTGTGTGTCCTCGCTGTTTAAGGTAATAAACGTCTAACACAGAACAATGAAAGCACCATTCTTATTACTTTGAACATCTGGTTTATTAAAGATACAGTGCTAGAAGAAGCTAGAAGAAAAATCCCCATTGCCCTAACAAAGCAAAGAAAAAAATTTCTGACCTCGGGTGGGATCCGAACTCACTGTCTTTGTTGAGGCAGTTGTAGGTATAAGGATTTCTCTTCCAGCACTGCATTCGCCTTTCGTCCAAACTTCCACTTCATTCTATGTCGATTCTATCATAATGTCATAATGTCAGTGGCTATCGGGTCTAGCTTTCAATTCGATCTTTCGTTACTCGCATGATTAAGCCCGATTATTTGGATAATTTATACGTTGAAAGTCTTTACTGAAATACTGTATTTCTCTTATATTTCCATTTCAATATTTCTCATTTCAGTAAAATGCTTTTTCAGTCTATTTTAGCATCCTCTGTATGAGCAAAGAAAACCAGGACAAAGTAAATACCTGTTTGCACTGACGATGCAAGCATAAGCGCGCGCAAGCAATTTACGCAGACTTAGGCCTAGTTCAAACGCGCATCTCACATGTACCGTATTCAATGCAAATTAGTCAAATCTTTTGTTTCTACTCATTATCATCTCATTTGCATTGAATTCAGCACATGTGAGATGCGACGTTTGAACTAGGCCTTAGTATCGCATTTATCAAAACAGGTGTTAAAGAAAGATCAAGTAATGCTAGAGCGATAACACTTAAACCGTGAAATAACTTAGCAACTAAATAGAGACAAATAGTAGCAAAACCCTTTGTTTTCTATTGTTTCATTAGTACTATTTGAACTTTTTAGTTAGTACTTGTTTCACGGTTTTAGTGCTATCGCTCTAATGAGGAGTTCATTACTGAGCCGTCTGTGTATGTTGCTTGCGCTTATATTTTTGTTACTAGTGTGACTTTATTTTACGACATTAATGGTTCGTATGCATTTAAACAACGTTTACGCAGCCGCATTGTGATCTAGTTTCCAGTAAAAAGCCTCTTTTTGCCTCTTAGATCTGGGCACAGTTTTTTTACATAAAGGGGACTCATTACATCTGTCGTCTGTGCTTCTGGGTCTGTCTGCGTATACAGGAACGCGATCACATATTCTTAGTTTATAACTTCAGCAGTTCTATTTTATAACATAGCTATGAACTATTTGCCCGTGGGCTGCACATCGCGCGCACTATCTTCGTCATCGTCTCTTTCAAATCGTTCGTTTTTAAGATGGTGACATATATAACGCGCGCTCTGATTGGCTGAAAAATCTATGAACTATTTCCCCATGGGCTGCACGGCTCCGTTTTTAACGTTCTAGGCTCTGTTATAAATCAATTAGACAACAGAAAGCCGCTTGCCCATTGCGTTATAGACGCACTTGAGAAAATATAAAGAACTCTTAACAAACTAGAGTCGCAATGGGCAAGTCGGAAATTTCGTGATATAGCAATCTCAAGAAAGTTGGTGGTTTTAAATGAGACGTACAATTTTGGACCACAAAATATATTTCTTTCAGTTTAAATGTAACAAGTTACTAGTGTGATCTTGGCTTCAGTATTATTATACAAAGTAAATATACGAGAAAATATTGTAAGAGTATTTTTTATGGTCCAAAAGCGTCAATTTTGTACTTCCAGATCATAAAACCGCCAACGATTGGCACATTCATATATACCGTAAATAAAGACCCAAAGTTGTTTTAACGAAAAACACTCTTTATTACTGTTAGAGGATATTTAATTACAAATTACAGTAAAACAGTTACTAAAAATTAAGCGTTATATATGATTTCTAAGGGTTACAATTACTACTCTTGCCCCACCCCCTGTTGGGCGGTATTATTAGAGAGGGAGAGTTGTGTAGTGACTGCACCTACCTACAGCTTAATTTCTTGGCTTGGTGCAAATCAATGTGGATACGATTAGATAAACTGTAGCTAAAATTAACGATATTTAGGATATTATTTCTACAGGATGTCTTTCCCATCAGCTATTTGCATTAAGATGCCATATTGGTAGAATTTCAGGTAAGTCCTTTATATATGGTACACTATAATATCCCTTTGTATAAATAGTATAGGAATCATTATAATGTACCATATATGAAGAACTTGCCCATGAATACCATGCCTATTTAATCTCCCTGATGGTCAGTCTCATTCTTGTCCTTACCCTCCCCTCCCAAGTTCACTATAGTAGAGGTAGGACAGTCCTTACCCTCCCG
This sequence comes from Telmatactis stephensoni, assembly GCA_029948255.1. NCBI lineage: Eukaryota > Metazoa > Cnidaria > Anthozoa > Actiniaria > Isophelliidae > Telmatactis > Telmatactis stephensoni. The sequence continues at coordinate 65,006 of JALIZF010001668.1, read as the reverse complement.
TCCCAAGTTCACTATAGTAGAGGTAGGACAGGGCAAGGACAAGAAAGGCTGATGTTCGGGTCAATTAGGCTATATATATGAATTAACCAGAAAGGAAAGCTAAAGCATATTTACATTACGTATACATAATTGAATTTTTCTCTGGTGCACAATAAAAGATACTAAGAGGGTGTTTACATGGCACTAGGATCATCCTAGCAGGCGAATCATGCTACCCGCTATACATTTACTGCATTCTGTTCAGTAGGATGATCCTAGTACCCGAAGTGAAGACACAAATTTCCATGTAAACAGAATGCAGTAAATGTATAGCAGGTGGGATGATTCGCCTGCTAAAATGATCCTAGTGCCATGTAAACACCCCCTAATAGTTATAGCAGCTACACTTCGGTACATGCACGTGAAAATCGCCAAACCTACTGTTACACTGCACAAATAAGCGTGTATACAAGTAGAAGGTTAATTGTGTGATATACGATGACTTGTTTGACTACTTATCTACACACCCTGTTACACGAGGCAATTTTTCTTGCAACTTGCAATGCAACGAAAATTGCTATGCCAGTTTCAAAAAAAGTCGAACGAGCTCATCAGCTTTTCTCAATGTTGCGACTCAATTTTCAGCCGGTGTAACATCTATCCCGCGATGCAATCAATCTCGCAAATGGCCAATCACAGCGCGACTCCTTTTAATCACAATGACATATCTTGCGAGTTGGGAAGAATTGAAAGTTGGGCGCATCTGACATCTCACCTGCGCGCAGCTTGCTATGCTCTGCTTTCATCAGCGTTGAATTGCGAGTTGAAAGAAAAATTGGCTCGTGTTACGGGACCTTCGGGTATAAAACTTTTTCTCCAAATCGTTTGCTTCTATGTTATCCTGTGTCTAGAAGTTCCCAAGCCCTCTCCCGTGCCCCCTCCCCGTTTTTACCCAGCAGGGGAGGGGCTAGGAACGCTACTCTTATGTAAATCTACGACGAGTTCGATGGACAAGTATAAAAATACATATGATGCTATAGCATAGTTCTAATGTTTTTGTACTATTTATCATTAACGTTATATTTTTTTAGAATTTTTTTAAGAATTTGCTGTAATGCAGACGAAGTGCTTGATCAACAAAAAAACCCTAAAAATTATATGCAGAAAAGTTAAAAATTTCCCACCGTGTAAGAATGACGTTGGGACAGGGTCAAGCTATCCTCTAAAATAGTAAGCTTCATTTTACAAGAAATTAACAAAACTGATAATAAAAATTAACAAAAAATATGTCGATTTAACTCAACAGTTGATAATATAATAGTCTTTTGCAACTCTTTGGTCTTGTTTGCATAAAATTAAAACTGTTTTTAGTGTCAAATTTCTTGCCCAACAGTATTGTCCCTTGATATTTATCACTGTATCATTCTAGTGTTTGTTGCGAGGTTATATAACGGCAATTGTGGTCGTGGTCAGATCAGTCATTACACATTTTAGAGGAGACTTGAACAGTTGCCTTTAGTGGTCTCTGGTATGGGGAATTTTCCAGATATTTTGGGGGGCTTTTTGTTTTTGTTTTCTTTTTTTGTTTTCTTCGTTTTTCTTCCTTTTTTTTTTTTTTTTTTTTTTTTTTGATTTTAGATGCCCCTTCCAAAGTCCCCTCATGTTGCCACAACATTTTGCTCTTCTTATGACGTATTAGACCACATTGGAATTCAGGGACCTAGATGTGACGTGACGTGACGTGACGAGATGTGATGTGACATGATGTGACTTGAAGAGATGTGATATTGGGTCAATGTGGAAAGTTTCTTAACACTATCCTTGGGCACCTTTGACTTTACGTGACTTTACGCAAACGGAATATTAGTGCGTTTTCTGCATGAACTTTTTGGCGTATTCGCGCAGCTATTTGTTGCATTTCGTTGCCATGACTACATCATAGTGTCGTCAATTCCTTTTCTAATATGTTCCAGTACGTGACAAAGCTATACTTTGAAAAGAAGTCGATAAGAAATCACAGGACATGATTTTGCAAGACTTTTTTCGAAAACTGTTAAGTTACAGTTCAAGCTGTATAGACGTATTTCATTAAACTACTCACCCAAGAAGCTGAAATTGTGACAGACAAGAAAATTGTGGTATGCCCGGAGAGGCGGAGAATACTTGAATGTAAAGACCAAAATCTTTGCTCAACGATTGAAAAAAAACACCAAACAAACAAACAAACAAATGCAGGAAATTCTCATACTTCCCGTAGCCCCTTTCACAGTCTCATCTTTTCAGTAGTCCTTAAGCTTCTCGGGTGAATAAATTCATTCAAAATATCGTCTACCTGTGTATGAAGTTAGATACAAATCACAGGAAGCCCAAATTCGATTTGTTCAAATTCGTTAAATGACTTTGTTAATGACTAACTAAATAATGTCGATATAATTGCTATAAATTTCATGTTGTTATTAGTAAATAAATTGACGACAACTTATCTGCGTCGTGGCTTCGCCCCCTAGCGTTGTCATGGTAACTGGTTTCCAATTAAAGGTATGTTTTATCATCTGGGGGTGGTGTTCGGTTGTAATAATCGCGGTCATACTCCCGATCGTAGCTTCGGCGACTTCCACGATAACTTCCACGATCGTAACTTCTATCTGAGTAACGGTCGTCATCGTCGTAATACCGATCATCATATGGTTTCTCTCGATCGTAATAATCATCACGCCTATCTCTATCATAGTAGTCATCGCGCCTATCATCATAGTATTTATCGCGCCTATCTCTATCATAGTAGCCATCGCGCCTGTCATCATCATCATAACGATCTTTCCCTTTATCATAATCTCTGTCATCATACGGTTTGCTGTTTAGTGGGTAGGCGCCGATTTCGTCACGTTTTTCGATGTCTTTGGTTTTTTGGGTGACATGTGGAGGCGGGGCGGCTCTTTCCAACGTCAGTGTTCCTGAGGGAGTTTTGTTTTGTTTGGGCTTCCTTGGCAACGTGGTTGGTTGCTAGGATAAATTAGAAATCTTTCTTTTAGTATTAGAAAATAGTTTACCGAGACTGACGGACAGACACATGCAGACAGATAGACAGGACTGAACTGAACTGAACTCTATTTACCCACGGGATTTCTATCAAATTGAATATTTGTTTTACAAGAAAGCCGTGCTAGTAAAAAGTATAGAGTTCTAGTGAAGAATATGGCGTCAAAATATAAATAAACATAGATATGTACACTTGTGAAATATCATAAACTATAGACTACTGACAGACAGGTGAAGTTTCTTTAGTTTAGATTTAAAGACATTGATAGAAGAAGTTTCCCAAAGGTCTTTGGAAAGAGAATTCCATGGTTTGGCCCCTCTATAGCTAAAACTTCGCTTTAAGAATTCTGACGACAGACAGACAGACAGACAGACAAGTAGCTAGGATGGCAGGCAGGCGGGCAGACAGAGATGGAAACAGAGAGACCGCAGGGAGAGAGGGAGAGGGGACTGCAGTGCACACACGTATAAAATAGGGTACAAAGCAGTTTTCATGACAGCCACGGCCAAATTAGTATGGCACGGCCGCAGTTTCTCAATCAAAAGACAATCAGACCGAGGGCCTACAAAAAAATTAATCATACGAGAGACAACATTCAGAAAGCAGCCAATTATAGAACATGTTAGAAAAAGATATGATAAGCTATTAGAGATTTGTAAAGCCTAGTTCACACTGGTGTTTAAAATTGTAATCGTAGGGCTTATGAATACAATTTTTCGTTTAGAATTTAAGGCTTTCTGTGATTACGTTAAGACTACGATTACGACGCTAGTGTGACTAGTGTGGACCAGGCTTTTTCGGACACACAGCATGACAAAACAGACTTACCGATCTTGGTACAGTTGCCAGTCCCACACAGCCTGCTATAGCTCCACCAATACACAGAAGAGCTCCACAGGTAGAGAAAAAGATGATGGTGATAAACAGATCGTTGATAGTTGGAATTTTGTCACATGAATCCACTGAAATTTTCAAACAAAAATCAGACGTTAAACTTCACATACAACCCGAAACTGTAATTTCTTCCAAGAATACCTATTGTTTTGATTTTTTTTTGCTCATGATCACGAGAACCTCAAAAGTTGACCCATACCTCAGGTTGTTTGAGCATATAAAACCACACCAGAAGGGTATAGCCAGGAGACATGCCCGTCACGTGATGTGACGTGTCGTCCTGCAATTGGCTTTAGTTTAAGAACTGCATTTTGAATCTCGTGTGCACTGAAAAATGTAAGGCCCGAACACAGGTTGCAACTTTTTTTGCAGCCTTGTGCGCAACATCGTTGCACCGCGCGTCCATACAAGCAATTTTGCGCCGCGCAATCATGTTGCAGAAAAAGTTGCCAGAAAATGATGTGATCGGAATTTGTTCAAATTGAATTCTGAAAATAACCCGACTTTGCGAGTTATTGCGGGAATTTGTACAACAAATTTAGCCCCTGAAGGTTTTTATTAGAGGACGCGTCCAGTCTCAGTGACCTAGTCAAGCTCTCCTGACCACATCCATTGGCACAACACTTTTAACACTGTACAACTTACAGTCAGGGATGCGAATGGCCTCTGCTCCAATACAAGAACATGCTCCCTTTACAACGCTACATTTTCGTTCTCCAATAAACTTGTTCCAGTGAACTAATTCCAAGCCTCCAGTCACTGCTTGAATTCCAGCACCGATGGATGTGAGAACGCTCAATAACAAGTACAATATAAACTAAAGAAAACAAATATATGCAATTACAAAGATGTTCTTCAAAACAGCACTATTATGCGTACCTCCCCTAAAAAATGGGGAAAGGAAGGAAAGAATCCCCCCCCCCCCTATGCCCTCCCCTGAGGCCACTACACAGGTGAACTCAGCTCCCGTCTTTAGTATGAAAAACAAATAAAATCCAAACAACATGTGTAAGAGACAGGAAGCCCAACCAACAAGTACTATAAAGGGTAATCCTTGGCATCATAGAAAAAGAGACAGAAAGCCCAATATACACTTACTATGGAATAGTTCCTTGTGAGAGACAGCAGACCAAAAAAGCCTGTTACCAAGAGCTGAAATAAAAAGGAATTATAAAACTAGGAACAAATGATTTTTTTTTATTATATGAACATCGATAATCTATACACCCCCTCCCCCTGAGCTGAGATGGGTGCTCACTTGTCCATAGGATAACACTTAGCCTCTGTCGAGGGTAGATACTAAAATTTGAGTGGAATAGCCCATATGCACTAACAGGTCACGTGACCCTATCTCCCCTAAATCAACGGCACCGTCAAAATAAACGCCAGAAATCGAGAGAGCACTTTCATATTAGTGGAAGTGCAAAGTTTCAGCTCATAAGATATAATACAGAAGAAATGACAGTAAATTTAAGATGGGATATTTTCTTAAGATTCGTTTGGAAAAACGCGTTGGATGGCAAGCTCGTGTCATCCAACGCACTTTTCCGAACTAATCTTAAGAAAATATCGAATCTTAAATTTACTGTCATTTTTTTCTCTTATTTATCTTATAAACTGAAACTTTGCACTCTTACTATTATCGAGGTGCTCTTTCTATTTCTGGCATTCATTTTGATGGTGCTGCTTGATTTAGGGGAGATAGGGTCACGTAACCTGTTGGTGCATGCCAAATTCGCGTGACTGACCAAGTAACTATAGATTCGAATCGAGGCTGGATTTTTAAATCCATACATTTACTATACCTATTTACTGAATCATATAACCAATCTTTTTATCCAAGAACTGCATGCATGTGAACGAATGGGACAAATTCCCAGAAGCATCTTCATAAAGGCTGCAGCAAACCCAAAGTCATTCAGGGACCTGATTTCAGAACTATTAGATCTATTGTGACCACCCCAGCTCATAATTCTCTATTAATTATGGTGTTAAATCATTGTAACTCGATTAAGAAAAGTATCATTTGTATTAGTGTTTAAACTTTAGCAATACCTGTAAAAATAGATCATGCAAATATAGTCTATTTATTAAGGGGTAATGTTGTTTCGGAAAATAAATAAATAAATAAATAATAAATACTCCAGCCCTGTCATTGAATCTATTGTTCCGTGGTCAGTAATACGAATTTGGGATAGGTCTATTAAATGAAGGCAAATTCTGCTCCAATTCAGAAAAGCCAAACTTTCTGAACTATCCTTATATAGTATAGATTTCATGCTGACAGTTCATGAATTTTGGAATGGTGAGAAACTTCGTATGATCGCTGCAGGATACTACAAGCATCACTAGTCCATTAACGACACATAACCATAAGCACAAGTAGTAACATCCATTGATTTACTGATTACAATATTTATAACTCAGGAATAAGGAAAGGCAACTGAAAACTACTAATGAGCAGTAGATTGGTGGGCAATTTGATTGTTCATTGCTTATATAGGAAGCATTCAATTTTGAGGGAGGGATACTTAAATCCCTTTGGGTGATAATACAATTAAGTAAGAAATGTTACCCTTTTCGGGTATTTTTGTTGTTGTTATTATTATTATTAATGACACTCCCCCAATATGATGCTCCGTGCCTTTCTCAAGATTTGGTGACCATCTCACACCTTCTTCCAGCTTTTCTCGCTTCTAAAACTGAATTCTCCCTGGCTAGACCCTGGCTAAGCTTTATAGATCATGAGATCATGTTACTAGCAACAAGCAAGTTTTGCGTTCAGTAGGAAAAAAAACCCAACACGGTCAAATATAAAAGACAGAAAATCAACATATAAGTATTTGCTAAATTCAGACTAGATCTCTATATCAGTTTTCCAGTAATTTAACTTAACACACGGTCAAATACACAACACGGAAATTGCATAACCAAATTCAGACCAAGACAACACGTGATCAACCTTCATCAGTGTTCATCACGTTGACTGTTAGCGCCACTCCGAGAGAAACTGTGCATATATGGCTGAGAAGTATGCTACCGTACGACGGACTTCGCTTCTTTTGATCCCCCAAAATAAAGTCATTCAATTGAGAAATCAAACAATACGAACTGATTTTCTAAAAAGCGAACTTTCTCTGATAATTGATATACAAATCTGACCTCTATAATAGAGGTTATTTTTCTTGAAACTGTAAAAAGTCCAATATAATTTGCTTAGAAACCCAGACTATTTACAAGCAATTTTGCAAAAACATGGCCCCTATAGTTAAAAAAGCCAGGCGAAAGAAGCGGTTTTAAAAACGCACATTAGTATTCTATCGCTCCTACTTTGTATCTGAAAGGCTTCACGGTTCAGATACTCGTATAGTAAGCTCGCCCTAAAGTTAAATGACACCTTTCGAGAATACTTCGATAATGAAACCGTATATGTACGAGCCTCTCAAATTTAAAACTTTGAGCTTCTTTCTGCTGCCGTATATTGTTAGTACGTGCACAACAATTCCCTAGAGAAATTTTCATCTCTCTTTTTATTGTCCATATACGCTTTGTTGTGTTGTCTAGAGAAGTTGTTTACATATAGTACAAGTCTTGAAGATGCAATTTACTGATTGTCGAAACCCCTCAATGCGGCGTGTTCATGCCCAGTTTCGCACGGAATTTTCTACAGGGGAAAATATTTCTCATTCTAAACTTCTGATACTTTAGAAAGCTAGGTATTTGTTCGCTTGAATCTCTATCTCAATAAAATGAACGAATTGTTTATGTTAAATGGTATGAATACGAATAAAGAGCATCAATTCTAGCGTTGGTAAAGTATATAACCATCACTTGCGGCCAGAAAACTAGATATACCTAGTCTAAAAGAGTACAAAATCGAAATAATTATATTTCAAAATACTCCATTGCTAGAAGTTTTGTTTTTGTTGGAGTGGCTCGACACGCTACGATGCTACAAATTTCAGGCATTTTCCTCAATAGAACAAAAACTTCATCTGTAGGACAGACTACTTAAAAGTTGCTACTATAACATCCCCAAAAAGTTACAATAAAACACATTTAAATGTTACCAACATCCACCTTCTCTAGAACTATAAATTCTATCAGGAAAACGTCACGAAAGTTGGTTTATTTTGGAGGTAGTCGGCTCGAAAAATAATGCATATTGTTTGAATAAGAAGCGTCTTTTGACGAAGCCTAGCAGTCGTAAACAGGGATTACTAAAGTCTTCTTATACAACGGTTTTCTTATTGACTCCAAGCAAACAAATCGTAGTTTTTAGCTCTCGAAGATACATGACTTGCTGATGTATTATTCGATAGTTTATTGATTTTTCGCTAACTTTAAAAGTTATTAGCAAGTGACTAATTTTGACTGTCGCTAGTCGAGTGCTCAACAATAGCGACCATCGAAAAACATTTTTCGTTCTTTTCCTTTACTTTTTCATAGATTGAAGCTGATGCACTGAGACATGTAAACACGAGCCACAAATGCGAACACCTTCGTGAAATCTGTTATATAAAAAGTAACGCTATCGTGTAGTAAAAACAAACTATAACTCGATTTCGAAATAGAAGCGACTGAATCAACCGTAAAGAGAACGTTATTTTTGAATAAAAATCTAGCTAATGCTCAATCTTTGATAAAGATTTAAGCGAACCTCGTAGAACTTCAACTACTTAATGACATCTTCAATGTTTGAGCAAGCTTAGCATACTTAAACTTACAACTATTTAGGTGTGTTTATTGAGACCTACCGGTATCCCGGACCACAGTCCGTGGCCTTGATATCCACCATAAGCGACCCAAATTACCCCACAAGTCGTTACAGCAACACCACAACAAGCTATAAGAAATCCTACGATGGCAGCCGCGGTAGCTGATCTGCCCTGAATCTTCGCCATGTTCGTTAAATTTCGTAACAACTATTCGAAATATTAACGCTTATAGCTGGTTCGCTTGTAAACTGACAATACATTCTTTGCATTACAGACATCAGTCATGCGCAACGCCTTTTGTGCGTTCAGCCAATCAGAATCGAGAACAAAGTTGAAATAATGCTGTCACCAATGAAAATATATTTTGTGAGCAACTACAATATGCATATTTCTGGCGACAAAAGTCTTGGACTCCCTACCCAGAATATTACTTAGTATTTACTGAAAGTTGTTAATTTTTTCGACTTTCTTTGATAAATTACAAGCGCACGACGCCTACTGGCACTATTCCGTCAAAAATGTTGACATTCAGATTCAGACTTTAGGAATCTCAGTTGACCTGACAAAGACTGTTTTGATGATGCGTGCATTGACTCATGCAGAGAAAATCTATTATAATTAACACAGATAGGCCACTCTAGGGTCCGTGTTAGCTATACGTACAAATAAAGCTCTATAAACTGAAAGAATTAATGCATTTGAACATGTTTGAGCACATTTATATTGTAAAATCAAAAATAAAATCTAAAAAATGACTCGAATGATACAGTAACAATACCATAATGTATTCAGTATCATGTTTATATAATGCAAAGCAAGTCTATAATGAATATGAATGGTGCATCACGGAAACATAGATAAATATACATATATATTTAATTGATGACGAAAAAATTAATAAAAAAACTAAATATGCAAAATTGTCACTTTTACAGAATCGTCTCTTGGACGTCCAATAAGCTTACAAATAATAACAGTGTTGAAACGTTTTTATATATAAATCATAATACTTTATGTAAACCTTAAGTGATCTAACGATCATGTAGTGTGTTCGCCTGATGAGTGTGGTCTTTTTAGACCATACGAAACAATATTGTCGTGAAAATACACTATGGTAATACAGTAGTTTGTTTCTTTATTTTTCATTTTAAATCATAATATATGCATACTATGCAATGTATAACAAAGCATACATTTTTAGCAAAAATTAACCTCCATAACATGATAATCAATCACAGCAGATCACGGAAAAATCGAAAAAGAAGTGCTTCGCTAATTACATAGGGTTTTGTCGGATTATTGTTGAATATTTCGTGAAATATTAATTAAAAAATTGCACAAGCTTTGGCATTTGAATCTGTATTATAATAGACCATTTTACAGTTGCATCTTGGTCAACTACAGCCTCGACTGCGCGCGTAATATATTCTTTTCAGTTTGGTAACAGCTCGTGAAAAGGCAAGAAATGCACGCAAATGAACCAGGGAGGTGTAAATGAACAAAGCACAAACCCGTCGAAATCGAAAGTATTTGCTTAGTTCATTTACTTCTTCCTGTACATTCATTGACTTTTCACGGCTGTTACTGAACTCCAAAGAATATATTACGGGGCGCAGTCGAGGCTGTGGTTACATTGACCAGATGAAACTGTAAAATGGTCTATTAAAAGATTATTGGTCATTTACGTGATCAGTCCGGTTCTGTGCTAATCCTACATGTACCTGGAGGGGAGGGGGGAGTGGGAAAACTAAAACAGTTCTAAAAATGGCACCATCTGAACAGCAGAAAACAAGGAGTTCAGTGTATCAGTGTTTACTGTTTACTCGTAATAACATTTTTGCTATTTTACAGTTTTAATGTCTAGCTATTTCACGTTCACCTTGCGTGATATCAGTGTTGACCTTAGTTTAAAATTTAATTCAACAAAAACAAAAACAAAAAGCAATATTTGAAAAGAGCACACCAAAATTAGTAAATGTTGAAATTTTGAAGTCGAGAAATGAGCTCAGTTTCTTGTTAAGTAGACTTCCAATTTAAGAAACATTTGTTATTGGAGCCATCTTATTATATTCGATCGTGGACTTATTAATCGCTACTTTGTGCCTTGGACGAGTATTTTTATGCGTCCATTTGAAAAGTGAAACAACCCGTCATGCCTGATGAAAAAGGCACGAAATTAAAAAGACTCGGTTCAGCGCAGGTTAGCGCACGTAGCTTGTCGCAGAACACGCAAGTCGGGACACACTCAAGAAAAACCTTAGCTTCTTCTACTTCCGCTAACAAAAAGTTTAATTTAGCTTTTTTAGATTCAATTGCCATGTTTTATTTGTTTATACATTTTTCTCGAATAAAATGTTATTACTATATACTGTGTTTGTTTCCGGATGTAGTTGATTTTGTTTCCTAAGAGATTAAAATGTAATTCAAATTAAATTTCACTTTTATTTTCATATGATATCCAACAAACTCCTAACTCGCGATCGGAAGAAAACAGTTCTCGACACGTAACAGTAATTCGATTACATGTGACACGGACATTGATGAAAAATGCATTACGCATGTTCGAAAATTCGGCTGGAATTCGTGGACGCGTTCGTGCTTACAAACAAAAGTACCGTCGATTCCACTGCCGTGGTATTAGACTATGCGAATTCTCGGGTATTATCTGACCAGGGAAAGAGAACAACTAAAACAATCTTTTAAGAAAAGATAAGCACTAACTTTTTCACTTTCAAGATTTACTAGACCTCCAATATTGTTCTCCAATGGTTTTATTTATAACTTCCGAGTGTGCGCAATGCGTTTTTCACCTGTGTCGTCTGACAACTGACTTCGTCTGACACGTCGATTTGTCGTTCGGAAACAGCTCGGGAGATCTTCGTAATACTTCGGAAATATTCAGTCTGAAAGCTGACGCTGATGCGTGACTGCGCGCGCGTCATCGCCGGCATCGTTTAGATTGGCCGGTTTACAGGACAATTTGTCTAGGGTCTATTGTGATTGACGTGTCGTCGTATAATCCCTTCTTTTCTTATTCCCCCTGAAGCGAAAACATTTTGACACCTGTTGAGACGTCCACCTGCAGCTACCGAACAAAGCTCATTAGATTCATTCGTCAGTCGGCTCGAAAGCTCTGGCACATGGTAAAGCTCACACAGAAAATAAACACATTGACAAGACGAGATCCCGTTCTACAAGTTTATCTTCTGGCCTAAGCTGGACTCCTGAGCTGGACACAGCTTGAAGTCTCTGTGTGAATTAAATGGACTTCGTTCATAATTGTGATAACAAGATATACAAAGGATCGAGTACAAGCCGTGGTTAAAGTTCAAATCGTGTGGTTGAGCTAAGCTGGTCATTAGGAAATAGCTCACCAATTTCTTGGACTGCCTCACTCGATGAAAACAATTGATTAGGACAGCTTAATGGTAATAGATCATTTAATTGAAGAGGGTTGTGCCAAATCGCTTGAAAGGACGCTACTAGGATCTACAAATTGATTGTACGGCCCCAAACTAAAAATCTCAGTTGCAGCGCTTTGTCAGTAATGAGGACATTGCCTTCACTGACAAACAACCCGAAGTCCGAAGCAAAACAACTTGAAGTGTCCAAGGGAAATTAAAGATAGTAAAAAAGTAAGTAATCTTTTGATATGTAGTTGACATATCGTCTGGTGATTGTAATACAAATAAAATTGCAGCTGTAGAGGCTTTCTTTGTTTTGGCGCGAACTCTACTAGCTTGGCGCGTGCTTGATTCATTCATTCATTCATTCGTCGCTGAAGCATTTCGTCGCAAAAATAAATGTACACGAAAAAGTGTACTCGTGAACGTGAAAAACTTCGAAATAGTCCCGTTTTTAGAACTTTTTGTCTTTTGTAAAAAAACTGAATTAAATACGTTTAGAATATGATTTTTCTTGTTTAGACGATTCACGCAAAGTCTGCACGTGGTGCACTCAGTTGTTTTTTCATCTTTTCGACTCAAACCATAGCCTTTTACGATATGAGAACATTTTTATCTCTTATGTTTATAGGTATAAAGGTTGTATATTATATATATAATCTAATGTTTTTCTTTGTAATAATTACTATCTTAATTTTAAAACAAACAAATAAGACTTAACATTCATGGCACTTGTGATCTGCCGGCAAATCTTAGTTTAGTATTTTAAAAATCATCAAAATAGTCATGATTTTATTTTCAGCTCAAACGAAAAACACGTTTTTAAAACAAGTTTTAAATTCTCTTGCCGCCCACCCAATAACCTAAATACTCTGAGAATGAAATTTCGGTTTCAGGACAGTGGCAATTTCCTTTCTGCACAGTCTATTAAACTGTACCATCTCAAGATTATTAAATTAAAAACAACCAAAAAGCGGAACTGAAAATAACACATGCTTGATTTCATCTCTAGTAGTAAATTTGTAAGTATGGTAATTATCGATAGCTCCAAAGTATAATAAACTCGAGCTGATGTATGACTCATTCACCATCATAGAACAAACGCCTATAATTTATTTATGGCTTGGATGTGATCCTTACTTCGACAAACCAGCATTTTGTTTCTTTTTATATCAATTTTAGAAGTAGCGCGACATTTTGAAGGGTTATTTTTCAATCTATCTTTCACTTTCTGGACTTCAATGAATCTTTCATCCCATGTTAAAAGAAGGGGATTTTCTACACGTGTCTCAGGCTTTCATTACTATTACATTTTCCCGTTTGCCAAAATTAGCATCTTACAGAGGAAGCGAAAATGTATATATGTATACACGGAATGCCTCAAGGTTTTAGCTTTAATTTACAAATATTTTTGACAAAATTTATAATTCAAAATTATGAAATGTTCTACCGTTCTTTTTTAAGAAAATGGACAGTTGAGTAGCTTTTCAATATCATTTTTGCTGACACATTCCCATTGCAGCGTCAACTTGTTTCAGACAGTAATCGTTTGTTAAATAAAGCTGTTTCACACTGCCTCAAGGTTTTAACTTTGCAAATATTTTGACAAAATTTATAATTTAAAATTATGAAATGCACGTGTCTCAGGCTTTCATTACTATTACATTTTCCCGTTTGCCAAAATTAGCATCTTACAGAAGAAGCGAAAATGTATATATGTATATATGTATACACGGAATGCCTCAAGGTTTTAGCTTAAAAATAATTTGCAAATATTTTTGACAAAATTTATAATTCAAAATTATGAAATGCTCTACCGTTCTTTTTTAAGAAAATGGACAGTTGAGTAGTTTTTCAATATTATTTTTGCTAACGCATTCCCATTGCAGCGTCAACTTGTCTCAGTCAGTAATCGTTTGTTAAATTAAGCTGCTTCACAATGTCTCAAAGTTTTAGCTTAAAATTTGAAGATATTTTTGACAACATTTATGATTCAAAATTCTGAAAGATTCTGAAATGCTCTCCCGTTTTTTAAAGAAAATGGACAGTTGAGTAGCTTTTCAATATTATTTTTGGTGACGCATTCCCACTGTAGCTTCAACTTGTCTCAGTAATCGTTTATTAAATAAATCTGTTTACTGTCTCAAGGTTAGCTTTTCAAATATTTTTGACAAAATTTATAATTTAAAATCATGAAATGTTCTTTCGTTTCAGTATTGTAGGAAAATTGACAGTTGAGGAGCTTTTAAATTCTTGTTGACGCATTCCCACTGTAGCTTCAACTTTTCTCACACCGTAATCGTTTGTTAAATTAAGCTGTTTACTACAAATAAACTTGTTTACTTTACGAAAATGTGTTTCATTTTCATAGTTGTTAGAGTTTCAGTGCATCTCATTTCGGTGTAGCAACTGAAATTAGAAAGTCCGCCGGAGCCCCTAAGACTAGAGGCTTTTCAGAGCTTGCTATGTCTAGTAAGAAGACCATATTGATTGTGATCATAACTACAATTCGGAATTGTCGTAGTAATTGAATTTAGACTTATAATTTAATTTGTCCTCGTCGTCCATTATATTTTGGTTCTGCCTCGTTAAATGTAAGACCCATCTCACCAGTTCCGTCTCCGCCCATTTTCCGCCTCAAGGTGCTCTGAGATCTGGAGTCTATCTTACTTTTGTAAATTACATTTTACAGATGAACATTTATAAATTACTGTCTTTGTTAACTTTGGTTTTTAGAAACCTCGTTCTTAAAGGGCGTTACTCGCGACGCCAATTAAAACATTATCTTTGTGGTCATTGCTCAGTACCAAGGAAGTGTCTGGCAAAGGATTACCTTTCTGTTTTCAACATGTGCTCCAAACAGAAACATTTAGTAAGCTTTGAGATTAAACAAGAAAGCGTGATCAAAAGAAAATTAACAGAAATGAAATACAAACGAAGAACAAAAAAAGAAATGAGGCGAAATTACGCAAAAACGACATCTGCTGAGATATCTGCAAATCGCTGTCACAGAAGCTTCGTGACAGATAGAAAACCGAACTTATAAAAAAATAACCCGGAAAAGTTAAAAAAAGGAAACTGTAAGGAGCTGAAACAAGTACAAAATAAACAGGAAAAGGCAGAAGAGAAAGAGGGAAAAAAGAGAAACAAATAACATAGTAAAAGAACAAACAGAGTAAAACGAAAGTTCCTTTTACCTAATTAATTAAAAGTAAAAGTCTTATTGACCCTGCATATTTTGTTCCTAATTAAACTTATAGTGATTGATAGTACAAATGTCAACAGAAACAAATTTAGACGCCACAATGTCCCAACTCAGATCCATTAATACATAATTTCTACCTTTTTTTGTATTTTCTATTCTCATGTTTAACTCATTTTCCACGTTTCAGCGTTTTTTGTTTGATTTCATCTTTTTTTAGCTTTTTGCGGAACTTTTGTTTCTTGGGATTTTTGGTGATTTTTTGTTTTGTTTTTTGTTTTCTTTTGTAATTTTCCCAAACATTTCCTTTTATTTTGTCACAAAAGCTCATTTTGTCCCTTCATTATTTTAATATTCAAGTTTTCTTGTTTGTTTTTATTTTACTGTAAATTTACTTTTGTGAAATTCCAGCCTTTAAATCTCTAGAACCGTGCAAATATAGCCTTTCAAAAGAGAATCAAGCATCAATATCCGATAGAAAATAACATGACAAAGGTTGAGCGCATTTATACTAGTACTAGAAATGAGACTAATGATATGCAAAATCCTAACTACAAGTGGGAGGAAAGCAAACAAAAACAACGTGTTACCAAAATGGGGGGAAAAAGTAAAAAATAGAAAGAAGAACTATCTTATCTACTCACAAGTACAGTTAAGTAAAAATTTATCATTTGAAAATCTTAAAGAATTTAAGTCAAGTGACATCTTCGTGCCTTAACTCATACACGATGTTCTAGCTAGCGAACCATATCATAGGTTATCAGGTTGGTAATTATTAGTTATCTGCAATTGTTCACTTATTTTATGAGTAATTGCATCATCTCCATGTGGCATGGTTCCTGTTCTTGTGCTCTAAGCCCAAGGGGGTTTTTGAAGATGGTTCCAGGGTGGTAACAATTTGAATTCCTCATAAATCAAAAGTACCATTAAGAACTTGTCTGTTTTCAACTTGTCAGCTCGCATCACACTTCAGGAAGACATTCGACTTGTTTCATCAGCTTTGTGCCTTCGCTGGCCTTGTTGATAAGATAACATCTATCTACAAAGGTCTCCTTGTATTGTAGTAAGGCCACACGATAAGAGAATTATAGCAGTAATCCGGGTGTTTTTCAAACAGAGATCATTTTTCGCCACGTTGAGTGGATGTGCTATTTACCAAATTGAGCGCTTGGTCGATTAAGCATCGAAAGAGAAAACTTGGCCGTTCTTCTCAATTAAGGTATGAGATATTTACGATTTCTTGTCAGCTTATAAAACTTGCTACAAAATATACACTCGTTGATACTTGCTGAAAATATGGAGCCAGTTTTCTTGAGCATTTTTAATCTGAGTTTTATAGTAATTTATACAGTAGGGTCGACAGTTGCATAGCTTATAGTGGTCGAACTTTATAAAGTTTTGAGCAGTCAAAAAAGGATAAACATTTATTGTCTTTCTGAAAATGTGAATTTTTGTAATGAATGATTTTCTGCAGTCATTTGTATCACCGGTAACTTGTTTCTTGTCAGCTTTGTAAATAATAGAAATTAAAGTAAATTGTTGCAAGACGCGAGAGCTTCAATTGCCACTCTATAAAATCCGGTAAAAATAATTCTTTGGTTTACGAAACTACAGTGGATGAATTACTGAGAATGCCTTGAAACTTGAAATTGTAAGTCAAAGTAAAACTCGTGCTCAATTTGATGTTTACAACCAATATTTTATTCTATCCCAAGCAGTCCTCTACACTGACCACTCGTTAACTGTCGTTACCAAGAGACAAACGTGTCAGAGTGGTATTCATAGATATAGTGTTCATATAAAATGGTTTTCTATTGTTTATCTCGTCCTACTAGTGTTTACTGATCCTTTAATTTGAACGGCGGTAAAATACTGTAATTTTTCTGATCCTACACGTGTTTTCTGTGAGGGTAATTAGATATCTGAGAGGGGGAACCGAAGAATTAGGGTCTCTTCCTATCTAACATGGGTGGGGTCGGGATTTATTGTGTCTTCTGTAAATGTACGTATTCTTGAGAGCGTGAAGTCGACTCAGAGGGGAGGGGTATGTAGCAACAGTGGGGGATACAAAGAAGAAGCCAACCGTCGCTGCCCGGCTGCCTGAGAGAGACAAAAGATCAAAAGTTAATCAAAAGTTGATGTATTTCGTCTGACACAGGATCTGACCCTTGAGATTACCTTGAGTGTTTAACTGCATGCGGTAGACCAAAATTAGATGCGTTGGATGTTTTACCGGGAACTCCCTGTCTGTTACTTGTAGATTATAGTTCCTTGATCACTGACGAGACATTTTCTTCCGGTGTAAAACTTCGTACCACTTTTACATGCAAGAAACCATAACTTGTAAAGCAGTCATTATGTACCTTTCTGCACTTTTTCAGTCGTCTGTTTCTTTTAAAAGGGTCTATGCCGAAATAAGTACTGTTTTGCATGGCATTGATATTGAATGAGATAGCAGAATGAGGATCTTCAACCGCTACAGTGACTACAGATGGTACTAAAAAAGGAAGGGAGGGAGGGAGGATGGGAGGAAGAAAAGAAGGAAGAAAGAGAGTACAGTACTTAGTGCGCAAGCGCTTGACACAGACCGATGAACTTATTGCGATATGTTCCCTGAATAATCAACATCATCACTTTTTTTTACTTTTATTTTTTCCTCAGGTAACGTAATATTTACCATGCTTAAGTTAGCTCTATTGTTCTTGATCATCTTGACAAGACTAAGTAACGTTACAAGCAATAACGTACTGGTTAACGGTAAAGTCCTTCTTGGTGGACTGGTGCCAATCCACTCCAAAGGCTCGACCGTAGCCGACCGTGAGTGCGGTGAGTTGCACTCGAGGCTTGGTATCCAACGGCTAGAAGCCTTGCTCTTTGCTATTGATCAAATCAATTCCAATCCACAAATCCTTAAGGACATAACCCTTGGCATTGAAGTCTACGATACATGTGCGTCAGAGACTAGAGCCCTCGATGAAGCGGTCAAGTTTATCAGCGGTCGTCTGTCAGGTGGAAAAGACGTCTCGTCCCAGTCCCCTTTGGCAGGAGTTATTGGGGCCAGCTACAGCAGCATCTCCATTCAAATCGCTCACCTTCTTCGACTATTTCAAGTCCCACAAATCAGTTTTGACTCGACTAGCGTGGAATTGAGTGATAAAAAGAAGTTTGAGTATTTTTCACGTACGGTTCCTCATGATGGGTTCCAAGCTAAGGCTATCGTGGATGTGGTAAGGTATTTTAACTGGACGTACATATCCAGTGTGTATAGCGATGATACATATGGTGTACATGGTATGGAAGCACTTAGGAAAGAATCCAAGAGAGCAGGTTAGTAACATCTTTCATCTGTTATTCCCCCTGTAAGATTATCAATGCCCTTTTTCCTTCACTTTTTGCCTTTTCTAATAAATTAAACGGAAGATCGAGGGAAGGAATGGGAGAAAGGAAGGAAGATAAAAAGGGAGAAAGGGAGGGAGGGGGAAGGGTGGAAGGAAAGAAGGAAGGAAGGAAAAAAGGAAGGAGGAAACGAAGGAGGAAATGAAGGTGAGTGTCAGTGTCCCCGATTAATTGTTGCAGTTTATTTTTCTAGGCATTTGTATTGCTACTGCTCAAATGATTAAAGTCTCCAAAACAGCCCAAACACCTGATGCATTTTCAAGAATCATCGACGCACTTATCGCCGAGCCATTAGCCAAGACGGTTGTTGTGTTTACTAGTCAAGAAAGCCACATCAGAAGTCTCCTTAAAGCTGCTCTTGAACGCGGACTTAACGACAAAATCCAGTGGGTCGGCAGCGATGCCTGGGGGAATATATTATGGCTGAAGGAACTGCAAAAGTTAGCTGATAATGCGATTACAGTATCACCCAAAAGCGTTCGATTAAATGACTTTGAAGACTACTTTACCAGCCTGTATCCTAGGAATAACACTAGAAATCCTTGGTTTAGAGAATACTGGCAGAATCACTTTAAATGCTCGTTAAATTCTAACTTGACCAAATATCGTGATAGATGTAATGATTCGTTGAAACTTACGCCGTCCAATAGCAACATCGATATGAGAGTGGCCAGCGCTATAGATGCTGTATATGCATTTGCGCATGCTCTAAATGCCATGCACACTGACATTTGCCCAGGTTACAGGGATCTATGCACACAAATGACCAACATATCAGGTCCCAAATTGTTGGGATATATCAGAAATGTATCGTTCCATGGAGCTACTGGATTTAACGTGGCCTTTGATCGTCATGGAGACGTGGAGGGCATATACGACATATTGCACTTTAGAAAACATAAAGGTATCTATAAAAACGTCGTCATTGGTCAATGGGCGGAAAAACTGAGCATGCTCGACCGTGACATTCGAGAAGAAACTGGGTACCGTGTAGTGACATCATCATGCACTGCAAAGTGCTCAGCCAATGAGGTTGTAGTTCCTGTCAAGGGCAAAGAATCGTGTTGTACGGAATGCGTTCCATGTAATGGTAACAGTTACGTGGTTAATCAGACCACGTGTGTGAAGTGTCCACCAGGTTACTGGCCTGTGAGCGACGGTAAAGGATGTGAAAAGATCAAAGTCCAATATTTTGGTATCTACTTTATATACTCCATCCCGACCATCGTCCTGGCTAGTATTGGGGTTATAATCACTATCTTTGTTATTGTTATGCTTGCAAAGAACGACCAGACACCCATTGTCAAGGCATGCGGACGTGAGATGGCGTACCTCATTCTTGCTGGAATCTTATTGTGCTTCATTCATACATTTATCGTTGTTGTCAAACCCTCGAACATTATGTGCCTGGTTCGTTTCTTCACCGGTAGCATAGCATTTAGTATATGTTATGCAGCCATCTTCATCAAGACGAACAGGATTTCGAGAATATTCAACCGCCGTAACATCGCTAGAAGACCCATTTTAATTCTTCCCACATCACAATTGGTATTGGTCCTAGGCGTGGTCTGCATACAAGCCCTGTTTCTCCTAATGTTGGCCCTAATTCGCACCCCTCAAGCATCCATCTTTTACCCCACCATTTCATCAGTCCATCTTGGGTGTGCTATCGAAAATCTAGACTTTGGACTCTCTCAGGTATACAACTTTATACTAATCCTTGTATGCACTTTATACGCATTCAAAACCCGTAAAATCCCGAGCAACTTCAACGAGGCCAAATTCATTGCCTTTGCCATGTACTGCACATGCGTGGTATGGCTAGCCTTCCTGGCTATATACTTCATGAAGGACTCGTCTCTAGAGAGGTCCTTGATTCTATGCGTCAGTGTATCTTTGGTGGCATATGTTTTACTGGGAACCCTGTTTGGCCCAAAGGTTTATATATTGCTGTTTAAACCTCACCGTAACGTCAGGAGACCAGTCACTAGTTTGAGTTTATCAAGCATCAACCAGGGTCACCCAAAATGCCCAAAGTGTTCGTACGTCGGGGTGAATATGAGTGTAGAAAGGGATTCTGATCAGGCTCAAAACAGTAGGTAAGTCAAGATCACCAAACAAAGGCTGTAGAACGTCAGTCATAATAGACACACCCATTTTCTGTATTATCGCATTGTTTGCACTGAATGGGCTGATCGAGGAGATTACAAGTTCAGTAGTTTTATTGGGATGCAAAAAATGCTTGCAATAGCGTAGCCTGCATACCTTGCGGTTAAGGGACTGGGGGAAAGGGGAAGGGGTAGAGGTGAAGGAAACCTTCCACGACCCCTTTCCCCTCCCAAATCCCCTACCACCAGCTACGCAGGCCAGTAATGACGGGATGTTTGTATCTAACTGGTGTCAGTTAAGCGGCGTTTCATAGTACTGCAGAATTAATGTCTTCAAGTTCTCCGAAGCCCTTAGATCCCATAAAGTGTACAGACACCTCTTTAAGGATTTTTTCGGCCAGCTACAACAGTTAAAATTCAATAGGCTTTTAGTAAAACATTCCTTATGCTTTATACTAAGGAAACTTCTTTATGGGAACCTCTGTCACACTCCTAAAGCAATGCACCGTTCTTAATATATCAAACTTCCTTGAGAGCAGTTCGTGCAGTTCGCCTTAGATATATGTCCTCTCTACCTCAGAGTATATCTATACTGAAGCAATTTATATAGAATTTGTTTTGCATTTTTTAATTAACAGCACCGATGATCCTACAGAGGGGAACTCTAGCAACCGTATGTCTTTATTAGACCATGGTAGACCCAATTCTTTGTTCGGTCAGGATGGATTACCAGTTAAACCAGAAGTAAGTATAGGTATGGGTATAACTATGTAGACACGCTTGTCCCCGTCAACTGCTACTGATTTCCACAAAGGGCGTGTCACTAAAATAGCAATTGATTTTAAATATATGAACTTTATTCCACCGCTCAATACTGTGTACCATGCCTAATATACCCTTCGCTCATTTATAGTAGTACCCAGGGAGGGCCTAATTGAACATCTCCAGTCTTTCCCCCTTTCCCTCTTTCCCCCTCCCCTTTAACCCTCAACCTCCCCCTTCCTCAGAGAGACTGTAGGTAGGTTATCATCGATTCGATTTTATATTGCCCAGGTTGAAAAGCTGATAATGTTCATGCGCAAAGAACTACAAGCCACAAAGTACGCACTCAAGGCAGCAAATGAAAAACTACGACAAAAAGAGAAAGAAGACGGCAATGAAGAAGAACTTATCGACAGGAAAAGAGCTAAAGCTTTGTAAGTTCGTTTATAAAATTTATACACGTGGTACTGAACGTAATACAATAGACTCCTTCAAGTTTGACAAATCCCTGTTGGGGACACCTTTTTCAGTGGCGGATCCAGGGGGGGGTTCCATGGGTTCCACGGAACTCCCCTTGACGGTTTTAAGTCATTTTTTGTCAAACATCGACCAAACAATAGAGTATTATACACAGCTGGATTTAAGAAACGGAACCCCCCTTGGAAAAATCCTGGATCCGCCACTGTTTTTTAGCTGGACATAGCCTGCGTTGCTGGCGTTACAAGGAGAAGGGGTTGGGGAGACAATATGGGAAAATAGCACGCTACAGGCTACTTTCCGTTCTTGTTAATTCCCCTTCCCCTCTCTTTCCTCTCCTACACCTTAATGCTAGCTACGCAGGCTAAGCCGGACAGTGAGAGTTGATTCCGAGGAAAGGCGTTGAGGTGGAATCTAGTACGAGTTCATCTATGTGATCTGTGTTAGTGTTATAGAAGTCTAGTTTGGTGAAGAATCAGTACTCATAACATGTCATAAGGGTGGGGGTGTCAACAGTGAAACTTGTGAAAGATGAGAGAAAAAAGTGTGAACATTGTTAATTATATTCAACAGGAAAAGCTCCGTTTCTTCTATCTATGCAACTATGATCTGTCTCGTTTCTACATCTTTCCTTCTATCCTTCCCCTTCGTCCCTTCGTCCCTCCATCCCTCTGTCCCTCCCTCTCCCCCTTCTACCCCTTCCGTGCTTCCTTTCTTCCTTCCTTCTACCTTCTATCCATTCATCTTTCAAACAATTCTTTCGTCTTCACTTCCTCTCAGAATGCTATTGATAAAAGGAAAGTCATTTCTTTGTTGATCTCATGTTTTTGCTTTTAAGAAAGGAGGTGAAAGGTGAATGCATTAAAGGAACAAGCAGCGTACTGAAAGACGACCCCTCCAGCAAAAACAATGGTACTCTCATCCCATGTCCGCTGTGCATCGAAATTGCCGACTTCAAACATGAAAACGAGATACAAAATGAAGAATTTCAAAATAAACTTAACAAGCAAAGTCACAAAAGTGACAATATGCTTAATAAACAAATCGACAGACAAAATGTCTATAAAAAGACAAATTCTCGTAAATTTGCAGCCTTATGTCCCGGATGTCACAAAGCACTGCAATTGGACCACTTGTGCCCCTGGAGGAAGAGCTATTCTCTATCTGACATTGATTCGAGACTGAACGTTGTTAATGCGCAAACGCAGACGAAAAGCACTCAAGGGGACATTCCAGATATAGGGTCCAAAGAAGACTATGAAAACTGTCCCAGTACTTTATTGGAACCATGGGACAGTCTATTGATACCATCGGGATCCATATTGTAAAAAATATAAAATGATAAAGAGAAAACATTAATCATAGCCTGAGTATCAGGCCCTCTGGGGTGGGGAGCGGGAGGGGAGGGGGGGGGGAGGGAAAGGAGAGGGAGAGGAAAGGAAAAGAGGGGCCCTCCTTCTCCCTTTCCCCTCTCCCCAGTCCCCCTCCCCTTTCCCTCCCCCTCCCCTCCCCCTCCCCACCCCAGAGGGCCTGATACTCAGGCTACCGTTAATCAGTGCATCCCCGTCTCGCCTGGGGTTTAGCGGCTGCTATTCGCACGCCACTCACCTCCCGACCAAACTGTGTGTGGTCAAAAAGATAACTCTCTTGTTGACCTTAAAATAGCTCAAGAATAGTAATGTAATGAAACAGGTCTAAATTTATCTTTGTCCGTGGTGTAAATAGTATATTTAACAGAGTACTTTTTAATCCACTTTTCAGCCATTTCATCGAGATTCAGTGTGTGATTAGATTTTATATGGATATCATAGATATATACGTAATTATAGATATCAGTATGATATACCAAAAGTTGTTTTTTAGCGGAAGGCCATCAGTACCCAGCACTTGGTCAGAAAATGGTTGGGTTCCAGGGACCGGAAATACCAAAGGTATTCAGTGCCAAACCGCGCAAAACCACCTTTTTACAAATCCTTGATGGGGGAAAAATGTATTTTGAGGGTTTTTATTTTCTTTCCATCGGAAAATTCATTGATTTTTACTCCAAAATCGGTTTTACTAATTTTGCGAGCCTAAAAAACTGGATTGTGTCGCGCCGCACTTCCATATTAGTAAAATATTAGGTGTACTCCCGAGTTTATTGCCCCATACGTAAGCGCCTACTATACGGCTCAATAATGTCGCCTAATTTCACCAAAACTTATGCATTTTGACCAATTTTATGAAGCAAATGTTGCCAAATGTCACCTAAAATCGCCTAATGTCGCCCAATACCGTCTAATGGACCTAATGCTACCAACCGTCGCATATTTTACAATGTCGCCTAATGCCGCCTATAATGCTGCTTTGTGTCGCGGCGACTTTGGGACCCAGAGTAGGCCTATGCGTTGGCTACTGAGCCAACCACTTCCAAAACATTTACTAGTCTCTTTTCTTTTCTTTTCTTCTTTCTTTCTTATTTTCTTTCTTTCTTTCTTTTTTCTTTCTTTCTTTCTTTCTTTCTTTCTTTCTTTCTTTCTTTCTTTCTTTCTTTCTTTCTTTCTTTCTTTCTTTCTTTCTTTCTTTCTTTCTTTCCTTCTTTCTTTTTTTCTTTCTTTCTTTCTAATTAATTTTTTTATTCTCTTCCCCTGGCCGGTTTCTTTAGTTTCATTGCTTCCTTCAATTACTTTCTATTAAATATTCACTTTTATTATTTACTTCTCGTTAGAGTGCAATATTGATTGAATGTGCGACACACAAACTTCATCCCCTAGCTACCCCTCCCACACAGAGTACGTGCTTGACAGGCTAACGTGATGACGTCTGAGATGACCCTTGTACACCATTTGTTGCGTCGGCATGGAGCTGATCTCTGTGATCTGGTTCCATAATGGGTTTTGGAAATATCATTGCTAACATCAATGTTACCCTGGTCCCCCGTTTGGAATTTTCACAAATTGGACAAAATGAGAAGGAACTGCTAAATGGTTCTGGCTTTTGGATATGAATGAATGAAGCAATTGTAAATTCTCGGAAAATCCCAACGAAAATATTTTACCTAGTGATTAGTAGATCCTTGAAGAGTTATTCAGTGTCGTTTCAGCTAAATTTCATTTCGGCATTTTATCATAATAGTAACACTTTAAATTACGTATGCTTTGTGAAACGTAGGCCTTAGCCTGCGTAGCGGCTGTACTTGTCCCGCTACGCAGGCTACGTAGGCCTTGTCCCCAAAGTTTTCTCTATCTCCTCACCCCTTTGAATTTTGAGCTGATAGCTGGACTTATGTCCATTATATTATAAACCCCAAAGTTACACGAATAAAATGAATGAACAGTTACTGTAGGGCGAGTATATCGTGTTGTTGTTTATAAAAGAATTGGTATATTACATGCATTTTGATTGGCCGAGAACCGTGTGAAATTAAAATACAGACGCACAGATGACGTCAAAGAATGTAACACGTGCTCTGACTGGTTGACTGTTGTGATATCCTAGACAAAATGAAAGCAGCGAGACATAAAAGAGTTGAGTAACCTTAACTTAGTTTTTTGGATATAGGGTAGTCACGTGACCAATTACGACGAAACTTCGTTTTTCTTGAATCCGCGGATGAAAATATCCCAATTGATATTCGCGCTATATAAGTTAATAATAAATATTAATCCGCAACTCAACTTCACTTAAAAAACAGAAATAACACCTCTAATGCATAAAGAAGGTTTAATCCTAAATAGTTTTGTGTAGACATCTGGACTTTTGACAATTAGCTGGGAGATATTAAAGTCCCTATGACGCATATTTTTTTATTTTCAAACTTAGTTCTTTTTAGAGAGCATAGTGAAGATCTTTTTATCCTGGTTTTCCTTACCCCATATTTTCTGAGATATGAAGGTTTCAAATGTCAAAATGCAAATTTAATGACGTCAGAGGAGGCAACACTGCAAACTTCTCATGGGTTTTACAAAACGAGGACTTCAATTCGAGAGCCAGATTTTTCACTAAACAACAGGCTTTGCCAATGGAAATGAGTTACAAATGGAAAAATACGAGTAATTTAAATTCTCTTGTTTTTGTATAATAAATGATTACTCCTCTTACGTCATCACATTTGCATTTTGAAATTAGAAACCTTTATATCTCAGAAAATATGGAGTGAGGAAAAACAAGATTAATAGATCTTTACTATGCTTTCTATCAAGAACTGAGTTTGAAAATAAAAAATTATCCGTCATAGGGACTAGCAAAGTATTATTTTGAGGTTCGGTCACGTGACCTGTTTTGCTAAAAATCGCTTTAATGAAAATCGATAATCATGTTCTCTAATCAAAATGGAATAGACTCATTTAAAAGAACTACGTTTCAAGCATTTGCGTTTTCTTTTTGCTAATACTCGAGTGCGGAAAAATTTTCAAACATTGTGTTACAATAAACGACCTAACTGGTCACGTGACCGCTGAAATCACAAACTTAGCACTTAAGGCTCATTGTTTTATGAATATCTAACGTTGTGACGAATATCATTTATTTCTGGTTTAAAATTCGTGCTACAGCACAAAAAACATATTTCGCCCAATTTAGCCACTGACCCAGGCCTTAACTACATTGAGTTATGAAGCAAAGTCTATGGACGGTATCTTTCTTTCACAATCCCTGTGACAATCACATCAGTTTAAGCTCATTTTGTCATGACGTGGAACAAGTCAATTTATAATCCGTTGTCCGAAGTCGTTTATTCCCATTCCAAACTTTATAGACGCACTTCCCGCGTCACATCATTCTCTGATTACAAAACCACTGGCAGAGCGTCGACGTTTGTCGAAATCCGCTGATGCTTTGAGTTGGTTTGGACATATAAATCCGGAAAGAAAGCCGGGGCAGTAAAGGATAGGCAAGGACATTAAACAAGACCATCAATTTGTAAGGTAAACAAAACCTTAAGACTTTTATCTACAACATAAAAACTGGAAGTTTGTATGATTTGGATCAGACAATAGTGATTGCATTTGTCGTTAAGTAAACCTAAAATTGCTCAAATAATTCACCCAAGACCTAACGATACCGAATGGTTTAGACTGAAAACAAGATATTATGCATTCTAGAACTGGTTTATCTAAATAATTTATGCGAAAAGAAATAACATTTTCCTTAATGTCAATATCTTCGGTGAATGTTTATTGCATGTGATCACGCGATTCCGTTGTGGGACGTTTTTTAAAAGCAAGAGGTGTGAGCCCTCAAACTTTTAATGGTATACGTTGTCGTAATCCATATCTTTGCTCAATGCTTTCGCTGGGAAACCGTATGTTAGAAAGCCGGGCTGTCCCGCTTTCGGACGTCTTCGTTATTATTCTGAGACAAGTCTGAATCGCCTTGTGCATTTGACCTTTTCACGGCTCTCATTGCGAAATCTGGAGAAATTTGGCAGAAATTCATATACTATATACAGTTTAAAATCAATATCGTTGCCCAAAACTTGCGTGCTGAGATATCATTGAAATAAAATTTTGAATATACAAAACTGCATGAAATAAAATCTTGAAAATTGAGATCTCGCAATTCGTCAGGGATCGATAAAATACCTGAAATACGTGCTAATATACCAAAAGAAATCGTTTTTTTGTCTGGTACGCGATTTCTTTAGTTCAAAACTAGTAAGCATGTGCGCTTGGAAAGAGATTATGGAATGCCTTTATCTTTTGTTTGTTTGATCAGTTGTCAAACACGGCAGAACTCATGGCTGACCCAGCGGTGTTAAATTAGGACTATCAACGTACATGTAAAGGTGTTACCTTTCTTGAAAAACATCATTATTTGCTGAATCTAAAAGTATTCCTCGCGAATTTTATTCAGATTCATTTGTTTTCTGGATTATATGTTAAGTAGGATTGTTTTTGTAATCAAATTTTGTTTTCCATAATTATAAATTCAATCACTGAATACCAGTTTCGTCATCGTATGCGGCACTGTCATCCTCCAAAACATCATCACTCTGCAAGAGATTTTTGGCAAAGTTTTGGAAAAAAGGGTTTTACAGACGTTTTTGTGTCGATCTTCTAGTGGTCCTAACTATTAATATAAAACCGTGTGGTACTGATTGTTGTCCGGATAAAGTATATCGTGTGGAACGCCAGAGTGCTAAAACAAACAAACAAACAAATAAACAATTTAAACAAACAAACAAACAAAAGCCAATGGAACCCATATCAACAATGTGCATGAGGCCCTATTACCAAAAAACAAAAGAAAACAACAACAACAACAACAACAACAATAAAAAACAACAAAAAACAAAAACAAAAACACTTCAAAACAAACAAACAAACAAACAAACAATAAATAACAAACTTTTCAAGGTAGGGTAGGGTATAAACACTGCATTCTACTCTTCTATTTTATTGAAAAGATCTTAGAGCTGGCCCTAAATATAGGTTATATAGTTGAATATGTGCAGTGCTAAAGGGCATATATTTTGACAATTTTGTTTTAATTAGCGCATACTTTTAAGGGAAAACTGCCTCTTTGGTCTGAAACAGGATAACAAAAAATTCACATTTTTACATTTGTGCGTAAACTCATCAAAAGATTTCTGCTCACACGAAAACGATGTTCATTTACAGTTTGTGCGTTCACACGAGTACAGTTGTGTTTTAGCTGTAAATTACACCTTTTTAAGGCCTTAATTGTTACACTCTGCAATTTTTCAATAAACTGATCTTCTAATTTAAATTTGTCTTTTCTTTTTCTTTTATAGCATAAATCATGGATCAAGGTACTCTCGCACCACTTGTTTGTGCAGTCCTGGCCCTAGCAATTCTTCTCGTATTTACTTTCTTCCAATTTCGTAAATACTGGATCGAAATAGAACGAAAGAGATCTGGCACCGAAGTTCTCGAGGATTCAGACGAGAAAGAAACTGACAAAATTGGACGTAAACGAACTCCATCCAAGTCTTCCAAGCGCCATGAAAGCCTCAGTTTCGATAATCCGCTAGTGGAAAACTGTCCTGCGGCACTGGGTGTTGAAAATGGCGTGATATCAGAAGAGGACAATCGTATGGATACTACAGCCTTCTAAATTTGCACCATCTGACTCAAAAGAACTTGATTTAAAGAGTGTGTGTATAGTCCAATAGACTGATAGTCAAATAGACATTAACGAACAGATGACCATGAAAGCTACGACGCGTGATTACAAGGAAAAACACAGGTAGCCCAAGCTTTTGGTTTGTGTTGATTTACTATAGAATGTAGGGGGACTTTTAAACAGTCGATTTTTTGCCCTAAAATTTCATAAAATTTAATGAAATACTCACAGTGTCTTCTTGTTGCTCTAAATAACCCCCTGACTGAGTTTCAGACGATTTCATTCGGGTTTAGGTACTTTCTCCCCACCAAACATAAGAGGGGTAAAGGTTGGAGACACAGGCCTTCAAATTGCCTTCAGTGGGCTCCAGTTCACGACGATTTTTTCACTGAAATATACTCTCAACCGAGGTCTGCACGCGTACACAGTTGAAGGGATTATTTCTCGATCTTCGGACGGCAATCAAACGAAGATCGGCGACTTCCCTCAGCCACCAGCCCACTCGTTGCTCGACAACATCACAGGCAAACGACGCCATTTTATTCGCCGTTATCGAAACTGTGGACAGCGAAAGCCGTTAAAAAATCTGAGAGGGCCTGGAACGAGGAAAAATGAGACACCAACGGGTGGTACAGGGGAGTACAATGTCTTCCCAACAGTGTCATTGTACTCCCCTGTACCACCCGTTGGTGTCTCATTTTTCCTCGTTCCAGGCCCTCTCAGATTTTTTAACGGCTTTCGCTGTCCACAGTTTCGATAACGGCGAATAAAATGGCGTCGTTTGCCTGTGATGTTGTCGAGCAACGAGTGGGCTGGTGGCTGAGGGAAGTCGCCGATCTTCGTTTGATTGCCGTCCGAAGATCGAGAAATAATCCCTTCAACTGTGTACGCGTGCAGACCTCGGTTGAGAGTATATTTCAGTGAAAAAATCGTCGTGAACTGGAGCCCACTGAAGGCAATTTGAAGGCCTGTGTCTCCAACCTTTACCCCTCTTATGTTTGGTGGGGAGAAAGTACCTAAACCCGAATGAAATCGTCTGAAACTCAGTCAGGGGGTTATTTAGAGCAACAAGAAGACACTGTGAGTATTTCATTAAATTTTATGAAATTTTAGGGCAAAAAATCGACTGTTTAAAAGTCCCCCTACATTCTATAGTAAATCAACACAAACCAAAAGCTTGGGCTACCTGTGGGAAAAAGAGGGGATCGATTTTTGGTGTTTGATACGAAATCTATGTGATCCCATGATATTGCATGCTTGGCCATTTTAATTAGAATATCGACCAAAATCACCAATTCATACCGATAGGTATTCTTGCTAAACATAGCCAAGTTGATGATTTAATGGAACTTTGTATAGTATTAGATAAGACTCAGTCTTAAGGGTTTTTTCATTTAATTAGCGTTATAGAGGCCTCTTTTACGTTGAACAAGGCTTATAATTATCCATGCCTGACTATCATAGAAACGTAGAAAATGCGTTGTTTTAACAAATGCCGAGTGGCAAACTACATTTAGATTACTGTATAGTAGGATATGTTAGACTTAAGTTAAATACAGGATCAAAACCGCTAGCGAACCTAGCTTAAATATGTAGAAATATTGACAGCAGAATTACTGACGTGTTGCTAGCTCCGCATTTGAGGCATTTCTTAAACTTTAAATTAGTTCCAACGAATTCTTCCTGCGCAGACAGGGAATGCTATGTACTTATTTGAGTGGGTAGAGCGGAAAATATTTGATTTAGGTCATGTGACAGTACGACTGAAATAGCGCATCGAGGTGCGTGAACGAGAACCAGATATTTTTGCCGTCCGTCCCGTCCTAACTGAGGCAAAGAGCATTTCATCATATGACTCTTTTTGACCATTCTATTTTATAGTTTTGGGCCCGCGCGCGCTCGTCCGGGCCGGGTCCGGATACGGGATTTTTCCGGACAATCTGTATGTGCCCGGTTATATGATTATTTGCAAAGGTGTCGGAAGGAGTTCTCAAAATAACACAAATGTTGGGTAGCATGTCACATGTATCGTGTGACGCGTGATCGCGTGACGCGTCTCAGTCTCCAGGTTATACACCTATTTTACAAAAGGTTGTCGGACGAAAGACCTAAAGCACTATCGACTAGATCGAAAGGGAGCATGGGTAGATGCAAAACTTAACTGCACTTTTCGGCTTTAAGTCTTGATTTTAGATATAACGAAATGAAATTTTGTGTTGTATAAAGGTAAAGCAAGCTAAATGTGGATGTCGTGTTGATATTTGTGTGGTTTTATTGCTTTAGTAATTTCTACCCCTACTCCCTTTCGAATGAGTCGCGTATGCTTGGGGTTTTGGCCCGACAACGTTGTTTGAAATAGGTGTATACTCTCCTGGTAAACACTCATCAAAAAACCTGTCCTGTGACGATCTATCTATGACAAGGATTATTAAAATTGATCCTACAGAATCTATATCCTACAGCCAATCAATACTAGTTGAAATCTTGATTTTCAGTGATCACAGAAGTTTTGTAAACTAAACATAATTTTGAGACGGCTTATCCGTTTATGATGACGGCTAGTTGAGAGAAAATTAAATATTTTTTTTGTGGGACTCCGCCAATACCTGAATATATTTTCCCCCAATGATGTTTAACTATTTTTTGTGAAGAAGAGAAAAATTATTTTTGATTGATTGGACGCGAAATTCTCTTTACCTGTTAAGTTATTTTTCAGTCAAATGCGCGCACTATCACGCAATCACTACGCCATCGAGAACGCACTCAAGAAATTTTTACTAATTTTTCTCGTGTTATTCTTTTCGGTCATTTTATTCACGGATGTTATTCAAAAAATTGTTTTATGTTTGCTGCTCAATTTAGAATTTGTGATTTTGAAGAATGCCAATTTGATGCAGTCCTCAATGAGCCAACACAAACGCTGATTTTGAGAAAAATAATGCCGTCTCTCTGTAGATTTTTAAAAAACAATAGGAGAATCGCGATACATAACAATATTTTGTCTCTTTATTTATCTTCGTACGTATTACCAAAATATAAGATTATGGCATAATTTTACCGGGCGTATATTCTGGTAGTGATAAAAAGTTGCAAACTTGCGTTGTGACATCTGAACTATTAAATCATAGAATTTTCCCACTGTCCACTTAGGTCTTTGACACTTACATAGCACGTCAGTAATCCATACAGTAGTTACCTTCATAACTTCGCTTTATGGGAGGTGCTATGATACATTGCGCATTTCAGTCAACAAGAATACGTGCATTTTTTGCCTGATGTATATGGTAAATCATGATATTCTTAAATTTTATTTGGAAAACCCTGTAATGCAAAATAAGTTTCAAAAACCTCACTAAGTGTGAACTAATGACCTGTTTTAATGTTCTCCACTGATTATGCCCTGGAGCATGCATCTGAAAATCAATTTGTCAACTCAACTCGAGTAAGCCTTCACTTATTTTAAGAGCTATCAACGCTTTTCAGTGTAATTCTAGTCAGTTTAGTGCTTACATTTTTAAGATAGTTTTGTTTAAAACATTCGGTGCCTACCGTTTAATGCTTTTGGTGATAAAAACGATATAAGATACATATTTAAAAAGTATTTTTTTTATTATCTCAAGCACCATGTAACTATCTTAATTAATGGATTGTATGGCCCATTTGGTGGCTTTGGTAAGATTCTTTAAAGAAAAAACTTTTCTTATCCATAATTTAAAATCTATAACTTTTACACAAGTTAGCCACTTTAAAACTCTCGGAAACGTTCTATTTGTTTTTACAAAATCTGGAGGGTTGTAGGTGACCGGCTGCTACCTTTGAGGCAAGATCCAGTGTCACAAATATTTTGCAGATTATGAATAGGCAAACTTGTGGTGATTTGAATTTATAATTACCTAATAATAAATCAGAGAAACTATATATAATGTTTTATATTTGGTGCCCCACGATTCACGAAAAAAAGTATAGCGGTATAAGGGCCCCTGCTTTTTCACACACTAAATGCTTTGGTTTTTAAACAAAATCAAATAAAAGCTAGTCTATATATAGATTATTAATTGT
This sequence comes from Telmatactis stephensoni, assembly GCA_029948255.1. NCBI lineage: Eukaryota > Metazoa > Cnidaria > Anthozoa > Actiniaria > Isophelliidae > Telmatactis > Telmatactis stephensoni. Next base: position 31,902 of record JALIZF010001668.1, on the reverse strand, counting down.
GAAAATGCAATTAAGAGTACGGAACGATGACGCCCCCCAAAAATAATCCATATGATGAAATTTAGAAGAATCCGGTGTAAAATGAGCACTTAAATTAAAATTAGCTATGCATAGCGCAACTACCTGCAGAACTCTTTGTTCCATTAAATCATGCACGGTATTAATAAAACTGAGAGATATTGGATGGCAAAGTAATCTTCGTGCTAACGTGTGAAAGCACATTGCTCAAGACCAGTCTATAAGTTTCTCGCAAGGTAAGTTTATGGATGTTAGTTAAAGTATAACTTTTACTTATCGTGCGTTGATTGGCTAAGAAGGCGGGTAAAATATCATCAGATTTTACAAAAGAGACAAAAAAAGTCTAACGCTAGTTTTAAATATAGTAACAATTGTTCTCTTTCCCTCACAAGCGTCTTAGAGTATAAAACAAAACAGGCCACAAAAAGATAAAGATATGACAAAAACTCTAAGGAAAATAAAATCTCGATAGCATGATGTTCAAGCGCGCATGGCAACGTTCTAAACAGTTTTATTTCTTTACCCAGATGAAGAGCGTTATCCTTTTTATCTTCGTTGCGTGCTTTGCGTCTGTGTTGCATTATTCAAAAGGGATAGACCCTTGCCCAGATGGAGGCATTTTACTAAACAAAGCCTTCAAGGACTTGGTAACCTGCGGAAAAATCACGGGGATCATGCTTGGAGCTCAATGCATCAGAGAAATGACTCCAGACAATAACGTGCTCAAGAAACAGCGGAACATTCAAGTCGACTACGAAAAACCCTGCTACGCGGTTGGAACGGACGGGTCACCTGCTCCCGGCTTCTGGGTTTGGGTGTTGTCAAAATCAAAAGAACTTGGTGAGGAGAACATTGAGGCACAAGAACAAACAAAAACTTGTGTAAATAAAAAGCCCTACCAAGCATTATTTCTTCTTCAGTTTGGCAACAAAAACACCTACATGATACTAAACCCAAATGAGGCTGCCCTTTTATTCACTAATAAACTGAGTGGATGCGACGTTTTTATAGCGGAAAACCCAAACAAAGCCAATCAACCCATAGTTATACACTCTAACAGAAACTCTATGTTGGATGATGAAAAAGGAAATCTTAAGGTGAAGGGTGACGACGTTGACGAAATATTGAAAAGTCATGCTGGTTATAAGGTAGCATTTCGCATATACCACGAACCAGATGGAAAAGACGACACTAAAGAAATACTCGATAACTACCAAACAAGTCACAAGGGAGTAAAACTGGTACCCTACAACACTGCTAAACCAACGGCTCAAGGGTTTCACTTCATCGGCTATTTTCAAAATCAATGGAAATTTATTCTCAAGGGCGATATTGATGGCAAGATAATTTGGAGCAACGTTGCATCTAACGGAAATCAGGGAGGTGGATTTTGCACTATTCTTTAAGACCGAAATGACTATCATGCACGTTACTAACAATGATGTTATCATTGGTATATTACTAGCGTTCTGATTGGTGTGTGTATGTTATTGATGCACGCACGCATGACGTCACACAATGTTACTTGCGTTTGATTGCTTGAAATATTTCGATAAAAATGTTATAAAGTAAAATAACTGCTTTTTTAGAAATGTCAAGACAACGAGAAAGTGCTTATCAGTAAGTGAGAATGTAAAACATCACGACAAGAAAAAATGCTAAAATTATAAACTATTATCTTGAAAATAAAAACAAAATATGACGCTAATTATCTGTTTGGAGTTTTCTCTTGATCTTGGCAGTAATACACTACGGTAGGAAGGAAACAATGCCACAGTCGACAAGACATATTCTTTGTTTTTGTCGTTTTAACAAACCGCGAGCTTCGTTCTAACAGTAGTGGATGACCCGATCTTGGACATTTTTGAAAAGATAAAACGACGCCGTTCCAGTGCAAACACTCAATAAACTGGCTGCGTGTAGACAAAAAATAATATGCTTACTATAGTTTTGCTAGAAAGTATCTCATATTTGCATGATCGAACAGCTGATGAGAAATTTGGTGAAATGAAGATGCATATCCAAATTAGAGTTGTATAAGCAAGACGTATGTAACTTGTTGTATGTCCGCAGCAATTTTGCGCGTGTAAAGTTAATGGCGGATTTTGGTGCTCCGAGGCGCATGTAGTTGATTAGGAAAATTTTGCGCGTGTAAGCTTAGTGGCGGATTTCCGTAATTCTCATAAAATAAATAGTAATATTAGTAATATGAAAAATTTTTTTTTGTAAATTATTTAAAATTCTAAATATTATTTCTACAGACTTTCTTTTTCGCTTAAATTTTTTCTAATACAGAAATATATAATTGCATAATATGCCATTGTATATATTCCCAATTCAAACATATGATGCTCGATATATTCGTTTGTATGCATTGTTATCTATCCATGGATTGTTGAGGGGTAGAATTATGTATTCTAATGTATTCTATCCTTTTGTATTCTATTGTATTGTCGTTCTATAGAATTCAGCATATCTATTGTTTGAACAAAAGAAATTCCGACGGAAAATATATCGTGCATGGTATAAATTCAAATGTTGTGGGTGTCCTGTGCTATCGACCGCTTCTATTGTATTGTATATATTGACCAATCAGAATGCGATGAAAAAAAACCTCGATTGCTGACCAAGAGGAACGCAGGCGCTGGGTTAGAGATTGGCACAGCGTGCACATGGACACGAAGAAAGTGTGTCAGGAAGCTTTCACTCTAGTTTATGCTTGGGAATCGAGGTAAGTTTGATTTTAAATCATCAAGAATGTATTATTAGTCTATTTTTTTTTAGTAGTTCTGTTATTTTTCCACTTCAAACAATGTCTTTCGTGTGTTATTTTTGAAATGTAAGTTACTTGAATTGAAATGGCGGCCAAATTAACAACTGTCGCTCAGAACACTGTACGCTTTGTGTTAAAGACGTGAACTTTGCTTTCATTCGTTTCCTGAGCTTTAATAGGTCCTGACTTACTATAAATGTTTTGAATTTTATAACTGTTTTCAGTAACTATTCGGCCCGACTTCTGTGCGAGTCCATGAATGTACTGCTTGAAGCGGTCACCCACCTTGGGCAAACAATGCAGAACAATGGGATATCGAGGACGCGTACTCGAATGTTTGAGTTTTAATTAAATTTCGGTTTTCTTTTTTCCTGTGACTTCTATGCCGTTCTTGAAGAGTCTTAAATTGTTCTCCATTGCTTGTGGGTTGACTGATAGAGAAGGACCTGCCTTTTAATATTAACAAATGTAACTTCAATGGCGACCATCTTGAGTCACTGTCCTGATCGATTTACAAATAAAACCTCATTTAGATGTGAAGCAAAGAAAATTTCATTCCTTTGAATTTATTTTTGACGGTTAGCATGATTTTAAAACATTTTCTGATCGGGTAGAATCAAAATAATTTTAGTACGTAAAACTAGTTTTGGTGTCTTGCCCTGAAAATATCACAAAACTCAAACAGGTCTACAGTGTGTAAAAAGTAAGCAAAGTTTAATCCCTTTGTCGCCAGTGTATATAAAACTCTCGAAGGATCATTTGTATGGTGAGCAAACCGACAGTTGGACTTTTCTGAAATTTGATACGTCCATAGTTGCACTGCTGTGATGTGACTTTTTGTGTAAAATTCTTCATTTGAAAGACTTTAGTGGTATTTTCCTTGCTTGTAAAAGTTACTGCAATGAAGTAAACATCTCGCTGAGTTCTAAACATTGGATTTTAGAATGTTTTTAGACCATCAGCTTCACACTCATGAATCCAACATGACAGCTAAAGAAGATAAATGATAACATTGCTCTGTTTTATAATACCAAATTACTCAAACAAAAACACAATTAAAATTTTTTGGGTATCATCGCACAGTATTATGAGTACACGATCAATACTTCAACAATAAAGAAAACAATTTATTCATACATGTACACTGGTCATTCTGTAAAAGTAAAAAAACAAACTTTACAAACAGAACATTTAAACAGAAATGAACTTTGAAATAATGAACTTTGAAATAATAAGCTTTGATTTTTTATTATAATTATTGAATAAAGATCGATACTCTATGATGAAATGTTCCAGTTCTTCAAAAAAATTAATTTATCAACATATTCAGATTTCAACTGAGCCCTCTTTGCTGTCACAATGTCACCAGCTGTAGGAAAAACTCTTTCAGATGGTACAGATGTAGCTGGGGTGCATAAGTATCTTTTAACAACAATGGATAGATTTGGATATCTATCCAGTTCTTCTGTCTACTTACAATTCTCAGGGAGAGGATGGTTGTTAGGGAATTGCTCCCTTATGAAAACCATATTGTGTGCTAACATCATGTCCCTACATTTGTGGAGCTCAAACGCTTGTTATTTACAGTACAGGCTATACTGAGAACACGGCAAACAAATATAAAAAGTATTTACCATCACGTAATTGGGTCCAGGCCTGGATTAAACATAATGAGATGATAAAATACTTACACAAATCAGATAAGAAAAGAAATTAAATAAAGGTACCTTGTCAATTTTTTGTAGATTCCCTTGGAGGTAGCTTGACAGTTCTTCATGCTAATCTTTTACTTGCGAATCGGTGATTGTAATCTGCATGTTGCAATGGTAATGACATGTGTAGATGCTTTGAATGCAGTTGAATAAAGTTTGATATAAAATGCTCTTACAGTAAAATTAACAGTTGATGCCATGAGATTAGTCTAGATCAGAAACTCAAGATGTATCGATCAGCAGGACTACGTGAGACCATCGGTAGAAACACGACAGCAAATGTTTGCAGAATCAAATTTCATAGCAGGAAACTGGGAGAATGAAGAACCAATGGAAAAACGAAAAGTAAACATACTTTAAAAACACATATTGCGATGTTGTTTTGTTTATTCAAAAATCTGCAGTCTTTTAACGATAGCTTCAACTTAAATTTTACAACGGTATGGTTATATCTAAACCAGTAAATTTAATGTCATGAGTATCGATGAACCAAATCAAATCTGATTACAGACATTATTCACTTGAAATTTACCGCCATTCGCCCGCGATCGATGGTTCATTGATCATGAATTACTAGTCAAAAGGTCACAGACTTAAGATTGTTTTGTGATTGGTGCATTTCGATCCTTCCTTTGGCTATAAATACAATCGTCTTACACTTGTTTTAGTCTGTAATCTGCAACATGATGAGTAAGCGTGCTCGACCTCCTCCAGGCTATTTTGCCAATCTCAATGAGTTAGACTGTAATGTTTCCTTTAGGAAACATGCAGCGTCAAACCGAGAGCTCTAGATGGAATTTATTTTGTTGAAAGATTGCTGGCTAAACAGAGAAAATATGGCGAAATACAGTATCTCATCAAGTGGCTGAACTGGAATATAGAGGACAGTACGTGGGAGATAACAAAACACTTGCCAAAGTCTGAAGTACAAGCTTTTGAACACCCAAGTCCAAACCCTGAAAGAGTTCAAGACTTTAAAGAAGAACTGGCTCTCCTAGAAAAAGGTCTAAAGACAGGATTGAAGACTACTGAAACGATCAATGTGAAGCATGAAGTGGTCAGAACACTTTTTAAAAAGATGCCATCACTTATCACGAGAAAACCCTACATGGCCTCCCAACAGGACTTTGTTGACGCTGGCCTCGAACAGTACTTTGGAAAGAACCGTCACTCTGCCTGGTGCTCACCAAGTAATTGAATTCCATTCTCCATGCGAATGATCCTTTGCTGCTCGCCGAACTTCGTAGGGTGGAAAACAAGACCAGTTCAAAAACTCCAGATCTCCTTCAAGGAGCACGTTTAGACAATCTGACGTGCAAATCAACCAGCTCTATTAGGAGCCAAAAAATCAACCGGCCCTATTAGGAGCCTCCAAATCGCTTGAAAGTCATTGACCAGTTGCTTTATTTTTACATAATCCATAAAAGCATAAAAAAATGAAATAAAGTATTATTAAATATTAACATGTTATAAGGAACTACTGTAGAACACGAAATCGATCATATTAACTTTCCTTTGTTTGACTGTTATAGTTGACTGGTTCAGCTCATTAGTATGCACAGTCAAATTTAGAGACTTTGATTGGTTGTTATTTGTGACTCAAGGGAGTTCGCCAGTTGAGCTTACTCGTTTGCTCTGAGACCCTTCAAATCCCAAAGGTCATTAAAAGATCTAGCACCTCACTTTAATAATAATAATAAGGAATTTCTATAAATAGACAAATAATAATAATAATAATAATAATAATAAACTTTATTTAAAGATGGAGCCAATTTAGCCTGGCTAATCTTCCATTGGGCCATCTATACAATACATTCCAATAAAATTACAGTTAAATTAAATTAAATTACTAGGAAACTCTCAAAAACTATTGATATATACATTTTTTGGTAACTTTGAGAGTTAATTTGATACCGACCCTTTTGTTGAACGCCTGTCAGTAATTTCACAAATGCTATTAAAGGCAGCTAAACAAATTCTTCGCCAGTCAAGTCCGGTTCCATGTTGGCTCAGCATTCTATAATTAGCAATCTTATTCATTGATGAAATTAATATATGTTTTTAATAAATTCAATAAAAGTTGATTTTCTTACATTTGGAAAATATAAGACTTTTTTTTTGTTCTGTTGTTAATCTGTGCTGTCAAGATAACATCACACCAAAACAAACTACTAGTGTCTTCGTTAAGCAAGGTTAAGCAAAATGTGTACAATTAAAGAAGAACACGCTGGAGCTGAAAAGTGCAGTGATGGATCCAAAACCCCACCAGTCAAGAGAAAAGTTGAAGAAGATCTGGCCAAAGATCTGATCTCTTGGATATGAAAGCCTTCGCGTTAGTTTTCTGGCTGAGCGCGATTCAAAACTTTATGCCGTTCTCTCCTTGAGCGCAAAACTTTTTTTTGAGTTAAGCATATTACTGATATTTTCTCGAGTCAGTTAACAATTCCCCTAGACTCCTTCGCGGCCGTTATTAGGCTTGTCATGCTAGGCGAATCCGATCGACTCATGAGGAGACTAATAATGGCTGCCAATGAGTCTATCTATCCCCATGTTAGAAATGAAACCAAGATAAACCACACAGCTATAGATTAATTCAACAACAATGATTTTATTTGAAAATTAACTATCTAAAATATTATATCAATAGAAAATATAGATTGGAATGAATGGAATTATTAAAAACTGAAACTAGCTATTATACGATTTACAATGAAATAAACCAGAGACTGCATTATCAATACTGTCTGTCAAAGACACTTAACAGACCTGATGCTGCAGCATACTCGTTCACGCTGTGTGTTGTGCACATCGATGGGACTTGGCAGGGAGCATAGTAGTTGTTCAGGTTGACTGGTGGAAACAGGAAGAGGAAAGCTGGTGGAATTTGTGCATGGAGTTCTTTAGGATAGATAAACTGTGGAACACCATAGGGGTAGCTGTGAGCACTGACATATGATTTAATCATAATAACTTGTTAAATTTCTCCTAACACAGGAAAAAAATATTAATAATTGTCAATGGAGCATTAAATGACATTTGAACAACATAGCTTATAGTTACATGATTATGTAATGAAATCATTAACGACCATATAATCATACACCCAGAACAAAAGATCAGTTGCTCAATTTTCTCGCCTAGTATTAGAGTATTATCCTTGTTTCTTCTGTTTACAACATCCAAGGATGCATGTTTCAATCAAGAATTACTTAGCGAGATAAACTAAGTCAAAGGCTAAAAATGATATGATTAGTGATCAGAGGTGTAAGAGTATCTGTAAACAAAATGACCAAAACATAAAAGAACAATGCAACGGAAGTAGGATAGTACTAGTAAGTACTCGAGCTAATAAGTTTGGCTTCCTGAGAACCTTATTCAGTATGTGTAAACAAACTCCTGTATATGAATTCTCTGACTGACAACTTAACTTGTCATTTTGCATTTCGTAATGGAATGTAGAAGAGTAAGCTATCCTTGTTTCTTCTGTTTACAACATCCAAGGGTGTTTAAAAACAGAAGACTATTGAAAGCACATTTGACATTTTCCCATCATTTGCCAGAATACATGTCTGACAATAGATGCTTTTATTGTGGGCTTCCTTTACCAGGGGTTCTGCATGAAATTTTTGTGCACATTTCCAAACGCCATGGACCCAGGCAAAATTCCCGATAAATGAAGGGGTGTGCTCAGTGATGATTATAACTCATGGTCGATCTTAATTATATAATCGTGATTTTGTTATCTGAGAGCATGAAAACAAATAGTTAGAGAACTAGAATAAGATTTGAAGAAAGGATGATAATAAACAATTAATGAATAAGTTGGTAATGTTCGCGCAGTTTTTTGAAATTTCCACACTGGAACATGACAGAATTCAAACAAAATTAATGTTCAGTTGTTTCTTCAAAATTTACAATCAGATTGCAGAGAGGGGTGAATTGAAACTTGTAACACTGTTAAAATGGAAGATGATAACTTGCTGACATTTCAAGCCTTAGCTAGCCCTTCGCAGGGTAAAAGAGGGAACTGTAGACAAATTCATACAACATGCAAAAGCATGTAGACATAAGGAGTAAGGTAGTGTTTAATGGCAAAATAGCTTGTGTAGAAGGAGAATCTCCCTTCTCCCAAATGTTTTGCCTCTTTTCTCCCTCCTCCCTAATTATTGGAGCCATTTCTCCCTCCTCCCTAAACTGTTCCTCTCCGCTCTAGAAAGTAAGAATATATATAATTATGGTTGTTTTTCATATGTTATATAAGCCAAAGGTTTACTGACGTAGAGACGAATACGTGACTGAAAATAACACACTCACCAGCTGGTATAATTGTTTATTATTTTGTCACTGATTATTTATATATTGCTTTCCATTTTACATCCCTCAGTTTTACCGACATTACATTACAGGACAGTGTGACACATCTTTCCACAAAAAAAACATAACGACCCATGTTGAAACAATAATCGCAGAAAATAAAACGACAATAGCAATTGAAAGTTTAAATTCTATGGCATCTGGCTGAACCATCGTTCTGTATCTGATAACTTCTTCAATCAGAACTTCCTCTGTGCGTCTCAATATCATTTCCTCTGTTGCGGTAGATAGTGGCGGCGAGGGTGGACTCTGGTGAGAGAGGGGAAAGAAGAATGTAAGTTAGTTTTATATGTTTGGAATGGGCATCATGTAGCCGGGTTTTTTTCCCTCACCTTTAGTTATATATTACTACAAATCAATTTCTATACTCACTCTTGAGCTGGGCGACAATTTCTGACCTTGAACTAGGCATGATTTCAAGTTGCACTAAGAAAGAAACATAGATATGCATACAGACTTTATTTCATCTTGACAACAAAATATATCATGAAGGAAGGAAGAAAATATTAATGTTGCACTATAAAACATCAAGATTCTGATCTGAAACCCTTAGAATAATGAAGAAATTTGCAACTGGTGCAAAATTAAATAACCCCATTTACACAAGTAGCAGCAGTAAGGTGGACTCGCGGAGGCACCCATGAAATACGCGGGCCCTGCCTGCATATTTCAAGGGGCGTCGGACATGGGGGATTCATTGCGTCATTTCAGGAAGCTCGCAACAGATGGGTCTTAGAGGGAGTAAGATATTACTGCTGCTGGTCGGGATTTTGAATATAAAAAAATAGTTATATATATGGATGCTATTGACTGGCTTCTTGCAGAGGGCTTAGATCGTCATTTGCCGGCGATCCAAAATGAAGAAATCGCGCGGCTAAGAGAACAAGTACTGCGAAGTCTGGACAGCGATATTGCTTTTACGACATTTACAGAAGGCGAAACAGATGAATCAATGAAAGAAGACAGAGCAGAACAAATAATAGACGAGCTTCCAGAGGGCGACTTCCGGCTGCAACTCACTTTTATAAAGCACGATGGGCGCAGCTGGGTTATTGAGAAGAGTCGCAACCCAGTAAGGGCTAGTAATCGAAAGGATCTTTTTATTTTAAACAAGAATACGCGGCCCGGCGCCTTGGTGGGAATCGATGCGCTGTTCTATGACGTCGCTTACCCGGTGACTGTGGTTATTTACGCGGGTTATGAATTAAAGGAGCCCGACGTCACTAAGCTTAAGCCGATGCGGCATCCTGGCAACTGCGTGGCAAAGTTAGTTAGAGAATTCTTTAGTGACGCGGCTAGGGGAGGGCAGCTCACAGACGCACGAAGAAAGGCCATTCTGCGGTGGGAAAAAAATGTACAAAGGTCAGGCGCGACGATAGAGGCCATAAAGAAGTTAGAAGTGGCCATCCAGCGACCGATTGCTGTTTTAGATATTATGGGAAACTTTATTTATCCGGGCACGCAGAAGTACAGAGGGCGTGGTAAGGCGATCTGCATTTATCAGCATAATGGTCACGCGTGGCGCGAAGTGAGGTTTCCGAAGAAGAAAAGAGTAGAGGTCTACACGGATAATCCGCTGGATATAGAGGTCGATGGGGATTGCAAAGTGCTTCATGACAGTAGAGAGTTTATACATGAGAATTCTATCTGGCTGCTGGATGAAGAGGGCACGCAGTTTATTACGCAAGATGGGACACTTTACAGGCCCGAAGCGGAGGATAAAAGAATTAATGCCGCATGTGAAATTCTAGGCGAGGACTTTCGTGACGAGGTGTTTTGCAGCGGCAGCCTTGACTTTATGGCCGCGAGGAAAAGGAATGGATGGGGCGCCACGCCAAGGGACTTCGGCGATATTGCGAAGGCGTGCGTTGAACATGGACACGGCGGTCTGTGGAACATGGAATACAAAAAAGATGACTATGTGTCGCTGGACATGAAGCATTGTTATCCGGCCAGTTTTAAGGGGCTCGGTGACTGTGCGCCGTATTATGAGCGCTATGGGCATCCGGATAGTCAGTTTTTTAGAGTGGCATTGCAGGGCACGTATGCGGCGCCGGCCAACGGATTTGTAAAGCTGACGACGTGGAAGTTGAAAGAGGGCCTGCATCCCATCATTTATGCTTGGTATGGCAAACATATGCAGGAAAAAGGATGGATGCCGGTGCCGCTGTTGAAGTTCTTTGAAGAGCGTGGGCTGTTAGAGTATACGGCGCACTGAGGCTATTCTTTGCCATGGCGATAAGACGCAGTGGCTACCCGCGGACAATCATGCGTCGAGGATTGTTATTGGTAAGTTTACGCAGGGGGCCAGAGAGGGCGAGCGGTATATGCAGCGGCGATTGGTGACGGATTCCGAAGAGCTGAACTTTCTGATAAAGAGGGCGCAAAAGGAGGGACGATGGTGAGGGTGGAAAACTTTACGCACGGCAAAGTCATCTGCTATTATCACGGCCATAAGGCGCAGTATTATCATTTGAGGGCGAGTATGTTGGCGTATGCGCATATTAATCTGTTGGCGATGCTGTTGAGGTTTGCGGTAGAAGAGGTGCCGAGGGTGGCGACAGACAGTTTGTATATTAGGCCCGAAGTGTTGGAGAAGATGAAACTGTATTATGTGGCCGACGAAGAGGCAGAAAGTGGGCAGTGGCGCATTAAAGACGAAGAGATGAGAGAATGGCGGGCGCGCGTAAAGTATGAAGATGGGCATAAGAGCGGCGGCCAAGAGCGGACGACGGAGGCGTTGCCGGGCGTTGAAGACCCTATTAGCTATAAAAGGTTTTCTTACCTCTACGGCGCCGGGGGCAGTGGAAAGACGACGAGGGTGTTAAGGCTATTTCCGAAAGTTAAAGTACTGACGCCGACGCATCGTTTAGAAAGAGAACTGTGTGCGGCCGGCCACGATGCGCAGACTTATCATAGCTTTTTCCGTTATAATGGCGAAAAATGGGTGCCTGAGGCCATAAAAGAGATACCGACGGTTGTTCTTTGGGACGAGATTTGTACGGTGCCGTTGCAGATGTTAAAGGAGTTTGTGGGGTTTTTAAAGGGCAAGACGCAAGTTATCTTCGCTGGCGATCCGTGTCAGCCGCCGCCGATTGCGGGCGAGATGCCGCATGAGTGGTTGAAGACCTTCTGTTACTGCGAAGAAACGAAGGCAGATTATCGTAGCAAAGATCATGTCGCCGATTTTAAAAGGGCTCTTAGAGGCCTTAGCAATATAGAGCAGTGTCAGGTGATGCGCAAAAAGATGAGGGCGCGAAGTTATGAGGAGTTTCTACAGCAATGGCGGCCAAAGGATTTAGTACTCAGCAGTAAGAGGGCGACGCAGGCAAGAATAGAAAAAGACCTGTTGCAGGCGCATAGGGAAAAGTTTCCCGCAGAGTTGGTGCCCGTGACGTATAAGCCGCGCGACACGAGGATGCAAAAGAAAGATATTAGAGTGCCGCACACTGACGTTGTACTGCAGAATGCTGTGACGCACGACAAAGCTTGGGTGCCGTTAGAGGCCGCAAAAAAAGTAATCTCTTCGCCGACTGGCGGTTAGGTTATTGTATGACAGTACACAGTGCTCAGGGATTAACAGTTAAAGAAAACTTATGGATTATAGACCAGCGTCTTATGCTGGAGTAATCTTATTTACACTGCAGTTAGCAGAGTTGAATACTACAAACAACTAAAAAGAGCGTGGGGTCCGCAATTACGGTACGATAATACACTCCGCCTGAAGTAGGCTAAGCTAATATACTTAAGAAATTACAAAGGTATAAGAGAATTGATGAGGAAAAAAATAAGGTATTTGACCTCACAGGTCGATGATGTTTATAAACCCAACGCAAGGTGTGCTAAGTGTAACATACCGCTACTCTGGGATTTTGAACCAAACGACGATCAGCAATTTTCTGTGGACCGTTTAAATAATAAGAAAGGTCACTCTGTAGGTAATATACGTTTGACGTGCTTAGAGTGTAATCAGGCGCGTGGTGCAGCACTACTCTGAATCCTTAGGGACTATGTGCAGCTCTTCTTTGACAAATCCACGCTTGGGACCATCGTGAAGATAATATAATATGGGTTGGCCCTTCTTACCTATTACGCTTTGAATATTGTAAGTTTTCAAGGACCAATTAGGATCCGTAGCTCTTTTGGATCCTCCTTCTAATTCCCCCGGTTGATAGAGATATCGAACCGTGGCGTTACCTAACTTTTTTTTCTTGGGAAAGACTGGTCTGGAGCTCCTGACGAAGAACTTGTGTTCGACGTGTTTTTTCTTTATGGCATCCTTAGGTTTCATTCCCGTTGCTCTTGTTTCCTCATTATTTAAAGCCGTAATGACTTCTGGAAGTCTCTGCACCCACTCCCTATTGCTTTTGGATGGATCTACTAATTCTTTCCAATACTGATACCCAAACAAGCGTTCCGCTAGGGTGCGATTGAATCTTTCGACGAGGCTTTGACCCCTGTGGTACTCTGCTTCAGCTCTCCTGATCTTAGTATCGTGGTCTTTCAGCGTTTTAGTGACAGCGCCCATGAACTCTGTCCCCGCAACCACTTGCAGCAGCTTGGTCCATTTCAAAAACGCGCTTATAAATCTTAACCAGCGCTTCCGCGACTTCTCCTGAATCCTTACTGGTCAGTGGCTCAGCGTCCTTATATCTGCTGGCGATATCCACGACGGTCATGGCATATTTGTACGTTTTTCTCTTTACCTTGTCGTGCCGCAGGAAAAGCAGATCCCGCTGATGAACTTCGTTTGGAACATTCACGGGTAAAGCTGGGTCTAGGAATGTACTTAGGAACGGGAAGATAAAGCTTGCCAGAGGGTCTGTTTTTTAAACCAGTTCTTAGCTGTGTCTTCAGAGACTCTAGCCGCTACATCAAGTTTCTTAATAGCCGAGGCTCCTCTTCAATAGCCTTGAGGTCTATAGTAAATTCTCTTAAGTTTATCTCGCGAGCATTATATGAATTCCAAGACAAGGTTATCTTTCGTTCGTTATAAAATCACAACTTCTCCATCCGAACTTTAATGGTGATGTTAATGCTGCTTACCAAGTCGCAAGACAAATCGTAATTCAAAGAAATGGGAGTGTACTTCCACTAGGTCAAATGGATTGCCCTTTAGGCTGGGAATTTAGCCATCACCTTCGAACGACTGCCATTTTCATATGTATAAACTAAGTCACAATGGATTTCATAATTAGAAGGGACATTCCAATGAAATGTGTCGATATTTTGACCGGCCAGCGTCACCACTTTATAACCGATCAGGTCTTTAATGCGCTGATTCAGTGTGGTGCTTTTGTCGTGGGTCAGTTTCCATTCGTGGGGCAGCCCTGTTGTTAAAGTGACATCGTGTTTGGCCAGTTCTTTGGCCAGCGTCTGCGGCTTGTAATGCGAATTAGGAATGAGATGCTGCCTGCTGCCTTTCATTATAAAGCCGGCTATTAAATTATGCCAAGAATTGTACAAAGAGCAACTTATGAGTCGGACCTTGTGGGCTCTGATCGGCGGATTTAAATAAGTTGTAAACGGATTTTGGTCGCTGTTCAAAAAGACGATCATATATAATAGGCCACGGCGCCTCCGATGGCCAGGCCTGAAATGCCAAGAAACATTAATTCATTATTTTTTTGCCTTTGCGACGGCGTGTAATAATCTTTAAACCGCGGGGGCGACATCTGAAAGTGAGGATGCGCTTGGGCATAGAGTTTAAATGCATAGTCGGTGTTCTGGAAATTCTTATCGGCCTGCATTTTATCGCGGTAATTTTGGTCTAACCAGTCTCTATAGGCCATTCTTTTTTTATTATAGGCGGCGACGGCATTTTCATAGGCTTCCATGGCCAAATCATGACGTTTTCTTTCAGCGGCTACATCATTTTTATCACCGTGTATGAGGCGGTCTAAGGCTCTACCGCCGTAATTGGCGCCAGTAAAGGCTAAGGCGGCCACAACAGATCCAACGAAGACACTTACCATTATATATATATTTTTTAAGAGGGCAGGTATTTTTCTTTTTCTAAATAATCTCTGAGAGCAATGCTGCCGGTCATGGCGGCGGTCATTTTTACATAGTTCATGACGCTGCTGCTTGGGTCGCCAGTGAAGGTTTCTTTAAGGGCCTTTTTGCCAACCCAGCCTATGGCGGCAACTATAGAAGTAAGTACAGCGGCCTGTTCAACGGTCTTCATCAATGTAGAGGGCATTATATATTAACATAAGAGAATTTTTTCTTTACGGTTACTCCATCTCAGGGATCTTTGACTTCTTTTTTTCTTTAGGCACCTCATGGTGTATTACGGGCTCAAGATGCACGGCGGGCTTCTGTGATTTCCACTGTAGGTATAAGCTGCCCATGGCCACTAAAAGGCCAAAGCCGCCGATGACGTAGCCGGGATTCACCGCTGATATATCCCAGCCGTCACTAGATTCCGAAGAAGGGTCTTTTTTGCCTTATTCTTTTTATTCAGCTCGGCCAGCTTTTTTCCCGCCGCTACTCTGCCGGGCGCTTTTGGTTTAGTAATCTTTTTTTCGTCGACCGCTGCCGTCGCCGGAGGAAGAGGTGTATTCTGCTCTGTATGCTCGGTGTCACTCATATATTAAGGACTTGACGAACTTGATAAGTAACCTCAAGACGACTTGATAAGTATACTACAGACGACTTGATTAAGTAATTACAGATGACTTGTCTTCAACTTCTTCAAGAACTTGTTCCTGACTTATCTTTGACTTCTTAAAGTCGCTCCAAGAAGTGGTAAGTTCTTTCAAGTCAATATGTTGGGCAACGTGAAGTACAGCACTCGCCACTGCCATTAACTTACCACACTTCAAAGATAACCACCCACAAGTTATCTTAAGTTCTTGGGCGATGACATAGTCTTCTCTTATGTCCTTCTGAAGTTGCTCTACGTCGTCTATGGGCAGCGCAAGTCCCAAAACCTTAGTGGCTAGCTTAATGGCTGAATCCGCACGGCGTCTGTAGTCTTACTTGCAAGTGCAGCCTCGTATCTTTTGTGGAACTTCTTTGACTTCCGCCTCGGACAACTTACTGAACTTGCTCGTGGGTAAGCTCTTTACCCTATCATTTCTTTACATTTGCCGCTGCTGACTAAAACATTAAGCTGTTCTTTCAGTTGATCATCGCCCAGTTGCTGAGGCGGCTCCTCCGCTAATAGCTCTTCGATGTTCATGTATATAAGAAAAATCATAGATTTTTCACGCTATAAGGATGTCTTAGAGAAAAGATCATTTTCGAATACTGATTTTCTTTTAAATGCCGCATATATTCTTGTAGCTGCTCTTTGGTTATTTCGCCGCCGTAGTCGCTAAGGATGGTTTCTAGGTCGCTTTTGCTGGGCGTGTAGAAGACCACTAAAGAGCCGATATTTTCTCTAAAGGGCTTACTGACGCTTGTCAGCTGCTGTGATAGGAGCCACACAGAAATGTTATCATGGCGCCCGGAAAAGGCCAGTTTTACTAGCTCTGAAGTGCGTTTTTTCACGTCGTCGCCGCAGGCAATGTCATCCAGAATAAATAAAGTTTGTGCAGCGGCCGTCGCTGGGTGCCTCCACTGCCGGTGCCAGAACTCTAAATGCGTTGATAGTTCATTAGGGTCTAAGATGTCTACAAAAAAATCTTCATCTTCTTTGCCCACGTTTTCCCAGGTCTTATTGTTAACATAGGTGGGGCACAGTAAAACAATGTAATCGAACTTATATCTAAAAGGGCCTAATAGCTGCTCCACGACGAATTTACTCTTGCCGCAGCCCGTGGGGCCCACAATAAGGGCATTGCAGGGAATATGTTCTGGATTCATTATATATGAGTGTGGAGCAAATACAAAGGGCTGCTGAATTTATACGAGAAAAAAGAAGTCTAGAAGAGCAGGTGTTAGATCTGCAAGAAGAAGTAAAGCGGCTCAAAGAAGAGCTAGCGGCCAATAAAACGGCCGAACGGTTATCGGCGATGGTGACTCTGGCTATGTGGGGTAAAGAAGCTGTCGTCGACTTTATGAGGGCTCCAATGTAATTATATATGGACAACCCTTACAAGTTAGGAAAAGATTGTGTTTATACGGTGTATCAAGACGAGGCCAAATACAGCAAGGCCTCTTGGGTGAATGTGGCTGGGATGGCGGTGGATGTGCATTATCCCGGCCGAAAGTTGATTTTGTGTAGCATTTGCTTAGGGGCGGCGAGTCATGCCAATGTGGGGTTTCGATTTGTGGATCATGATGGGAAACCGTTTCCGCCCATGCGACAAAAGACAAACACAAGAGAACCAGTGCATTTTTCGTATGAGCCGCCCACTCAGAGCGCAGAAGATTTGGGGGTGGTGACTTTTCATCTGATAGCCGATGTAGAGAAAAAAGTACAACTGCAAGTGCGGGTGGATGATTCGGCGACCATTTGTATCAACAGCATTGACGACCAGAGAGATCGGCCTTACAACCACATGACCATCAGTATTTTGACGGTCATTTCACTATAATATATGGAGAATCCTTACACAACACACAAATATTATGCGTATGTTTCAGAAGATAGGGATTACACTACTAAGGACCAATGGCAAGATGTCGATGGCCTATCGATCGATGTAGAAGGCTATTACTTGATTATTTGTACCTTGTGCCTTAATACGGGCCTTAATGCCAATGTGGGGTTTTGTCTTGTAGACGGCAGCAACCGGCCTCTGATTCCTTTTAGAACCTCTGTAAACAAGAGAATCCCCGTTCATTTTTCTTACGAGCCCTGTCCATTTAGTGGCGAAGACCAGACTCCTGTTTCTTTTCATATGGTGGCTTATTGTAAAGGGCCTGTCAAGCTTCGCCTCATGACAAGTGATGTGCAATATGGCTCTGGCAATACTGTTCAACATAGTAGGGCTGGACTCAATAGTGTTATGAACGTAGACAGGCCTTGGAACCACAAATCCATCAGCACCATGAGTGCTATTCCGCTTTGCAGCATTGAAGAACAAAAAAATAATAATGCGGCGCCACAACCCATCGGTAGAAGAGCCTTTATACCACGGGTCGAAGAAGATATTAAAAAACCTGTGCCAAAAAATCCAGACAAAAAGCCCCCTACCGGCGGTACATCAAAGCTTTAGATATATGGACTGCTTAACGTCGTCGCCGTCGAGTGATTGTGTCATCGCCCCAGAAGAAGAGAAGAAAATGCGCTGTTTGCACTGTAATGAAATCTACAGAGAAGCAGAGTTTGTGGGCCACATATGTACGGCCGATCTAAAGGCCCGCCGCACTAAAGATGATGGCATCTATCAGGGCGCCGATTAGAATACGGAAAAAAAGATGCTGCGGCTTAAAAATGCCGTGTAAGTACGAAAAAAAGATATATTACGGCTTTTTTTTTAGGTCCTATGCAGAAAAAGGGTCAGGGTTCAAAACAACAAAGGTATGGTATTCTGGTAATGTTTCCGCTACGAAAAAAGTGAATAGAGAATCTTTTTAGGCCCTATGCAGAAAAAGGGTCAGGGTTCAAAACAACAAAGGTATGGTATTCTGGTAATATTACTCTTCTAAAGATAAAAAAATATAATATTCTTCTAAGGCGGATAATAGTATTACTCTTCTAAAGATAAAAAAATATATAACATTACCAGAATACCATACCTTTGTTGTTTTTACCCTCACCCCCAGTTTCACAACTATACCATACCATATTTTTAACAACATCTTCCGTTTTAGCCATAGCGCCCTTTGAGCCATTGGCCTAATTCTTTTATCCGCTCTTTATTTGCGGCCTCAAAGTCTTCTTCGCACTTTTTAGCCATCGCGTCATAATGCTCTTCTACCCCGGCATTATATTCTGTTAAGCCGCCGCAGACATTATGCTCTATGTGATAATCTAAGCGCTGTTTAGACGCAAATGTCCTTTTACAGGCCCCACATGTATTATCTAAGTAAATCATTTCTTCTTCGGCGGGCTCTTTGCGCGGCATCCTATCTTTGAGCGGATATAAACAGCGCCAAATGTGCTTTTCCGAATCTCTGACTTCTTTACAGCCGGCGTGATGCACCGATGACCAATGCGGGCGATTTTCCCATGGCACGCCTTCAATGTCGTCAAAATAAGCACCGCTGCCAAAGCGCTCATCTAACTGCCTTTTTTCCTTATTCAGACGCTCTATATGCGGGCAATCGCAGCGCGCCATCAAATCCCCGCAGCCGTAGCACTCTAAATCGCCAAAGTCATATTCTTCAGACGCTCTTTCTTCCGACGGTGTCACTATAGGCCTTTTCAAGCATATTTTACTTTTCAAATGCGATTGTAGACGCTGTAAACGGCAAAAGTTCTTTCCGCACAAAGGGCATTCGGTCTGACAGCTCTTGGAAAGTTCATGTTGCCGTAAACGGCGTTCAGAAGTAAAGCTTTTAGAGCAATGTTGACAATTCATTTTATAGTCATATAAACCATACCTTCTAATACCGATACCCCGGCGGATAAAAAAATATAAAACATTACCAAAATACCCTACCATGTTGTTTTGAAACCCACCCCCAGTTTTAGCATCGGCGGCTATAAAAAAAAACCGACCATTATTAATCCCACTTCTATTTTTTTTTTCATTGGGCCGTGGCATCTTTTTTTTCCGTATTCTAAACTCCATGAGTCATCGCTGTCGCTTTCGCTTTCGCTTAGGGTCCAGTCGCCGCCGCTGTCACTGCTGATGTCGCTGTAACTCCAGTCACCGCGGGATTCGTCGGCGCTTAGGCAGTCGCTGTCGTAGGAACTCATTATATATCTAAGAGAACATATCTTTCTTTTCTATTTTGACCGCATTAAAGCTCCAATAGCTATTATTGCCACAACGGCTTTTCTTAAGCCCATTACTCCGTATATGCGTATATTCTTTGCCCTCTAAAGTCTCTTTTACCCGCAGCGGCGCCCACATAGTATAAAGCTTATTATCGCCATCCTCCAGGGTCAACTTCATACTCTCGGCCGCGTGTATCTCATAGACATCATAGCCCACAATCTTATAAATGCGCCCGACTTCTAAATCGCGCCACTTTGTCATGGTTTCGGCTTCTTTGATGGCTTTGTTAAATTCTGCGGCGCTGATCATTATATCATAGAGATGTTTTACCTTTAAAAGCGATGTATAACTTTCATATGCACCGCCAAGGTTTCTTCGCTTTTAAAGCGCCTTGGACACCGCGGGCAAGGAACCCTTAGGCCCCTGCAGTATTCTTTGAGGGAATCAACTATTTCATCGTAGTCGTGGCTGACCAAAGTAAGATAACCCTGCTGTTCATATCTTCGTAATGCTTCTTTTTGGGCCTCAGAGAGCTCTCCAGTGCCCTTAGGCGTCTTCAATTCTATACAAAAGCCGTTATAATTTTTATGTGCATTTTGCACTATAAGGTCTGGTTGCCCCTTCTGATAGCCCTTTTGCCAGCTTTGTATGCGCTTTTGTTGGGTGTCTTGGTTTTCTCCGAGGCCGGCGACGAGGATGAGATTATGAAAGCGACGGATGTAATCTATTACTTTTTTATGTAGGTCCAACTCATTTTCGATCTTAAAGCACGTGACTGCTCTTATATCTTTTTTTAACTCATAACGGCCAGTTTTTCTAATCTGCGGCAACACCTCTTTAAACACCCAGTCTTGAAAGTCTTGGGCAATCGGCAGCTGACTACTAAAGATGAGCTGATAAAGCCCCGGCTCTGTGATATAAACGGTCTGCGGGTGATCAGAGTAAGGGTCGTGATCTGTGACCCTTAGTTCAGACAGGGATCTTTTGTATTTATCTCGCACGTGATCTATTATAGCCTGTTTTGTATTAGAGTATCCAAGAGCCTTAGCAACCTCTTTAGCTTTAAAGTAGAGCTCTTCGTTTTTCTTGAGCGTCTTAAGTTTTAGGTTTAGCTTGGGGTTTTCAAAAACGCGTATCATGGTATATCAGTGTGTTTTTTTTAATCTTAAAAGCCTATCGCCCTTAGTAGGCAATGGACTGAAGTTGATTACCTTCTATGTTCATTTGCGCATCGCTGACGACAAAGATGTGGCAGTTAATCTTGTCCCCATTGCCGGCGCTGCTATTTTTTGTGCGTTTTATCTCCAAAGTGACGCCGTCTTGTGTGCTGACCAGTTTTAAGCCCTGGCCGTGGATGTCATTGTCCTCTGAGGTTCTTAGATCTATCCACAGGGCATATTTATTGCCGTGAAAGAACTGCGTGGGGCTCACATGGTCGCCAAACCTCTTTACAACTTCTTTGTAAATGTCGGTCGGCTTTAATCCCTGCGAGTAAATCTTATTAGGAACGCCATTGATATTTACTTTCACGTCGGTAATGTTGGGGTTGACAAAGGCCTCAGAATCTCTCTTTCCGGCGTTAAAGGGCTTTACGAAGAGCAACAGCAGCCCAGACAGAGACCGCCGAGGTATATTCACCGTTTCGGTAATTAAATCATCTGTCTTATCTAAGAAGTTAATTGTCTTGTGATGATGTACATGGTTGTAGAGAAATGCTTTGCCGGCAGAATATTCCTGCATGGCACTGCGGGCCAGTATATCGCTGTGAATGGTTTCATACTGCAGCTCTAGGTTTGTCAGGCTGTAGGGGTGAATCGTGCCAGACAAAGCCGATTCTGCATTGTCAAGTTGTAGTAGGTTAGTGGTGTCGGCTAGCGTCACTTCAAACTGCATTTCGCTATTTAACACCCGCGGATAAAACACTCCGTGTGTACTGAGGATCTCAAAATCCAAAGGAATCACATACTTTGTTCCATAGGCCGCTAATAGTGCTTTTTCATCTGCGGCGTTAGAGGGCTCACTGCCTGTGACAATTTTACTTCTTATTTTTCTCAAGTCTACGCTGCCAATGCCCTGCTCCACCAGCACATCTTTCTCTTTGGGCAACATGAATAGATCTTTGTAAGTGTGGTAAAGGTCATAGCGGTTGAGATCCAAAAGGCATTCTCCGGCAAATTTAACTTTCATGCGATTTACTATGTTGCGGCCTATGTTATTGACGCAATAGCGCTTATCGGCCGTAACGGGCTGTATGCTAAGGTCAAACCTCAATGCGAGGGTGCCGGGCACTATGAGAAGATTTTCTGAGAGCGTAGGAACGCTGACGTATAATGTCTCCCCTGGGTTTGCACTAGAGGGCGTGAAAGTCACCCGGTGAAAAGTCCTTTCGGCCTTTAAGCCGCCGGTCTGTTTAGGCAGAATATGAGGGTCTAACTTTGAGCTGATCATTATATATATGGAAGGAGAAATAGATCCTGATTTTGACCCCACCACCGAGGAAGGCCAAGAAGACATCAATGACGAGGAATATGAATCTCTTATACCGAATGAAAACGTAGACCCCCAGGGCCTTTTTGATAAGCTTAGGCGTAGGTTTGGAGACAGGGCTCGATCTGTCTGGCAGTCTTTGGGCGCAAAGTGGAAGTCGCGTAACCAGGGCCGCCGACTTCCTGAATACCTAAAATTGAAAACTTTTGACACACTAGAAGAAAATGAAACAATAATAGAATTATTCGAGGATCCTGTCAAAAAGGCCAAAGAGCGCCTCGGAGAACTGTACGAAAACTTCAATTTTGACGAGGTAAAACTATCTGAGCAGGGCGGCAAAGCTTACATCCAGCTGCAAAACACAAAAACCGGCGGCTGGACTAAACCCCATCTCCTTTTGACTAAAGAAGGCGAGGTTACAGCAGAGGTTCAGAGGCTCAAGGGATTTGAAATAGCGTCTAGAGGCCTGCTAGAGCGCTTTGAACATATTAACAAGCTCCTCGCCGAACGGCAAAAAGCCCAAGAGCTTCAAAATCAAATCGAAGAGTTACAGAATCAACACCAATCTGCTGTGGCAACAATGGAAAAGACCCACGGCCGTGAAAAAGACCGACTAGAAATAGAGGCCTCCCAACTCCAGCAAAGATTAGACGGCGCCCGCATGGCATTAGACGATCTCGCCCAAGAGTTGGGGCTATCTAACGCCGAAGTATCCAACCTTAAAGGCATAATCGAAGAAATAACCCGTGAAAAAACAGAGCTGCAAAAAAGAATCCGCACCCTTGAAGAGAAAAATAGACAAGACCGCCAAGCCATAGAAGATCTAGAGCGCCAGATAGAAGAACAGCGTCAAATAGCCGCCGATGAAACCCGCACCGAAGAAGAACGTCAGGCCGCCGAAAGAGAACTACAGACCATGCAAGAGCGCACAGAAGAATTAAATGCCCAGATCGAAAACCGCGAAAGAGAGTTAGGCCTCACCACCAAAGAAAAAATAAAACGCGCCCCTTTTAAAATATGGACTGCCACTTAGCATTTGCAGTCGCTGTCAGCAGCGTCGTGGAGGTTATCTTCACCATGCTGAAAGCCACTGGGGCTGGAGTTAAAAGAGGACAATAGCCTTACTAACCTAGGTAAAAGACATGCGGCAGCTAGATCCAGGCCCTTTAGGGTAGCGTACTTTCTATAGTACTAAGAACAGGTGAAGAATAGCTAAATTTCGTATGCAACAACATCTGGATATTAGTCGTGGCCGTCGGCGCTATAATGCTAAAGAAATTAAAGTTGTAATTACCGCAGCATAAAATAGCCCAAACCAACACTCGCGGCAGTAAGACCCGCCTTTAATAGATTATGGTCATACTCTTCTTTTATAGTCGGCAGCGGCTTAATAGTCTTTTTCTCCGACTTGCCATGCGTAGGCACTTCCTTTTTTGTCGGCGGCGGCTTCTTTTTAGGCGGCTTATCAAGTGCGGCATCTTACGCTGCGTTAAATCACCGTTGATGTCATTGATGCCAAATTTCATCACCTCAGTAGCCTTTTGTAAAAGATTGTTATAGCCCACTACAGAGTGAGTATTAATCACTAAATCGCTCGGCATAAGCCAACAGCCAGGCGCTATGCATAGTCTAAACGCACTTTTGCCTCTTGGATGGCATACTGATACCTTTGTATGCTTTTGGCAATGTCGTTTTCTATGACGGCGGATTCAAAGAGCACTAAGAACTGCTGTTGTGTCTCCTGACTAGCACCGCCGGCCGCTATTATAGGCGAGCGGGTATCTACCTGCGCGCCCAAAACACAATAAACGTAAGCCTCTATGCTTCTATTTAGGCGGGCCAGATTCGCCAGGCCTTCACCCTTTTGCAGTACAAACCAATCGTATTGTCTATAAGTGCGGGCGTCTTTTAACACTTCTATCTCAGGGCCGCCATACTTAGGTTTTCCCTCATCTCTAAAGCGGTTTTCTGGGTAGGCCAGCCGCCTTCTTCAATGTTAAGCCCTGCGTAGTCGTAGCCATAAGGATCGCCAACGCCGCGGTTATTAGGCGCTAAGAATCTAAAGTCTTTATGACTCACTTTAAACTCATTACATAGCCTCTCAAAGGCCGCCTGATTATAATGCGTGGCATAGGCATCAAACCCCATATCGCCGGGCAAAGGCGCCCCCAACTCGTGTAAAATCCGTCTTACAGTAAAGGCCACATGAAACTGTAAGAAAGAGCACTTAGGTAACATATCTAAGCCCACACCACAGCCCACAGTGGCCGCCCATACGGCAAAGTTCAGCTGCTGCGCCCAATAGTTCATGTTTGGTCCTTTAAGCCATTTCTTAGCCGCTGCCGCAGATTTAAATTCTGTCTCACTCTTTTTAAACACGTTACGCACTTTTAAAGGTATCTTTTTACCCGGCGCCACTTCTAATGTCAAATGGGAGAAATTAGTCTTAGACGGCATAATATGCCAAGCCACAGAAGGCACTGCATAATTTATTCTAGCGACTGTAAAATCCTTAGGCCACGATGGAGATATCTGCGGCTTAACGGTCTTGTTTTTAGGATCTCTAGGTCCTAAGGCCTTTGAAAGCGCCGCATTTAATTTTGAGTCGCCATAGTGATGCACTGCCGTTGGAAAAGGCCCATCTGGCGTAATATCTTCTCTAAACACATCGACGGCAATTCCATCGTGTTCGAATTCGATGCTCTGAGGCCCGGCAGAGAACTTTTTAAAATCGGCGTGCGGGTAGGCCGTCCTAAATCTGTGCCATTCGTATTGTACCATTATATATAATGACCGACGTGATACGAGAAGAACCCTCTGCCCCATTATACCCTGTCATTTCTGATGGAGAAAGTTTTCGACTTCAAAAAATCAATATGATCCTTTCTGAATTAGGCGCCGAGGTCAAACATTACGACGGCGTCCGTAAAAAATACAATAAAACACGCTCCGTGACCCACGCCATTGCTTTATCTTCCGGTACTTTATCGGCCCTTTTAACAAGTTCGGGGATTGCCACGTCTTTAACGGGCCCCGGAATTGTAGTAGGAATCCCTTTAAGCGCGATTGGGGGACTCTGTGGAATTATTTCAGCCGTCGCCACTATGGCCACTAAGCGATTGACCAAGAAGGTTTCGAAACACGAGAAAACGACAATATTGTGTAAATCCAAAATAAATACGATTTCAGATTTAATTTCGAAAGCTTTGCATAATAACAGAATTGATGAGAATGAATTTGCTTTAATTATGGCCGAGTCAAATAAATACGAGCAATTGAAAAATGAAATCCGACAAAAAAGCGTCGAAGTTTTAAAAAAGACGATCCCGAACTACGCAAGAAAATCTACAGCGAGGCTATGGAAAAAATAAAAGAAAAACTAAATCATTAAATATTCACCTCGAGAAAAATCCCATGGGCTTTAATTTGCATATCGAACGCAAAACAAACATTTAGTTTTTAAATCTACTCTTGAGAAGAATCAAGCTCTTGATTTTGAGCAGGAAGAGCCCTTAGCTTCTGACGTCGCCTCTGGTTCGTTCCTTCTTCTTCATCGCGACTTTAAATTTGTGTTCTGCTCTTGTAATAGCTTCCCTTTGGTGTTTCTCGATGTCGACTTCGTACTTTCTTCTTTTTACTTCTTCGTTGGCAGCCTGGCGAGACATTTCTAGTATTCGAGGTAGTTGAGGAAAAAAATCAAGAAACCTTTGTAAATCTTCATCGGCCATGTCGGTCAGGCCTTGAAAAAATCCAATTGCATTGAAGTTTATAGCTCCCACAGTAGCGGCTCCATTGCGTTCTGCCGTTGATTTAAGTTCTTCAATTTTTTCCAAACACTGGTCATGGCGTTGTTGTAGCTGTCCCAATGAAACAGGCATTTCACAGACTTTTTCACAAAATGTTTCACTTTACACGACAATTTCACAGACTCTTCCACAACTCGTGAAAAACTTTGTGAAAAATACATATCATTATCGGCTGGATTTTAATTGACATAACAAAACTAAAAGTTGTGATTGGATGTACTGCTATGAGTCATCGCTCAGAATCCATCTCAATAGGGGGTGATTGTGATCGATTTCATAAAATATTTTGTAGATGACGTCAGGGTAATAAGGGATTTTCCCTTGCAGCTGAGTAAACATCCATTCGGCCCTACGCATAGTTTCCATAGAAACGTCGGGAATTTTTTCGCCTGTAATTTCTGACAACAGACAAGAAATGCCCTTATTGTATTTTTGCAACTTTAATTTTCTCAGAGTCTTTTTCAAATCCTGTGGCGTGTGCTCTTTGAGATGAGCTTTTATCCGCTGCAAGGGTTTCTTTGTCAACATAGACTGGCTCTAAACCTAATATATTTCGCATCATTTTCTAAAGTAAATAATTCTCTTATATGGCGTCTTTTATGACCGCCGTTGGCATAATATTGCCCTTCAGTCGCACTGCGTACAGCATTAAAAAATATACGGCCGCAGATTTCACACACGGCCGATGTATCCTTCTTCTATAGCCATCTTATCACCACAACACTTTAAGCGTCTTGGCGGCGGCGGTATAAGTTCTCGCTTAAGACAATCAGAACACATTTTATAACTTTCATAGGTTACGGCAGGCGCGTTACAGTCACACAAACATTATATAATAGTTATTTTATAGTCTCTACCAGCAGCAGTAATATCTTACTCCCTCTAAGACCCATCTGTTGCGAGGTTCCTGAAATGACGCAAGGATTCCCCGTGTCCGACGCCCCTTGAAATATGCAGGCAGGGCCGGCGTATTTCATGGGTGCCTCCGCGAGTCCACCTTACTGCTGCTAAGGGATGTATGGGTAGCAACCATTGTAAAGAATAGCACATCAAACAAACTCAATTCACATGTGATCTGAGTGCTCAAACTGGGGCTCAAACCTGGACCACGATGGTGAAAGTACTGGGCTTGGTTGTTCGAAAGCCAATTAGTGCTAATCTGTGGTTAACTCTTAAGAAAACATTTGGAGTTTGGATTAGTGCTAATTGGCTTTTGAACGACTGGGCCCTGGTGCTCTCAAACTTGGCCAACCATGCCATTTTGTTGATTGAATATTCCTATTGTTGCAGGTCGAAAAAAGATTTCTACCTTGTATAAAGATTGTAGATGTAAGCAGCAGCAAATGACATTTCTTAAATTGCAGTAAATAATGGGGGAAAGCGAACAATTTTCTAAAATCAAAGGAATCCTTAAAGGAAAATGGTGGGGCATTACAGGTTAAAAGGCGACCTTTAAATTATATTTAAGATTTATTATTTATTCTAAGGCCTAAAAGATGTCATATCAGATGGTGTACTTTTAATCACATGCCAAACTAAATTACTTAAAACGAACGATGCTGGTCATATTTTGTTTTCAGTTAACTGAGCTTATTAAAAGTATGGTGTTTGATCTAGGTCTAAATTGAATGATTTCATTTAAATTCAAATTGTATTATGGTAAGCCAAAAATACAGGCGAATGGGAAATATTTTTACATATATAAAATTGAAGTTATACTTTTTAAAGTTTATTGATGCGCAAATGTGTTATTATTGAAATAGAATTTTAGATCAATAAAATGTTGCTATTCAGAAAATCAAAACGTTGTTTCATCAGTTTCTTTACGACTTGTGTAAAGAGAGTAAACGTCATTCATACGACCCTTTACGCATGTTTCAGTTGCCGTATATGCAGAATTTCATCTCTTTTACGGAACCGTAAAGGCCGTAAAAACAGTTTTGCGGAACTTTTCTCAAGCGTAAATAGTCGTAAAGTGTTCTGTATGTTGTTTCATCAGTTTCTTTACGACTTGTGTAAAGAGAGTAAACGTCATTTATACGACCCTTTACGCATGTTTCAGTTGCCGTATATGCAGAATTTCATCTCTTTTACGGAACCGTAAAGGCCGTAAAAAACAGTTTTACGGACCTTTTACTTTGGAGTAAAGAGTCGTAAAGTGTCTCTTAACGCTCTTTAACGCTTACAGTAAAGGGGCGCCGTAAAGAAGGTTTTTGCGCTAACGTAAATATCAGCGTAAAGACAATAAAATATATCTTTACGGTACCTTTATGGCTCAATTACGGTTGCGTAAATTTAGATTTCATGCTGTGCAACAAGAAAGAGTCCACGAATTATCACAGCCAAGGCAGCATAATCTAAGGAAAGCAGACAAGACCAAACTAAAACAGACAAGAGGAAAGTTGTAAATGACTATAATAATAATAATAATAATAATAATAATACTTTATTTAATTCACAGTATATTACAAAAAATATATACACAGTCCCAGGTAGCATAACTAATCTAGGCGGGCTGTGTTTTTAATAAATACAAGTATAAGAAAAAGTAAGGGAGACTTAGAATAACAATGATAATAATATATATAATATATAATGTCCAAGACGATCGCGATCTTAAAAACTGGTTGACAATGGAACAGTTAAGTCCATCTAAAATATACTTAAGTCAGTTGTAATTGTATTAGATAACGTGTGAACTTATTGTTGTATGCAAGATGGAACATATTTTTCCAATATACAATCTGTATGGATACTCGTTTAGATGTGTTATGGAATAAAAACCAATTAGAGAAACAAAATCGTGCTGGTGGTTTTATTGTTTTAAATATAACAAACACAAAGTCAATAAACTTTCTAATTACTATGCATAATCTGTATTCATCGCATCATTGCGCTTTCGTCGCCTCGTTTTCATGTTTATGGCGAAAAATCAGTACGATTTCGTATTCGTCAAACCCCCTTTTTCCTCCTTTTGAAGGGTTCAACTGATTTGTGCGAAAACCCGAAGCCCTCGGTCTATAAAACGTCTGTCCTGGAAACATAGCGGCGGTGTGTCATCCACCGTTGCGTGACCCACCTCTTCCGTTGCGTGACACACCCACCGTGCTGCACCACCTTGCACCTCCTGCACCTGATGCAAAACCGCTATTTGTATACTACTGTTACGGTTAGCTATTTCCCGGAAAGGTGAAGAATGCGTGAAACGGCTAGGGGAAGAGTACGAACGGAGCCGGTCATTGGAGCCTCTCTTAAAAAGGGCTCCAGGCATAGGCACGAGTGAACGCACGTGTGCGTCTAGTTTTGTTTGTTCTTGTCAGCGTACACGGACCAAGTAAAACGTACAACACGTGTATGCGCACTAAGAAAACATTCATAGCGATCCTTTACCTATAGCCTACAAATACAGTCGTCGCCTCAGATCGCCCGCTTTACGTTTGCTGAATCTTCCTGATTTTAGGAAATTGGACGCGATGTGTAAGAGAAAGCAGCGTGCACTGACAGATTTTGTTTGTAATGACGGTTGACATCACCGAAATAGCGTCCTGAATGCGGCAAGACTAAAGCATAGTCCAAAGATCGTGTAACATTTGATAATGGAAGTCTGCGTGTTCGAATCCTGGAAGGATTATCATTCAGCCTTTTATACACGTTAGTTGTTTTAAATATTGATTTCTTTATGCTAATTAATCATTCAAAAATGACAACTACTTTAACCTAACCGCATCATGATAAAGATGGTACAACCTACAATATCAGCATCAATTATGATAACTTTGGTTACTGTTATGATACACTTTTCCAGTTTTAATTAGCTTTTGGTTTACCGCGTTAGTTTTAATAATTTGGTGGTTTATAGTCTTCAGTGTGCTGTCATTTTGCTGACAAGAGTAATTTCAGTTTAGCTAGCTAGAATATCAAAGTATAGAATATCAAAGAAGGGTAATCCCCTGGCTTTAAGAAACAATAGATGGCTTTTAACAAGATGTTTAGCTTTGATCGCGTCAAAAGAAATATCGTCGTTGTGGATAAATTTGTTATTGTAATACGTAGAACAACTTATTCAATAACGATATAAGAATAACACCAAAGTAAGAAATAGGAAAACCCAAACAGTACTTAAGTGTGTCACGTAACTAACTAGAAACAGTTCAACCTTGACATCTCTGGAATAATATCCTAGCAGACATCATTTGGCCTCCGGTTCCCATGATTGGCAATGTTTTCACGTGCAACCAATCACATTGGAAAAGGCGCCGTCCAATCTGATTGTGTTTACCAAAACACCCATCCTTGCGGTTAATTGAGGCCTGTCTTACAGGATATTATAAAAGAGAGAGTTCCTCAAATAGATAGACATCCCTTTTGGACCTAGAGCTAGACATGTGTACAAGTCCTTAGAGTATAATAAAACAAAGCCTACAGCGAAGGAACTGTCTCGTCTTAGAGTTAAAGGTTCATCGCCAGCTCTTGTATAGAACCTACACGATCGTGATAGCTAGTCTTCGACCTTTAGAACCGAAGCCAGTCCAAAACTATTGAAAAAATGTTATTTTTCATGTAAAAGCAAACTTATGAATGTTATTCTAAATGTCGATATGTAAATTTGTATCTAAATAAAGTCTAGGTCAACTTCAACTGTCTATATGTACACCCATATGACTTCGTGGTTACCATGGTAATCAGTTCTACATCCTGCAGTTCTTGGAATCTGCCACGATCCAACACCAGACTGCATAATGGCTGAATTCAATGATTTCGTTTCAAGTTTAGAACAAGAACTTACGTGTATAATTTGCCAAGACATCTTTAACGAGCCCAAGACGCTTCCGTGTCTTCACAGCTTGTGTCAGAACTGTATTGAAGGATGGAAGGAATCGTGCAAGACCCGAAGACAGCCATTTCTTGTCCTACTTGCATGGCACCCATCGATGGCGACATAACAAAGCTCAAATCTTCATTCCATCTCGAGTCCCTGAAGGAACTCCTTCTTGCCATGAAAACTAAAGCAAACGAACAAGACAAGCTTAACCTTCCAAACTGTGTTTCATGCGAGAAACATGTTATTTTGGTTGCTTTTTGTCCTGAGTGCGAAGGCATGGTTTGTGCTGACTGCAAGAACGCCCACATCACAATGAAACAATTCCGAGACCATCAAGTGACTTTGTTTGGTGACTTAAAGAGAGAACATGTGAACACCTACATCACCAATCAACAACGGTGCTCAATCAAATTCCACGAAAAATACACGTTAGAGTACTATTGTCAAACTTGTGATAAATCCATTTGTCAAAAATGCGGCACTGTTACAGCTCATAGCACTCACGACAAAATTGGTATCGAAGTGAAAGCTGAAGAAATCAAGCGATTTATCCATCAAGAATTGGATCGTGTAAACAAGCAACGACAGAGATTTTTGCAAGAACTTGAACTCTCCAGGCAAAACATAAGACGTTTGGAGAACGAAATCAAGACAGCCAAGAAAGAAGTGTGCGATGCAGTACAAACTCAAATCAAGATTTTAGAAAATCATCAAAACAGCATAACAAAAACCTTGGAGAAAATGCTTCTGGAACACAAAACAGAAAATGATGAGGAGCAAAGAATAATTTCTGCTGCCATTCAACAGCTGGATGCATTGAATAAGCAGGGCAAAGCTTTACAAGATCAAAACGTTGCTCATTTTGTTCTTGAAAGTCAATTTCCTCAACGATGCCAAGAGATTTTGAGAAATCCTCGATCAGTCTTAAAATCGCAATCAAATATCAAACGAAACAGAACAGTGCGATACATTACAACTAAAGTCGCACAACCTGTGCAAGACCTCGGCCATATTGAAGAGAGCGTAACAGACCCATCTCGCTGTTCCATAGTGGAATTACAGAGTAATGTTGAAAATAGCGGTTCAATCAGGAAATGTGAACTCGTAACAAGGAATTCCGATAACCAAG